>CM033408.1:10977509-11307589 GCA_019426215.1 Buddleja alternifolia
AGAAATTTATGAGGTTTACATTTTAATATTGCGCCTCATCCTTCTATAGAGCTATCTACTTCTATTATGACATAATCAGTACTTAAGGTAATTCTAAAGGTTTTAAATCTTTAACAACTTCTTTAATTTTTCTCTAAGTTAATATCTTCTGATTAAAATGTCTTTGACCTGATTTTCCTGTTTTCTTATATAATGGTCCGACTAATTTACTAAGTTAGGAATAAATTTTCTAGAGTAGTTTAATATTCCTAAAAAACGCTTGTATTTGTTTTAAGTTTTCTAATTTATCTGGGAATCTAGAATTTTTTGAGCTATATGAGGTTGTAATTTAATTGTCGTTTCCTATTTCTAAACCTAAAAAGCTATTTTTCTCTTAAAAAGTTCCATTTTCTTTTTAGATACTACTATTCCGTTTTCTTCTATTAAATTAAACACTTGTTTTAAATGATCTTGATGGCTTAAAAGTTTTCAGAAGCTACTAAATGTCATCTATATACTAAACAGAAATCTAAATGTTTAAATATACTATCCATAAATCTTTGAAATATTGCTGGAGCATTTTTTAAACCAAAAGATAGAACATTCCACTCGAAATGTCCTTCACTACAGCTGAAAGCTGTCCATTTTTTTGTCTTCTTCTACCATTTTAATTTGATTATATCCGCTTTTTAAATCAAATTTTGAGAATATCTTTTTATTTTGTATAAGATTAATTAACTCATCTTTATTAGGTATTCTATAAGCATCATCTTCTGTATTATCATTAAGTCTCTTATAATTATATACTATTCTAGGTTTTCCTCTTTTTATTTCTGCATTATTTCTTACTATAAAGGCTGCTGATCTATGAGGACTATCACTTCTTCTTATAACACCGATTTCCAACATTTCTTTTATTTGTGTTTTGAATTCTTTTATATCTTCAGGAGTATATTCTATAGCTGCTGTTCTTATCACTATATCTGGGTTTAATATGTTTAGTTTAAAAGTATAGTTTACTTTTGTTTTTTAGCTAAATCATCTCCTATAAATCCTAACATTTCTAATTTATGCAAAATTCTTTCATTTTCTAGGTTTAAAACTTCTAATCCCTTTCCTATATCTCTAATTTCTTCATCTAATAGGATATCTATAGTTTCAGATTCTATATTATTTTGTTCTAATTCTTTGAAAAAATCGAGTTCATTATTACCATGTCCACCACGCTTCGCAGTCAACTCTGAGTGTTTAATGTATCTATTAGTTGGAAAAGTATAATTATGTTTGCTAATAGTAATATAATTTTTTCCTATTAAAATACTACCATTTAATGCACAAATGAAGTTTAACCCTAAAAGGAATTCGTGGCTATTTATGGTTTCTGGTGCTATAAGGACTTGTCCTAATGTATATTTGCTACTATAATTTCCTGAAAAATCTTTAAATTGTATTTCTATGTTAATTAACTCTTTTGTTATTCTCATTAATCTATTTTCTGCAGTTCTACTAGTAACAGTATAACTTAATTGTGTTACAAATTCTTTCGGCACAAGACTAGCGCTAAGCATGCTTTTTGTACTTCCTGTATCTAAAATGGCTTTAGTTTCAATAAATTTTTCTTGATTACACCATATTCGACAATCTAAAAGTATTAGACTACTAGTATAGGGTACTTGTAGTTGGGGTTCATACGCTGTATTTTGTAAATGAGTTCTTCTAATTGTTGATTAATTTCATCAAGTTCTTCTATAATTACACCTTTTCCTTTATTTTGATTACTACTTATGTTTTCATTATTTTTTAATTTTAATTCTATTAATTGTATTCTTAAATCTAAATTTTCTATTTTATGGCTTAGAACTTCTATAGATTCTAGTTTTTTACTAGGTTTAGGCGATACATCTGTTTCTATATTATATGCGTCTTTAGCACAAATAAAACAAATTTCGTCAAAACATATATTGCATTGATATCTTAAATGCATATCAGGATATAATCTACAAATACTACAGGCTACACTCATAGTTCCTTTTCCATTTATATATTTATGTTCACATGAATTATTATATAGGTATATTCTATTATATTAGGAATTTCTGGTCCTTCTTCACTTACTATACTAAATATGCTTTCATTATCACTTTCATTACCATCTATACTTACTACGTCTTCATCTAATTGTTCTGCTATGGCTGCTCTTTCCATATTAAATTGTCTTTTCGGACATCTATTAGCTAAATGTTTAGGATCTCCACAAATATAACATGTGCATTTTCTTGTTGATGGCTTTTTAACATAATTAGGTGGCTTTCTTCCTTGCCTATATTGTCTAAAACTAGATTTTGGTTTATTTGATTTCCTTAATATTTTGCGTTTTGGCTTAAAGTAATTCTTCTGTCCATATTGTTGTGGGGTGTATATAGCTTTTCGACAAAACTCATAAGATTGCTTTCTAATTTGTTCTCTAATAAATTCTTCTTTACACCATTCCTGAAGTTTAAAGAAAGTATATTGTACTCTAGGTCCTATACCTAATCCTGTAAGATTGCCATTAGTTTTTATCCATTCTTCATGTATTCTTTTTCCTAAATCTTGGGGTAATTTCGTAAAATACCTATTACATAGTTCTTCATCAAATGCTTTATTAGCTTCTCCTATTAATCTTGTAAAATCTTGACTAAAAGGTATAATATATTTCATATCTGTTATAGTGAGTTGTTCTAGGTTTCTAAGTGCTGTATCTTGTATGAATGTATTTTCTCTTTCTGGATCTATACCTATTATTAATGTTCTAATAAAACTAGTAAAATTATAAGGATTATTTCCTAAGGCCTTTATTTCATTAATTCTATTAGGATCTTTCTTCTTCTTGCTTTGCCAGATAGATAATGCTGTAGGTCCTAAACAGGTTTCTAAAAAATTAAACATATCCATATCTGCTTTTTTATTTATTTCCCAATGTCTTACTACACATTGTTCCCATATATTTATTTCTTCTGGCCACATTTGTGGACTTTCTAATTCAATTACTAACATGGTTCCACTCATGGTTTTTCCTATGGGTTGTCTTGATCCTATATATTTATTTGGCTGGGTTGATCCATATTCATATGTGGGACTTTTCCATTCTGGTCTACCACTCATTTCTACATTTCTAACTGGAACTTCACTATAATCTGGTTCTACTCTAGTTCTTGTTCCTATATTACTACTAGTACTTGCTTGACTATCTGCCATAAAAGCTACTTCGTTATTACCTTTCTCTTTATTTTTAAAGAATTTTTCAAATTCTATTTTTCCTGAACATATATCATCTACTAAATCAATATTATAATATTGTTTAAATTCTTCTTCAGCTGATTCTAAATTGATATCTAAATTCATTGCTTCAAAATACATTTCGTCTACTAATTCTCTTAAATTATTTATCTCAAAATTTTTTCTTAATATTTCTTCCATATTTTTTGGTCTATAATCATTTTTGAGCTGACTCTCTAATTGTCTAATCTCTTCATCTATTTCTTCTATATTTTCTTCCTCTTCATCTTCTTCGCTTTCTATATCTGATAATATTTCCCAATTTGCAAATCTACTAGTTATTCTAACTTCTTCTTCTTCTTCTATAATATTCATGTAGCTTGTTTCAGTTTCATTATCAGTTTCTTCTTCTAGATCTTCTAAATTTTCTTTGGGATTTTGTTTTTGGTAATTAAGAAATCTAATAGAAGTTTGACCTCTACTGTTTGTATACATTACACTTTCTCCTGGAACTTTGACAGTCTCATTTTCTTCTAAGTGTTTGGTTAATTCCCATTCTTCTCCATTTAAATCGTTATTATCAATATTTAAAGGTTTAATCATTTTTACTCCTACTGAGGCTAATCCATCAATTATCCTATCTATATTAATTTTATATTGAGAAAAACTATTATTGGTTACTCTTCCTAAAAATGCTATAGAAACTACTAAGTTGTTACCATCATATGTTTCATATCCTCTAGTTTGTAATCCTATAGTAATTTTATTAATATCTTTAATACTTTTCATCATGTTCGGAGCTACATAAAATATTCCTACATTATTAGTCATATCTATTTCCATACTAGCAAATACTGCTCTCCTCGCATCAGACCAACTTTTATCTAATAATAAAACTAACACCTTTCCACCAGTTCCTTTTCTAGTTAATCCTTTTATTCCTACAATAATTAATCCTAATGTATATACTTTTGCTTTAATTGTTTTAATTGTTTTATACATCCGGGCTAACTAAGCTTATATTTTCAGCATTTGTTGTAACTTTTACTTCTTTTTCTCTAAATTTCTTGATTAAATGTGTGTTAAAATCCATTTTTCCTACTTTGTATAATGTTTTAGGTTTTAACTTATCTATTCCCTTGTTATTATATAAATTAAGATTTTCTTCTACGTCTATTATCTTTTCTAATTCTACTTCTCTAGCTGAGCTTTGACTTCCTGATCCTCTAAACATTCGTTTAGTGAAAGTATTACTTATTTTTCCTTTCTCTTTTTCTTTATTACTTGATTCACTTATAGTTCTACTAGTACCACTAAATGATCTCATCATTTTTTACCAGTATATATATTTTTTAGGTTCTTTTTTAGGTTTTTCAGATTCTTCTAGTGCTAAATTTGATAATCTTTCTTCTATACTATCTTGTAAATCTCCTTTAATCACTTGAGATATTGTGTCTATTTTAGTACTTAATTTTTCTAGCTTATTTTCTAATTTATCTAGCTTATTTTCTTATTTTCTAATCCCAACCCGCTTTTATAAATCTGCATAAAAACTTTTTATTGCCTTCATAATTTACATACATGCCAATTCCTGCTCATATTTTAAGTGCTTTTATTGATTGTCTTAATACTTTAGAAAACTTAGATTATACTAATACAGAATTAATATTAGAATTACGAAATCAATTAATAATTAGAAGAGAACATTGGGTTAATAATTATCTTAACATACCTCCTAGATTAAGAGATCACGAAAACTATATTAAGTACCTTTTAATCTTGAATATATTAATAGCAGCCTTTTATTAAAATAGCTTCTTATAATTATAAAAGATTAGAATATCTAGATTTAGAATATAGTTTAGCCGATAGAACCGTAATCTCGTTAGATAAACATAAATTTATTTGTAGATTTGATTCAAGTTTTAAGCATAATTTACATTCAGAAAATAAACACTTAAATAGTTTAACAGATTTATTTATATCTTTAGCATCAAACTTAGAAATAAATAACGCTAAACTTTGTAAAACGTTAGAATCATTAAAAGAAACCGTTTTAATAAATAGAGAAATAATAAAGAAGGGTGAAAATAATAATTTAGATTATATTAAACAACAATCTGAGGAAACTCTAAAAATAGTTAAGAAATATAATAAGCTTTTTCCCACTAAAGACGAAATAATAGAGTTAAAATATAGCTTGGAAAGTAATAAGCTAAAACAATTAGAAATTGAAACTAAGAAAACTCTAAGCCAAGTAATAGAAAAAATAAATAAAATTGAAGCTCAAAATTTAGAAACAGGTAAAACGCTAAAAAATATAGAACGAATAGTTAGTGGATGAATAGTCTAGACAATAGATTAGAATATAAAAGAGCCATTGAACAAGCAAATAAATATCTATCTACCGAAGAAGGATTTACTACCTATCAAGGAACTAGTAATTCAGATAAATTATATCCTAAACTTTGGAATATTCAATTCGCTTTAATTCTACAAATATTCGAAAGGCTAGATAAATTAGAAAATAAGCTAGAAAAATTAAGTACTAAAATAGACACAGTATCTCAAGTGATTAAAGGAGATTTACAAGATAGTATAGAAGAAAGATTATCAAATTTAGCACTAGAAGAATCTGAAAAACCTAAAAAGAACCTAAAAAATATATATACTGGTAAAAAATGATGAGATCATTTAGTGGTACTAGTAGAACTATAAGTGAATCAAGTAATAAAGAAAAAGAGAAAGGAAAAATAAGTAATACTTTCACTAAACGAATGTTTAGAGGATCAGGAAGTCAAAGCTCAGCTAGAGAAGTAGAATTAGAAGAGATAATAGACGTAGAAGAAAATCTTAATTTATATAATAACAAGGGAATAGATAAGTTAAAACCTAAAACATTATACAAAGTAGGAAAAATGGATTTTAACACACATTTAATCAAGAAATTTAGAGAAAAAGAAGTAAAAGTTACAACAAATGCTGAAAATATAAGCTTAGTTAGCCCGGAATGTATAAAACAATTAAAACAATTAAAGCAAAAGTATATACATTTAGGATTAATTATTGTAGGAATAAAAGGATTAACTAGAAAAGGAACCTGGTGGAAAGGTGTTAGTTTTATTATTAGATAAAAGTTGGTCTGATGCTAGGAGAGCAGTATTTGCTAGTATGGAAATAGATATGACTAATAATGTAGGAATATTTTATGTAGCTCCGAACATGATGAAAAGTATTAAAGATATTAATAAAATTACTATAGGATTACAAACTAGAGGATATGAAACATATGATGGTAACAACTTAGTAGTTTCTATAGCATTTTTAGGAAGAGTAACCAATAATAGTTTTCCTCAATATAAAATTAATATAGATGGGATAATAGATGGATTAGCCTCAGTAGGAGTAAAAATGATTAAACTTTTAAATATTGATAATAACGATTTAAATGGAGAAGAATGGGAATTAACCAAACACTTAGAAGAAAATGAGAGTGTCAAAGTTCCAGGAGAAAGTGTAATGTATACAAACAGTAGAGGTCAAACTTCTATTAGATTTCTTAATTACCAAAAACAAAATCCCAAAGAAAATTTAGAAGATCTAGAAGAAGAAACTGATAATGAAACTGAAACAAGCTACATGAATATTATAGAAGAAGAAGAAGTTAGAATAACTAGTAGATTTGCAAATTGGGAAATATTATCTGATATAGAAAGCGAAGAAGATGAAGAGGAAGAAAATATAGAAGAAATAGATGAAGAGATTAGACAATTAGAAAGTCAGCTCAAAAATGATTATAGACCAAAAAATATGGAAGAAATATTAAGAAAAAATTTTGAGATAAATAATTTAAGAGAATTAGTAGATGAAATGTATTTTGAAGCAATGAATTTAGATATCAATTTAGAATCAGCTGAAGAAGAATTTAAACAATATTATAATATTGATTTAGTAGATGATATATGTTCAGGAAAAATAGAATTTGAAAAATTCTTTAAAAATAAAGAGAAAGGTAATAACGAAGTAGCTTTTATGGCAGATAGTCAAGCAAGTACTAGTAGTAATATAGGAAAAAGAACTAGAGTAGAACCAGAATATAGTGAAGTTCCAGCTAGAAATGTAGAAATGAGTGGTAGACCAGAATGAAAAAGTCCCACATATGAATATGGATCAACCCAGCCAAATAAATATATAGGATCAAGACAACCCATAGGAAAAACCATGAGTGGAACCATGTTAGTAATTGAATTAGGAAGTCCACAAATGTGGCCAGAAGAAATAAATATATGGGAACAATGTGTAGTAAGACATTGGGAAATAAATAAAAAAGCAGATATGGATATGTTTAATTTTTTAGAAACCTGTTTAGGACCTACAGCATTATCTATCTGGCAAAGCAAGAAGAAGAAAGATCCTAATAGAATTAATGAAATAAAGGCCTTAGGAAATAATCCTTATAATTTTACTAGTTTTATTAGAACATTAATAATAGGTATAGATCCAGGAAGAGAAAATACATTCATACAAGATACAGCACTTAGAAACCTAGAACAACTCACTATAACAGATATGAAATATATTATACCTTTTAGTCAAGATTTTACAAGATTAATAGGAGAAGCTAATAAAGCATTTGATGAAGAATTATGTAATAGGTATTTTACGAAATTACCCCAAGATTTAGGAAAAAGAATACATGAAGAATGGATAAAAACTAATGGCAATCTTACAGGATTAGGTATAGGACCTAGAGTACAATATACTTTCTTTAAACTTCAGGAATGGTGTAAAGAAGAATTTATTAGAGAACAAATTAGAAAGCAATCTTATGAGTTTTGTAGAAAAGCTATATACACCCCACAACAATATGGACAGAAGAATTACTTTAAGCCAAAACGCAAAATATTAAGGAAATCAAATAAACCAAAATCTAGTTTTAGACAATATAGGCAAGGAAGAAAGCCACCTAATTATGTTAAAAAGCCATCAACAAGAAAATGCACATGTTATATTTGTGGAGATCCTAAACATTTAGCTAATAGATGTCCGAAAAGACAATTTAATATGGAAAGAGCAGCCATAGCAGAACAATTAGATGAAGACGTAGTAAGTATAGATGGTAATGAAAGTGATAATGAAAGCATATTTAGTATAGTAAGTGAAGAAGGACCAGAAATTCCTAATATAATAGAATATACCTATATGAATAATTCATGTGAACATAAATATATAAATGGAAAAGGAACTATGAGTGTAGCCTGTAGTATTTGTAGATTATATCCTGATATGCATTTAAGATATCAATGCAATATATGTTTTGACGAAATTTGTTTTATTTGTGCTAAAGACGCATATAATATAGAAACAGATGTATCGCCTAAACCTAGTAAAAAACTAGAATCTATAGAAGTTCTAAGCCATAAAATAGAAAATTTAGATTTAAGAATACAATTAATAGAATTAAAATTAAAAAATAATGAAAACATAAGTAGTAATCAAAATAAAGGAAAAGGTGTAATTATAGAAGAACTTGATGAAATTAATCAACAATTAGAAGAAACTCATTTACAAAATACAGCGTATGAACCCCAACTACAAGTACCCTATACTAGTAGTCTAATACTTTTAGATTGTCGAATATGGTGTAATCAAGAAAAATATATTGAAACTAAAGCCATTTTAGATACAGGAAGTACAAAAAGCATGCTTAGCGCTAGTCTTGTGCCGAAAGAATTTGTAACACAATTAAGTTATACTGTTACTAGTAGAACTGCAGAAAATAGATTAATGAGAATAACAAAAGAGTTAATTAACATAGGAATACAATTTAAAGATTTTTCAGGAAATTATAGTAGCAAATATACATTAGGACAAGTCCTTATAGCACCAGAAACCATAAATAGCCACGAATTCCTTTTAGGGTTAAACTTCATTTGTGCATTAAATGGTAGTATTTTAATAGGAAAAAATTATATTACTATTAGCAAACATAATTATACTTTTCCAACTAATAGATACATTAAACAATCAGAGTTGACTGCGAAGCGTGGTGGACATGGTAATAATGAACTCGATTTTTTCAAAGAATTAGAACAAAATAATATAGAATCTGAAACTATAGATATCCTATTAGATGAAGAAATTAGAGATATAGGAAAGGGATTAGAAGTTTTAAACCTAGAAAATGAAAGAATTTTGCATAAATTAGAAATGTTAGGATTTATAGGAGATGATTTAGCTAAAAACAAAGTAAACTATACTTTTAAACTAAACATATTAAACCCAGATATAGTGATAAGAACAGCAGCTATAGAATATACTCCTGAAGATATAAAAGAATTCAAAACACAAATAAAAGAAATGTTGGAAATCGGTGTTATAAGAAGAAGTGATAGTCCTCATAGATCAGCAGCCTTTATAGTAAGAAATAATGCAGAAATAAAAAGAGGAAAACCTAGAATAGTATATAATTATAAGAGACTTAATGATAATACAGAAGATGATGCTTATAGAATACCTAATAAAGATGAGTTAATTAATCTTATACAAAATAAAAAGATATTTTCAAAATTTGATTTAAAAAGCGGATATAATCAAATTAAAATGGTAGAAGAAGACAAAAAATGGACAGCTTTCAGCTGTAGTGAAGGACATTTCGAGTGGAATGTTCTATCTTTTGGTTTAAAAAATGCTCCAGCAATATTTCAAAGATTTATGGATAGTATATTTAAACATTTAGATTTCTGTTTAGTATATATAGATGACATTTTAGTAGCTTCTGAAACTTTTAAGCAACATCAAGATCATTTAAAACAAGTGTTTAATTTAATAGAAGAAAACGGAATAGTAGTATCTAAAAAGAAAATGGAACTTTTTAAGAGAAAAATAAGCTTTTTAGGTTTAGAAATAGGAAACGGACAAATTAAATTACAACCTCATATAGCTCAAAAAATTCTAGATTTCCCAGATAAATTAGAAAACTTAAAACAAATACAAGCGTTTTTAGGAATATTAAACTACTCTAGAAAATTTATTCCTAAACTTAGTAAATTAGTCGGACCATTATATAAGAAAACAGGAAAATCAGGTCAAAGACATTTTAATCAGGAAGATATTAACTTAGTCAGAAAAATTAAAGAAGTTGTTAAAGATTTAAAACCTTTAGAATTACCCTTAAGTACTGATTATGTCATAATAGAAGTAGATAGCTCTATAGAAGGATGGGGAGCAATATTAAAATGTAAACCTCATAAATTTTCTCCAAAAAATGAAGAAAAAATATCAGCTTATTCCAGTGGTAATTTTAATAAAACAGGAAGTAATTGGACTAGCCTAGATTATGAAATAGCAGGGATAGTTAAAGCAATAGACCATTTTAGACTATATTTAAATAAACCTTTTACCATTAGAACGGATTGTGAAGCTGTAGTTAGATTTATAAAAAACGAAAATTCTAGAAAACAAAATAATAAAAGATGGTTAAATTTTAGAAATGCAATAGAAGGTAACGGATATAAAGTAGATTTTGAACATATTAAAGGATCAAACAATAGCATAGCAGATTTATTAAGCAGGCAATTAACTTTAATTTTGGGAAACAGATCATGGCTTTCAACGACCAAGACAACCAACAAACAAGACCTCCCTCTGCAACTTACAACCAAATAGTCCGAAGACCAGCTTTCAGGCCTAATTTTCAACAAACTAGCCAGAATAGACCAGCATTCACAATAGAAACTCAGTTATTTAATCCAGCCACTCAAAAAGTTTTTAAAACCTTTGGCAAAATAGCACTTCCAGTTAGACATAATTTCAAGCTCCCAAAAGATACCCCTCATATAACTGAAGAACAGAGTATCTTACTCAATGCTCTATGGGAAGCTCATCCTTCAGCCGGCAAATTAACAGCACTAAATGCACTTTGTTATTACTTTGAAAAGGAAAACAAAAATTTTCCATTAGACGAAGCAGCAGTTTATCTTGTTATTAGAGGAGAACCAGTGGGAATTTTTGAAGATTATCAACAAGCAATACAAAGCATTCAGAAGGTAGCAAAGGGATACTTGGAGCCCTTTAAACATTTTCATGAAGCAGTAACAGCAGCAAGAAGAATTTTAGGCCCAAATTTTTACATACAGCCTAATGCCGAAAATGCAAAGCCCAAAATACTTTCAAAGGGAAAGAGACCCATAAACCCAGATGTAGAAGTACTCGAAGATGACTTAGAGACTATAACTAAACAATTTACCAACCTTAACAAATTTTATCAAGACCTTTTAGCCCAGCATCAAAAGTTATCAGCCCATGTAATAAACCCCAGACAAAATGATGTTCCTAAGGAGATCAAAAATAAATCCTACCAATTTTTGTCTGTTCGAACTTTTTTTAACCCTTGCCAAACAGTTCTAGCTTTACCTGAAGAAATTCAAAGTATCATTTGGCAAAAAGCAGAAGATAGCTTTTACAAAAGAATGTTAAAAGTAGCCCAAATTATTATTAATCAGCAGATAGAAGGAATAATTTCAAAGACTCGCCTACTACAATGGAAGGGAGAACCTATTCGCCACGAAGGATCATTAAAATTCTACACCCTAAAATATTTTTCATGGCCTAATGTTCATATAGATGTATCAGTTTTCAGAGAAGGATGGATAGATGAAGAATTTATCAGCGTTCAAAGGTTATTAGACTATGGTTTCATAGCAAAAATATTTGTATCAGATCCAGTACAAGTGACTCATATAGGTCGACATATTTCAGACGCTGTCAATTTTATATTCGAGCAACAAGCAGCAGAAAGTGTCAAGATTGACATAGTATCTCTACCTCCAATTTGGAACACTACAGGAATAGAAATAGGACATTCATTCTTTTCGATAACAGAGAATTATGAAAAATGGGAACCAATGTCAACATTGTGGAATTGTCCTGAAGCCATAAATCCTTTAGCCAATATAGAAGAGCTCAAATTAGCTTTGGAAATACGGAGGAAAACGCAGCGACAATATATGATGCCCAATTCAGATTCAGACCTCAAGCTTATTTTCCAGGCAATTCATCATAGCATATTTATTCCTGCCAAGAACAGATGCAAGATTCGTCTTACTACTCTAGGAAAAAGAGCAATGACAAGTGTAGAATACCCACCAAGATATAATCCTGATATGTATAATCCGGATTCAGAATATAATCCAGATCTAGAAGGAACCAGTCGAGAAACATACTAGAAGACAAAAGCTTCAACAGTTCAGCAATAATGTTTAGCAGCACCAATAATTCAGCTACAAGACAAACTTCAAGAGACAACATTCAAAGATTCAGCAAAATAATGCATCTCCCAGACAAAAGCCATAAATGTATCAGCAGCAAGGACAATAATTTGCAGCAATAATTCAGCTATCAAACAAGGCACTGAATTCAAAGCAACAATCTTTAATAATTTCAGCAACTTTTGTACTGTTCACTATTGCCACCTATGTACTTTTTTACTATTAAGATACTGTTTGTAATAATGGCAGTTCGGATGCCAAATCTCTCTTCAAATTTTTGTAATTTCTTTCATGTCCGAGGCCTATATAAGGACCTCATTACTCATATTGTAAACTCGCACCTTGACATTCTCCAACCCACACTTCTTGGTTGCTAGAGAATCTCTCATCTTTTCTTGTAATAAAATATCTTCTTTGTGTGCAATAATATCTTGTAAGTTTTTATATGTTTTATAATGCATAGTGAGTAAACTCCCCCAGGGACGGGATTCCCCTACTATTTAAAAATGTTATAACTCTCTCGTGGTCAAAAAATACCAAAAACATTAAAAATGCTCAAAATGATGATGAACAGTAGTAACATTCTACTGTTTCATCTTCTCAAAAATATGTTTCCGCTGTACAAATATTTGTTTTCAATAATATCTGATACTGCTTTGGGAAGATTTTGTTTACCGTCTCGGTGTTACTGGTCGGGAGACAAAATGTGCGGGATAATTCCCCCCAGTGTGCAAGCAAAATGGTATCAGAGCTTGAGTATTCTGAATATGCTCTGTGGTCGCAGTTTTATCTGATCTTCCACATCAGAAAGGTTTTCTCGAGCTATTTATCAAAACAAGGTTACTGAGTTTTAAAATTGTAAAATGAATTAAGTTTATAAGTTTAATTTCAAAAGAGTAAGACAGGCACTTCATTTCTGTCCAACGTAAGTCTTCGTTGATGAAGCAACCGGATTTTCGGAGCAACCCTCTTACTTGAGAATGATAAAATGTGAATTTTAATTCATAATCTAAAAAGTGAACAGTAATCTTATTTAATTTATGTAATTATTTGATTAATAGCTGTAATTACTTTATTTAATGACGTTTTTCATATATTAGGGATTAAATAAACCAAATTTAAATATTAAAGGACCAAAGGAACTATTCTTAAGAATAAGGGACTTGATTTGTAAATCCTTAAAAATGCAACAGTATAAAGGGGTAATAAAGGCGTTACTATTCAGGGATAATTTGGACATTTTCAACCTATTTAGCCGCAAAAAATAAAAGAAAAAGAAAATCAGACATAAGGGGTCCAATATTGCAACCCCTCTGCAATTGAGGTCTAAAATTGCCATCGTCCCCTTTCACCCAGTTCTCATCCCCAAATAGAAAGAAAAAAGAAATTTGATTAGAGCTTTTCAATGAGCATAGCTGAGATTTCTGCAAATGTTTTTTTCAACTTGTTCAAGCCAGGTCCGGTCCCGTGGGCAACGGTTCATAGCCATCGTGGTGCTTCACAATACGAGTGTCCTTGGCCATGGGAACCGGGATACATTTGAGGACAACTCCAACAATCAAACTTGTAGCTCCAATCAATACACTAACCATCCACAGTTTCCAACTTAATGGCACAGTTCCAGCAAATGTGCCCAAAAATTCGACTATAACAACTTGGAAACCAACTGTGGTGACCATCACAATAACGAAAATCCAGCTGCTCAACATGCCCCGGAATATGTTTATCTTCTCCATGTCACGACTGTTGATTTCATTGAAAACCTGCCATTTTTATGGGAGATTAATCAGTTTTTGGCAGGAAATAGTATAACATTATGTGGATTCAATGAGAGGTTCTGTAAGATTCAAATCAAAGGAAATGGAAAAGAATTCTAGTTATATAAACTGATTTCGTCATTAATCCTCTAGGAAGAGCCACAAACAAGCCATATTTCTGCATGTAGTGGTTCTTAAAGAGTCCGGAGACATTCATAATTATTCTAGTTATAAGTCTATGAATGATTGTGATTGTCTGGGACTTAAGAGTCTTGGGACCTCAGAATAATCAGTTCAGCGTGTTCATCACGACACTCATGGATTTTAATACTGTTAATATAACTCAAACAGTATTCTACCTGGCAAAATACAAAGGTATTGAATATGAGGGTGTTAAGGGTCGCATTTGACTTAGGACCATTCAGTTTCAAGAGCTGCTTTCCATCAAAGTTCAGCACTCCAAGCACAATCAACTGATAGATACTCTGACCAATTATATTTCTCCACATAACTCTTGTAATGAAATGAGTATTCCTTCCGACAGGCGGTCGCTTCATCAGTCCATCATGAGGAGGTTCTGTGGCAAGGGCTAATGCACCAAGAGTGTCCATTATCATGTTCACCCAAAGCAACTGCACAGCAGTGAGTGGTGCAGAACCTGTAGTTGATGCATTTCCAAATCTCTGAGTCGTTGAATATCGAATAAAATTTATAGATAAATGAGAAAATTGCTCAGAATTGTATCGTTGGGGTTAAGGCTAACCTGAGACACATGCAGACACAAAGTTTGTCATGAGAGCGACTACGTTTACAGTCAGCTGGAATTGAACAAACTTTTGAATGTTGATGTAAACGGAACGACCCCATCTCGCAACGTTCACTATGGTTGTGAAATTATCATCCATTATCACCACGTCCGCACTTTCTTTTGCAACCTGGGAGAGAAGTATACATAAAGCAACTTGAACTACTTAAATCACATATTATTTAATATTTCTCGATTATATTGAAAGAAGTTAATCGAATTATTTCTTCATTGCATTTAGAAAACTACTCTAGTTGACTGTCAACTGTAACAACGGATACATAATTTTGAGACAGAGGGAGTATAAAAATACCTACAGCTATTTTCCTGTCACGGAAGGGAAAAGTCTATACATATATAGTATGACAAATATTAATAGATTTCAATAAAACTAGTATGATAAATTGGTTTAAGATCAACAATTTAACTTTTTTACTTTGACAAAGGGAGCTATAATTTGGGACAGAGATATACAGACCTCAGTTCCTGCTATGCCCATGGCTAGTCCAATATCTGCCTCATGGTCGGGAGACAAAATGTGCGGGATAATTCCCCCCAGTGTGCAAGCAAAATGGTATCAGAGCTTGAGTATTCTGAATATGCTCTGTGGTCGCAGTTTTATCTGATCTTCCACATCAGAAAGGTTTTCTCGAGCTATTTATCAAAACAAGGTTACTGAGTTTTAAAATTGTAAAATGAATTAAGTTTATAAGTTTAATTTCAAAAGAGTAAGACAGGTACTTCATTTCTGTCCAACGTAAGTCTTCGTTGATGAAGCAACCGGATTTTCGGAGCAACCCTCTTACTTGAGAATGATAAAATGTGAATTTTAATTCATAATCTAAAAAGTGAACAGTAATCTTATTTAATTTATGTAATTATTTGATTAATAGCTGTAATTACTTTATTTAATGACGTTTTTCATATATTAGGGATTAAATAAACCAAATTTAAATATTAAAGGACCAAAGGAACTATTCTTAAGAATAAGGGACTTGATTTGTAAATCCTTAAAAATGCAACAGTATAAAGGGGTAATAAAGGCGTTACTATTCAGGGATAATTTGGACATTTTCAACCTATTTAGCCGCAAAAAATAAAAGAAAAAGAAAATCAGACATAAGGGGTCCAATATTGCAACCCCTCTGCAATTGAGGTCTAAAATTGCCATCGTCCCGCGTGAAAGAGGGGACCAATATTCTATTTTATTTTGTTTATCGATTGATTGATTTATTATAATCATCCAATAAAAGGGCTTTTGAAGAGGTGTGTGGGTGGTGAGTGGTTTTGGGGTTGGGTGGGTGGGTGGGTGGGGGGGGGGGCAGGGACTAAAGCAGGGTTGAACAAAAGATGACAGTGTAGCGTATATGGATCAAATACATCCTATTGGATTAGATAAGATATAAGATCCAATCTACAGCATTGATATCACTTGATCCCAAGGTCTGGATTTAACCAATTTTTCAAATTATATAATATTTTTTAATGCTGGTAGGGGCATTTTAGTCAACAAAAAGTAACAAACTCATGTAATTATCATGCAGGATCAAAATCAAATCTCTGTTATTGCTCCATAACAGATTCTGCTTCCCAATTCATTTTTTATTTCTAATTATAATTTGATCTATTTACAGAAATTATCAATTTCATTACTAGAACGTAAAATCTCTTCGTCATTCATCAATTCTGCTTCCAAATTCATTTTTTCTTTCGAATCATAATCGCCAATTCATCGTCATCGCGAATTCTGCGTGTTTTCCCTCCATTATCAATAGTTTTTTATTACGTTTTTCATGGGTGAGATGGATTCAGGTAGGGGTGTTCACAAATCAACCGAACCGACCGAGAACCGAACCGAAAATTTCGGTTCGGTTTTTGGTTTTTTTTTTTGTAAATTTCGGTTTGGAGGTTCGATTTTCGGTTTGGAGGTTCGGTTCGGTCGGTTAACCGAAAAACCGAAAAAAAAAATTATTTTTTTTATTTTTTTATATAGTATAATATAGATAAAAAATTATAAAAAAATGTGTTTCCTAGTGACAACTTATAGGAAAATAAAGAAAATGAATTAAAATTAGTCATAATTAAATTTCAATTATTTATTTATATCTAATTTATTTATTTATTTATACCGAAAAATCAAACCGAACTGGTTCACTTGTAAATTTCATTATGTCAATTTTAGTTGGACGTGCTAAACATAATTATAAATATATAAATGTATGCCTTCCAAAGAAAAAGTGAACACCAATAGCCAAACAAAAGTAAAAAAAAAAAAAAAAGTTTTTTTTTTTAGTTTCGGTTTTAACCGAACCGAAAAAAACCGACCCAACCGATCGGTTTTTTAACCGAACCGAACCGATACTGTTCGGTTCGGTTTTCGGTCCAAAATTTCGGTTCGGTTCGGTTAAAAAACCGACCGATGAACACCCCTAGATTCAGGTATGCGTAAACATCATCCATTTCAATTTATGTTATTATCTTCAAAATCGTATGAGTTACTGGAATATTAATGTTTATTATATATAGCGACTCGTAACCCATTATACATTAAATAGAATTGTGATATACAACAATGAATAAATCAATATAGAATTGGATTAATTGCATTTGCAAGTAATGTATTGTATATATTAAACAGTAGATTATTCATCATTATATAGTAAACTATAATGGTGATATACAGTATATTGTTCGTTTACTTTTTCCAGTAGTGATTTGAACACATTATACAGCGTATTATATTACATTATACAGTTCATACAATAGGGATATACAACATGTGATTGTGCGCTTTCCAATAGTCATTTGAATACATTATACAGCATTTTGTATTACATTATACAGTATATTATATAACAATATACAGTACATATAATGATGATATACAGTATACAAATGAGCCGAACTAAAGAGTGTGGTAAAAGAATTAAGAGTAGTGTGGAGATATCCAAGCATGTTCCTAAGAGGAGAAAATGTGTTGCGTGTGGAAAAGTTGATGGGCATAATGCGAGAACTTGTCCATCAAAGGAAAAATAGAGATGTTTTTCTATATAGTTTATTACTGTATAATGAAATAATATTCATTGTATAATACATTATAATACAATGTGTATTGAAGTGTTATTGAATATATAATGAAGTGGGCCATTTTTTAGAAATTTTTGTATGTCTTTATATTGGTTACTGTATAATGAATTGATATTCACTGTATGTTGAAACGTTACTAACTGTATAATGCAGTGTTATTCATTATATAACAATTGTCACAGTGTCTAATGTTCAATTGAGTGTTTTTGTATTATACAGTTTTAATGATCTACTGAATAATGAAGTGTTATTCTGACGGAGAGGAAGCAATCAATTGTGTAAAAATTGAAGATCACGTCTTCAAAACTTACAGATAAATTTGAGCGCACTCAAAGAATTGCAAAAGCAAAGATTTTATTGACAATTATGAATGATAATCCTCCAAAAACTACAAACTGCTGGAATTTAAAGAAAAGATAGCAAAGGCTCCTATTCTACAAATTGTATAGAATCAAATGATCCAAATGAAAGTTACATTGTAACAAGAACTCATAAATTAAAAAACACCAACACTGAAATTTAAAGAAGTCAAACAATAAACCGTAAAATGAAGTGCTATCCTTCGTTCTAACACCAATCTATTGTTTACATTATACTTACACCAATTCATAATTTGTGTCCATTATGCGTTGCTCTTATTTTCCCTTTCTATCCCTTTTCTTTTGGGCTTCAGCCTTTTCCACTTCCTTTGATCAACTGATGACGTCGTCTCTGAATGCATTCAGCTCGAAAGTCAGGATCTTTTCTATATAAAGGCCTCTCAATCTTTTGAGTTTTGTAATTTGTGTTTGCTGCATTGTATAAATAATAAAGTAATTGTATTATACAGTGTAAGCTAACACATCACACAGTAGTCATAAAAGAACATTACAATATTATTTAAGTTATTACATAGCAAATATTAGTGTATTATACACTAAAAAATTAGTATAATGTAGATTGTAAATCACAAATACATAATATCATCATCAATTCCCTTTATCCAATATACAGTAAATAATAAAACAAAGTTCAGTATATGATTGGTGGTATACAGTGTGGTATTAGTGACATCACAATTAGTGAGGTTAAACCATCATACAGTACCTTATATACCATTATACAGTAGCTTATTAATCATTATACAGTATATTCAACGGTGTTATATAGTGTGTTATTAGTGAGATACAAATAGTTATTTGAGAGTATTATACAGCAACTTATAGACAGTTATACAGTATGTTATAACACATTATACAGTATGATATATCCAATTATGCAGTATGTGTATACATCATACAGTTAAATTCTTATAAACTATTATACAGTGTCTTATATATCAGTATACAGTTTCAAACAAACCATTATACAGCGTGAATGTATAAATCATACAGTTAGAATGAACCATCTAATTTAATAATATACAGCATCAATTACACAAATATGCAGGCCAAACAAACAAAAACACATTATTGACACAGAAATTCGACAACAACACTGTTTGTAACAAAAATAACATATGATTATACATAATACGCTCAAACAACAACATAAAAGCGACTGTATAATTGGTTACCATTCCTCCTGGGAGCGTTTTTCGATCTCATATTTGCCAAACAAAACCGGGCTTCTTGTTTCTGTAATTTAGGTTTTTTTGCGCCGATATTTTACTGTTTTTGAGTGCTTTTTTCTGGCGATAATCGAATGGAATATAGGGTTAATACGATTCTATAAAATGACTGCGTTAATATTGGCCTGAAATTGAGAGATTGCAGTAGAGATTTTCGTGTGTATCAAATTTGAGAGATTTTAGGGAGATCGTGCCGTTATTTTTGGCAGGTGGATGCTATATAATTTTGCCATTTTGTCTATTATACCCCTAATCCATCTTTTTCCAAATTTCCTGCTTGTTTCTTGCTTAATTTTGGACTGTTGGATTTAATGTATCCAATGGTGTATATTGGGTCTTATATCTTATCTAATATAGGGTATGTATTAGATCTTGACTCTATATATATATATATTGGATTAAGCGAGACTAACTTCATAAGAATGTTGAATACCCATGAATCATTAATATTCTTTCTACCGTATATAACTTGATGCTTTTCAGACTACTAATAAAATGCATGTGCGTTGCACGTGATCTACTATGTGTATTTTGTATTATGATTTTTTCCATGAAAGTCATTGTAGCTAAATTATCTATCATATCATGTCATAATGATATGACACAAAGATTCAATCGAAAAAAAGAAGAATTGATGAGTTTAACAGTTCTTTTTTCTCTCTCTCTTGCAACGGCTAATTGCATACTAATCACGTTTTGATTGATTTTCTTCTTAATTATCTATTATTGTTAAATTTGCAGTTTAAGAAGTAAATTATTGAACCCCCGTCTAAGTGTTCATTTTTCCACTTCACTTTTCTATCATCATATTATTTCAATTTTAGACTGAATCTTGATTTATCCATTGGATTATGCCAAAATCTTATCATTTTCATGAACTTGGTTTTTTTCCCCCCCTCTTATATGTATATTCCTCAGATCCATCCATTATTAGTGCTTTCGATTTGTGAATAAACTTTTTTCCAAAATTTTTAAAATAATATTAAAAAAATAAATTATTTGGAACATTTATGTCCAAATTGTAAATGAGTTAATATGAGATTACTGAATATCATTTATATGAATAACAGAAAATGTTATGTTTTTTTTAATCAAAAATAAATAAATAAATTATAATGCTCATGTCATCTACCATTTAATCCCACTTTGTAAACAGTTAATGGTTGACATTCATTCATGCATGACAAAATAACTGGATATAAACATACGTTTTTAGTTATCAACCTAAAATTGCTAGGAAAAGCATGTTACGAAACTCAAGTTGAATAAACGTTGAAGTTATTGACAGGTCATTCTCTTCATTTGGAGTTCAATCGAGATTCTATTCCTCATAAATAGGCATTTAAAAGTTGAGATTGATTTAATTTTAATAAAATATTAAAAAAATACAAAACATTAAAAACTACTCACATCATATTATTTAGGATTTTTTTTGTTATGTGTATTTTTTTATCTACGTAAACTGTGGCACTGAGTGCTTTTAATTTGATAATATATATATATATATATATATATGTGTGTGTGTGTGTGTGTAATATATGATTATAGATATTACTATATTTGACAATATCGAAATTGGGAGCATGTCTTTTTACTCAGATATTACTTTTGTAATTGCGAAAAAGTTAAAAACGTAAAATAATCTAATTTAATGGTGTCATTAATCATTTAATCTCATTGCGTGAACTGTGAAGGATCATGTACACAAATATTAGAAAAAATAATCAACCACCCGCCCCAATTCATTTAAAGATAAGTATATAACCCTTCTATATTTTTATATATTTTTGAAGACTTTTTCACGTTTGCTCGTCAATTAACTTATTTGTATTATAATGCTAGAGGACAAAGAAAAGGGAAATTTCGGTAAAAATAAATAACTATATTAATTCCATGGCATTTGTTGTTAAAAAAATAAATAAATTCTAAACAAAATTGTCATTGGTTTATTTTTTTATGGAGTAAAATTTCTTCCTTATAATATATTTTTTTCTCCTTTTCAATTAGGTGTTTGATGTGACGAACTCTCATAATGTTAGAAATATTTTTTTATTTTATGTTCTTATCTTTCCAACTAAGTTTTTAAATTAATATTTAAAAGCCAATTAACTGGGGAAAAAATCAAATTCTTAATATGTAAAGCATGCAATATATTTCCAATAGATGCGTCCTTTTCGACTCAAATTTAATTTTTTAGATTTTTTTATTTATAGAATTCATGTGGGATACACATTGAAATATGTGACATATGATATATTTTATTTAGAGTACATTTAAAAGTCTTATGTAGCTCATAAGATGAAAAACAATTATTATCATTCAAGAAAAAATGTGTGGTGGAATACATATATTATATGTACTCACTATGAATATATATCAACCATTTTTACAAAAATATTCAATAAAATAAAGAGATACAAAGTTACATGTGAGTATATACAATGAACATAAAACTTATTTATTGAAGTAGTGTATACAATGAACACATTTATTATCATTGAAGGTTATATTAAATTAATTATTAATATAATCGATCCACTTACTTAATTAACCTTACTTTTTTCCTAGTATAGTATTCAGGTATGGTTATTTTAGTCTTCACAAAAAAGTTAAAAAATGTAAATCATTCCCTATCATCCACACTTTTATAATAGATATATAGGTTATAGATATGGACTAAATACTGCTCTCGTTGCAGAGCTAACACCAATAGTGCATAGAAGTGCTAAGTGGAGAGATAATAGGGGTGATCGCGGTTCGGTTTTGCAATTTTTTTTATTAATTTCAAACCGAATTGCCAAGTGCGGTTTGGAGAAAATTAAATTTGAAATTGCGATTTTGTAAATCAAAACAGACTGTGCGGTTCGATGTGGTTCAGTGCGGTTTGGCGGTTTTTCAAGTTATTTTACATTTTAAAACTAAATAAGGAAACAATGTTTGTCATATTTTGGTACAACATGCTGTACTTGTTTGTTTATTAAAATTTGTGCACTAAAATTTGCAAAAGAATATTGTAAAGTATATTATAAAGTTATAAAACAACATTTAATCTAATACGAAATGGTTATTACAAATAAATATAATATATAATATTTTTTTACGTCAAAACTCTTCAAGTGTCCATTATATATGAAAAAATATAACACTAAAATATCATAAGACATTATCACTTTAAAAGTCTCAAGTACAAATGTTGATTGAATATATTATTAATCATATAAAAAATATGACCATATTAATTCAATAACAAATATTAAATAAAACTACAAATATGAATAGTATTACGAGTAAAACCTATTAAAAGTTCGAATTAAAAAAGAATAATAAGATATATATATATATATATATATATATATATATATATAGGATATGGATCAAATACATCCCTTGCCATTAAGTAAGATATAAGACCCAATCTAGGCCTTTGATTCAATTTGATCCCAAGGTCTACATTTAACACATTTAACTGATTTAATAATTTGTTTTAATTATGTAAAGGGCATTTTAGTCATTAAATTATAACTAACAGATTCAATTTAATACACAGTATCAAATCAAATCCCCAGTTTCACGAGCCATTACCGATTTCATTATATTCTTTCCATAATCACATATATCAGCAAAATTGATAAGAGATATTTTTTTACTCATTCAATTCATCATCAAATCGATTGTTTTTCAGTAAAATTGATTCGAGATATCGTTTTACCCGTTCAATTCATCATCAAATCGGTTGTTTTCCAACAAAATTGATACGAGATATTGTTTTATTCCCGTTCAATTCATCATCAAATCGATTGTTTTTCAATAAAATTCGAGATCGGGGCTGTAAAGATCGAAGGATATGCAGAAATCGAATCCCTATTCATCATCTTCTTCTGTTTTCAATTCAATTTTTTCGGAATTCTTCTTTTGTTATCAATTATGTGTCTGCAAATCATCATTAAGCAACTGATCTAATGTAATAGATAGAGTGAATTTGAACAAATGAGTTTCTCTTTATTTCTCTGTAACGGACCATTATACACTACAATACAAACCATTATACACTACAATATAAACCATTATACACTGTGAATTTTTATACACAACTATATAGAATGGTATAACAGATTGTAGATTAGATTCATTATTATACATTACAATACAAACTATACACTATAATACAAACCATTATACACTGTGAATTTTATACATAACTATATAAAATGGTATAATAAATTATAGATTAGATTTGTTATTATATACTACAATACAAACCATTGGAAGTCTCCCACAAACCATTGTTTTTCTTCACTAATAGAATTTATTTGACATGTTTTGATGGGTGAACAGCTATCAGACATTCATTGGTGGTATAAGACAACAATTTCTATTAATTTTGAAAAAAGTGTAGGCATATTATGCAAGCGTGCATATATGTAACTTATCAAAATACACATCAATATATATGATGTATATGCATTACACAAAAATCATATTATTAACACAGGAACTTATAGCAAGTGTTATCTTCTTCTTTATGGATTCAACTTATAAATCTTATTTTATAGAATAGTATAACAAATTATAGATTAGATTCATTATTATACACTACAATACAAACCATTATACACTACAATACAAATAATTATACACTACAATACAAACCATTATACACTGTGAATTTTATACACAACTATATAGAATGGTATAACAGATTATACATTAGATTCATTATTATACATTACAACACAAATCCAGTATACACCGACGAGTTAATGCAAAATTCAGAAATTCAATATTTCAGATTTTGATTTTTTCAATCTCACGTTGGATATTTCAGAAATTTCAGATTTTAGATTTTGAGAAATTCTGAAATTTCAGAATTTTAATTCAATCAACAACTGATTCTATTAATTTTCTGTGATTTAATTTTGGCAACAAATTGAGAGATTATAGGGGAGATTTCGGCAGTTTCAAATGGAGAGATTTTAGGAAAGATTTTGTCCCTTTTTTTTGGTTGGTTAAATGTTGTAAAATGATGTCATTGACTGTTATACCCCTTGATACAATTGGAGCCAAATATCCTAGAGAGGATCTTCTATCCCACAATGGTGTGCCACAATAGTGTCACATCATTGTGGGATTGACAAGTGTCCATTTAAAAAAAACTGTTAATAATAATTTAAATTAAATGGACACTTGTCAATCCCACAATAATGTGACACCATTGTGGCACACCATTGTGGGATAGAAGATCCGTTCTGCAAATATCCAGCCTATTTATTGATTAATTGTGGACTGTTGGATTTAATGTATCCATGGTGTATATTGGGTCTTAGATCTTATCTAAGAGAGGGTATATATTAGATCTTGACCCTATATATATATATATATATATATATATATATATATATGTGGTGCGGTTCGATTTTTTTAACACTAAATTTGAAACCAAACCGCATAGGACGATGCGGTTGGGTTGCTTAAAAAATTGACAAAAACGACGTTCGGTGCGGTGCGATGCGGTCGGGCGATTTTTCAAAACCAATGCTCACGCCTAGGAGATACCATTCACCATAAATCTCATTCATCAACGTAATGAAACTCATATAAAATCCATCATATAGAAACAATTATAATGGTCTACAACAGGACAACTTAATTGTGTCATTGTGTGAATGTTTGGTAGAACCTCCACATGCTACAAACCCTAGGATTTATGAAAGGCGATTTTGGTCGTCACCGGATAAATTTGTTATGACTATTGACTACTTGAAATGAACTACTTTCTTCTCTCTTTTTTTCCGGCAAATATCAAATGAACTAATACAGTAGCAAATAATTGGAAATCACATTCCCCACATCAGCAAAAGGTTCAATCTTTGTTAGAGATTACTCGTGGCTCTAGCCCGGAACCAGGGGTCAGTCACATACATGCAAAGAATTTTCTCATAAGTGAGTCAAATTTACCCTAGTTTGGTCAGATGGCTCGTTCCATGTACAAGAGTGCTGTACTCATTTACAAGTAATGAATGCAATCTACAAACTGATTTGCAATAACTCAACTGATTTGCCCGAGGTTTGATCATAAAGTGCAGAGTATCTAACTTCCTATTCATCTCTACACACAGTTGAAGAAACTGAACACTAGATTGTTTGTGATAGTTTCATCCAACGGACCTGAAGCTACAGAAAAGCTGATGCCTGATAAACTTGTCAGCAACTTTTAGACCTCTACTCAGTTGATGAATTGGCATGCTTTCTTACGAAGAGCTTGCTTATATCCTCTGTCACAATATTACTCCTGCAGAAATAACAACTGTGCGTCAGTAATTACTCACTTGGGGATGTCAAATGAATATCCAAAAAAGAAAAGAAAAATTCAGGACGTCGAGTGGTGAACTATTAATCGAACACGAAAACAAATCACCAGACAGATGTAAAAGTGAAAATATTACTTCGGCAGCTTTATGGACGATCTATAGCAAAGAAATACTACCAACATTACACAAATTAATCGATGCTCACATATTCTACTACTCAGAGTAACAATTATTAACATCAGTTAAGAAGACGAAAACTAACAAACATTTTATTTAAGGAAAACACCATAACAAAGAGATTCAAACTTTCAGTTTTCTCATGCAGAAATTAATAGTCCTGGTGGCATGCAAATTGATCTTTCACAGTTTGAGGTTTGGTATTAGATTGACAAATTCCTAGCAACTTAGGTCCCTCGAGGTGGATTCAGTATGGACTTGCTGGAGTGTCAGTCGTAACACGTCTCTCTTCGGGAATCAATCGAATGCCTAAAGAGGTCCAGACGCCCAAAACTGATCAACAAAAAGTTTCAAATGCAAAACTGAAGTAACTCTACATTTAGTATATCCTAAGGGCTCGGTTGGTTTGTAGGACTGGACACCACTTGAGATTAAATTTGTATAGCCTATCCTATGTTCGGTTTGTGGGATACATGAATTGCATATCAAATTTAGTTACCTCTCCCACTATGTTTTGTACTTTTTTCATACTTATTACCGGTCCAATTCAAATTAGATTCCACAATCACAGCTCATACTCGAGAGAATTTTGTCAACAGGATGGTGGACTCGATACCGGGTTGGTTATCAAAGTCAGGGTCTCAATCCAACAATGCAAATACTAGACAGGTTTTGAAACAGCCAATTAAACCGTATCCAACAGACAAATCTAGCCACAAGATGCCTCACAGATTATGTGGAGTATCCATACACGGCCCTGTGTACCTCACCTCCAAGCCTTACTAGTCCTTCCTTTGGTTGGAAATTGGAACAGGAGCGCGCAAAAACAAACTTAGCTTCCTTTGGAAGCTTTGCTTTCGGTCGCAGTGGAGCTCTAAATCCATGAATTTCTCTTATTCAAATTTTTCTTGTTCAAATTTGTGATTAAAGTGCTTATTCAAGTGGCAATAGAGATAACCTTGTCCCCAACCAAATGATATGTCACCAACAAAATGTAAATACAACATAAAGTACAACTCTGGATCTCGGTTCTCAATTAGTGGCAAATCTAAACACAGAAAAATTGGCCCAAACTCATACTCGCAATAACCAGTAACTCATCAATCAAATTATAAATGGCTTATTATCCCTACAGTAAACAAATTCCAATTTGGCACATATAAAGTTAGAAACTTTATAAGAACAGCTATAGAGATTACGCACTCAAGCATTTTCATATCATCGTAAATATACTTGAAAGATAAATACTCAGAACTTAAGTAGCATCAGATGATAGCCCCGCCATTGCAATTTGGGCGGGTCATTCTTAGGAGCTCTAGGAATGGACAAGCACAACCATCCATGTGGAGGTCTCACTTACAGTCCAACATACACGGATAGTTATGATTATAGCGGGATTCAGCATCCCGACACTCCATAAGAATAACTCATTTGGGCTAAGCCACACGTGAGTAGAGCCAATGGCAATAAAGTAGAAAGGTAAACAAACCTTCCAGCCAGCTGAGGTGGAAGTAAACGACCACCTACTGCATCTGGAACACTTTTAGAATGCTTGATGGACACCTTAGGAACTTTACTACGCGGGCCACTAGCATGCGATCCATTTAAGTCTCTCTTTCGTGCTGTGCTCTCAGCCATAGCAGCTGCAACTCGGGATGAGTGGTCCAAAACATTCAGTACATTAGATGGAGCAGGTGAATCAAACAGGAGCAAGGCATCAGGAAGTTTCAGCTCAGCAGACTGATTAGGACCTACTTCCATTTGTTTACTTGGCTGCACCAAATTCCCAGAAATCCTAAACAATAAAGATAAATATAAAATAGGAGAACATCATCCAAAACAAGAAAAAAGTGAATGAAGCTGCATAATTCACGTCTTCATAAAATTTATGAGGCCCATAACTAGAGAATCAAAAAACAAGACAGGAAACACGTGTGTAAAAACCCCATCAATCAATGATATCCAAGTGATCGAAGCCATTACAGTCGCACAAAAACGCACACCTCAGTGTCATCTGCAAAAGTGCATTCCATTGTTTGTCTAGGATTTTGAATTGTAATTTTACTGAACAAGAAAATTTTGCCATTGAATATCCCAATCCATCCACAATGTGGAGCACTTAAGTTCTTTCTATACATCACATGGAACTTAGCCACACATAAGCCATGTGCAGGGACTATGCGCGACCAATGTTCGCAGTCCACCACGACTCATGAGCCTCCGGACATTTAAGTGACAATATTATGTGAATCAAAGATGTTTTCCCCTAAAATTCGAGTAAATTTGTGAGTGTCTTGAAACCAAGATGAAACATCTTAAGTCCAAATTCGAGTAGCCTAAGATGTTTCCCCTAGATTTCAAGACACTGACAAATTCAAAGATAAATATAGCTTGCATTTCAGTCTATTATTTTTTAAATAAAAATGCCATTTAAGCATTTAATTTCCTTACTTATTTTCTCTCAACGGCACAGTCCTTAATCAACAACAAAAATATAACCAACAATGGTGAATGGACAACCATGATTTCCAATAACGAAAGAATAATTAGAAAGCCCAGATAGACAAACTTAAGAAAGTATTAAATGCCTTTGATAATTTTATATAATTGTTTTTCCCAAAAGAGATGCATCCTTAATTTGTATATTACTAGGAATGGTATAAAATTTAACACATATATATATATATATATATATAGATAGGCCGATTAACAAAAACCCAGAAAGCAGACAACTAAACAAATTAAAGAAAAAAAAAATTAGGAGAAATTACTTCTTGTTGGGGGCATGAGCAAGGTCGTTGTTCGCCGATGTTGAAGGTGATGAAGGACCTGCTGGAGGGACCCCAAAACGTCGTCGTTTGTCCTCCGTACCAGAAAGTTCTTTTGGTTCGTCTTCATCAGAAGAAGCTGCGTAATCCACTAGCGACATGATAAACCGAATAATTGTTTTCTTCTCTGATTCCTTCTTTGTACTCTTTTGTTTTTCCCTCTAGACTAGAGAACTGGTCTGTCCATTTGGCAAATTTTCACTTTGTTTTGACAAAATATGTCTAATAAGTATCATATAAAAAAAATAAATCATTTAGTCCATAAATTAACAAAATTCAGCACATTTAGCGACCCTTTGGCTTTGTTTGTAAGTTTGTTTTATTTTGGGATTTTTTTTTTGGTGCAACGTAAAAAACTTTATATATCATCATCAATCATGTACAAACCACCACCCTACAAAGGCCCTGCACCCAACACTCCTGGGGCATGAGGCTCCCTTTCCTAATGGTTTACAGGCCATTTAACAATCAAGACTATACTAATATCAACTATGTAAAATATATTCTAAAAAATGTGTATCTCTATAGGTTAGCTTCTGTAGGTTAAAGCCTCTAATTCTGATTTTAAGCTCTGTTTTCAACTTCTCCATAATGACCTCTTTCTCGGTTTCAAGATGCTTGAAGATTCTTCGATTCCTCTCTAACCAAATGCTATGAACAATCCCCGCCATAGTCATTCTTACAATACGTTCTTTCAATTTTCATCTCCTGAATGCATAGGCTAGCCAACCCTTCCATCTATCAAAAGTATTCGGATAGTGCTGTACATTCAACCAGTTCATGGTATCCATTAGAAATCTTTTCGCCCATGTACACTCAAAATAAAGGTGTTGCACAGTTTCAGTATCATTTTGGCACAAAATACATGTTGTTTCTTCCATATTAACAAACCTATTTAGTCTCTCCCTTGTGAGTAGCCGTTTGTGAACTGTTAGCCATGCAATAAAGGAGTGCTTTGGAATATTCATCCTATTCCACACAAAATCTGCATTTCTGAATCTTGGCAACTCTCCCTGAAGCCATTCATATCCACTCTGCACCGTATATTCCCCATTTTTTGTTTGCTGCCATGTGTTACCCTCATACCCATCCTTGAATTTCCTTTTCAAGCTATGAATTTTCCTCCAAACCCAACTACAATCCATTGGGGGCTCATAGATCCAAAATTCAGCATCCTTCATATAAATTCCACTTATCCACTTTATCCAAAGGCTATCTTTTTTTCTAGCCAAATCCCACACTTGCTTTGCAACTGCAGCCATGTTCCAAACCTTACAATTCTTTATATTAAGTCCACCTGCTCTCTTCTTTGTGCACACAATATCCTAGCTAACCAAGGCCATTTTCCTTTGGTTTCTTTTGTACCCCACAAAAAACCTCTACACTTACTTTCAACTTCTTTCACTACTGCCTGAGGCAGCACAAATATACCACACCAATACACATAAAGTGAAAAAAGAATCGAATTAATTAGTTGTGCTCTACCTGCATAGGATAAATTCCTGAATGCCCAAGAAGTAAGTCTTGCTGCAATTCTGTCCACCAATGAATGACAGTCCATTTGGCTCCATTTTGTTGGAAAAAGTGGCACTCCTAAGTATCTCATTGGGAAAGTCCCCTCTGAGAAGCTAGTTATCTGCATCAACTCCTGCTTGGTAGTTTGACTCACCCCTCTGATGTACATGCTAGACTTCCTTGGATTTGTATATAGGCTTGTAGTGTATGAAAATTGCTGAAACTGATCCCAAATACTCTGAACTGATGCCCTGTTTGCTTTACAAAAGACCATGAGGTCATCTGCAAAACAAATGTTGGTTAATTGCATACTTTTGCATGTAGGGTGGAATCTAAAGTCCCTATTTTGCACTGTAATCTTCATCTAGTCAGGTACTCCATCACAAGTACAAACAGCAAAGGTGATATTGGATCACCTTGTCTAATCCCTCTTCTCCCGTTGACAAACCCATGGCACTCTCCATTTAGGACAAGAGTAAAAGAAACTGAGGTAACACATTCCATAACCCACTGGCTAAACTTTTGGGGAAACCTATACCCTTCCATCATCTCCTTAAGAAATCCCCAATCAACTGTGTCATAAGCCTTTTGCAAATCTATTTTCATCAAACACCTTGGTGATACTTTCTTTCTATTGTACAATCTGACTAATTCTTGGCTTATCAAAATGTTGTCAATGATTGATCTGTCTTGTACAAAGACACCCTGGTTTTCATTAATAAGCCTAGGAAGTATCAGAGCCAATCTTTGTGTGAGCATCTTGGAAATGCATTTATACACAGTTTTGGGTCTTTTCTTGGTGAAAATTTTGGTGAAAAAGTTTATTGGGAGTTGTATATTTTGATGAAATGTATTTGGTTTTGCATTTGATTTTATTTTCAAAAGAGACAAAAGTTACTGTAGCATTTAAATCATATAAGTTTTTATCTGAAAAGTTGTATTTATAATTAGTTAATGACTAAAAAATATAATATAATATAAGTTTTAACTGATTGTAATATTATGGTTGTATATATTGATGTAATTAGTAGGCACCTTAAAGTAGACACAAATAGGAAGACAATAGGTGACAAATTCTTTGACAAAAAAAGTCCTTTTTGGTCAAAAAACATAAAGCAAACAAGTTTTGCCCAAAATTTGTTTGAAAATAGAAACAAACATGTTTGTGTTTGAATAAATACATTAAGTCCTCCAACTCTCTAGGAAGTTCGATTTTAGTCATCAATCAATGCGCCTCGCATTTAGTCCAAAATTAAGATTTGTTTGATTTGGGAATTTCGGGCTAAATGCAAAGGAGTCTTGAATTTAGGGTTGAAACATTTGAAAACATGAAAATTCAAAGCTATAGACGAAGGTATTAAGGCTCGATGGTTAAAGAATCAATTTGAAAGAGAGAAAATTAAGGTAATTTGGGGACAGTGGAGTATTCTTTTCCCATTTTTTATTTAGTTTAGATTTTTGGGGGTAATACATGTTAGACTAATATATTATACGTATCTTATCTCTTTTGTATCTAGTCTAGAATAACTCCTAGCTCCTATTTCCTTGTATGTAGTTAGGTTACATCTTTTCATATCTTTTGTATCTTTATATATACTTGGTATAATGAGAATCATCCTCAAGGGGAATTACACAATCCTACATGGTTTCAGTCACCCAGAATTATTTCTCCTCCTTTTAGTTGTTTCCCCTCGATGTGAAAATTTTCACTAAAATATCCTCCCTGCCGTTCAATATCCAGCGCTCCGTATTGTGGTTATCTCGTTCGCGGTTGTTCAATTTTCCTCGCCACCGGTTCACCACTATTGCTCATCCTCGCTCTTTCTCTCTCTTTCTCGTAAGTCTTTTTTTTTTGTTATTATGGCTACCCCGGTTCATCATCCGGCATATTCTCTTTCCACCGTCTCCCATCTTATGCCTTTTCAATTAAGTCCTAGCGAGTCTCGCTATAATCAACAGTGCGAGATGTTTCTCGTTATTTATATCGGTCATATGGTAGACGGTTATGTTCTAAAATCCCCCACCCCTGAAAATATTCTTGATCCTACTTGGATTAGGCTAGATGCTAAAGTTCATTCTTGGCTTTTTTCCTCCCTTTCCCCCGATCTTGCTTCCACTGTTGTTAAGAAGGGTGATACAGCCTGTGATATCAAATTTTTTTTTCAAGATAATAAAGTGACTTGCTCAATTCAATTAGAAGAGAAATTTCGCACTCTTAAAAAGGGTTCTTTATCAATCCATGATTATTGTCATAAATTAAAAGAACTTTCTGACAATTTAAGCGAAGTGGAAAACCCATTTCTGACAAAGTGCTTGTTCCTCAAACTTTATTCGGTTTCCCTGACTCATTCAAAAGTGTTGCCACTGTAATCACACATACAACACCCTTCCCCTCATTTGCTAATGTTCGGTCTATGCTCCAATTAGAGGAAAATCAACATCTCAAAAATAATCCTCCTCACTCGATTCTAACACTGCTCTTTTTGCACATAATTCATCCCATTCCTCAAATCAATATTCCTTTAAGGGCAATAGTGGTCGAGGATGTGGTCGTGGTCGCGGGTTCAATCATGGAAAAGGTAATCACAGTAATGGTTCCTCGGGTATTTTAGGGGCTGCTCCTAATGTGGTTTATCAAATATCCACTCCATTTGGTGTATTTCCAGTCTAAAGGATTCAAAATCTATCCAACCTTTCTGCTGCTCCAGTCCAGTGAGCTCGTCCTCCAGGTCCAGGCGCATTTCTGGTAGCCCACACTCACTCGGCCCAGCACAATCCATCCAACTGGGCTCCTCCAGACTCCAGCCCGCTTCAACGGCCGACTACCTGGGCTCCAAATAATTCAGCCCAGCATCCTCCCTTTAACTGGGCCTTGCACAATAGCCCATCAACCACTCCACCTGCTCCTGCCCACTTCAACCCAGCGAGCCCAATGCACCTGAACTGGACTGCTCCACCATCCTAACCACATGGTCCAGCTGTCTCGTCACAAGCACAATAGCCCACGGACATCTCCAACCCTTTCCAATCCATGAATATTTAACAACCTAATACAATCTGGTATATGGACAGTGGGGCTACTGCACACATGTCCTCTTCCCCAGGTATTTTAAATCATTTACGCAATGCAACTCTAAATCAATTATGGTAGGCAATGGTGCATGTCTTCCTATTAATTTTTTAAGTTCGTCTATCTTATCTACTAATTCTAAACCTCTTGTTTTAAATAATATTCTTGTTAGTCCTCAAATTGTAAAAAATCTTATTTTCGTCCGTCAATTTACAAAATAAAATTCGTGCTCCGTTGAATTTGACCCCCTTGGATTCTCTGTAAAGGATCTGCAGACCGGAACTCTTCCACTCCGTAGTGAGAGCTCATAGACATCTATCCTTTCACTTCTTCCTCTGGTCATTCTCCTTCCTCCACTGCCCTCGCTTCCATCACCATCGACGACACCACTTGGCACCGACGTCTCGGCCATCCAGGAGCTGCTGTCTTTTCCATTTTAAATTCTAAGCATTTTATTTCGTGTAATAAATTTTCAAACAATTTGTGTCATGCTTGTCAATTAGGCAAGCACCGTAGACTTTCGTTTTCTTCATCTAATTCTCATTCTGTTGCTCCTTCTCAAATTATACATTCAGATTTATGGACATCTCCAATTGCTAATCTTAGTGGTTATCGCTATTATGTATTATTTTTGGATGATTTCTCTCACTATCTTTGGGTTTTTCGGCTACGTCAAAAATTTGACACTTTTAATATTTTTCTTAATTTTCGTAACTATATTAAAAATCAATTCAAAACGGATATTCAACAATTTCAATGTGATAATGGTCGAGAATTTGATCAAAAACCTTTTCATGATTTATTTAATAAATATGGTCTTGTTTTTAGATTTTTTTTGTCCACATACATCGCAACAAAACAGCAAAGCCGAGCGTATAGTCCAAACCACAAACAACATTCTTCGCGCCTTACTTTTTCAAGCAAATCTCCTACCTACTTTTTGGGTCGAATCTCTACACATGGCAATTCATATTTTAAATCTTCTTCCAACCAAAACTCTTTCATTTCACACGCCTTTTGAGTCTCTTTTTCAAAAATCTCCCACTTACGATCACCGCAAGGTGTTTGGTTGTCTATGTTATTCTAATCTCCCCGCCACTGTACCTCAAAAACTTTCCCCTTGTTTTTCCTCCTGCATTTTCCTCGGGTATCCATCAAACCATCACGGTTTTCATTGTTTGGATCTTTCTTCCAACCGTATAATTATCTCTCGTCATGTAATCTTCGGCGAATCGGTTTTTCCTTTCTTTTCCCATTCCACACCAAACCCGGCTTCCTATGACTTTATCATGCCTCTTGATAATCCTCCCCTTGTAGTTCGACACTCCCTTCTACCCACTACGAATCCACCTCTTGCACTGCGTACGGATACTCCCTGACATCCGTCTCGTCTCATCCGAAGCCAAAAGTCTGGTATTCCTAAACCAAAACAAATTCTTAATCTCAATGCTTCCGCTCCCTCTCTCTCTCATTTCCCTCGTACGGCTGCTTCAGCAATTAAAGATGAAAATTGGACTATAGCCATGAAAGCCGTACTTTTGGCTCTTTATTCCAATGATACTTGGTCTCTTGTTCCTTACCCTCCTCACACTAATATCGTCGGCTCGAAATGGATCTTTCGACATAAATTTCATGCCGATGGTTCTCTCGAATGCTATAAAGCGCACCTCATTGCCCAAGGCTACACTCAACAACCCGAGCTCGATTATGAGGATACCTTTAGTCCTGTAGTTAAACCTGCCATTATCCGCACGGTTCTCAGTCTTTATCTCTCTCGATCCTAGCCTATTCATCAGCTTGATGTCAAAAATGCATTTCTCCATGGTCACTTAAATGAAACTGTGTATATGAAACAACCCCCTGGATTCATTAACCCTTATCTTCCTAATCAGATATGCCTCCTCAAAAAATCCTTATATGGTCTCAAACAGGAGCCTCGAGCTTGGCATCAACGATTCGCCACATTTCTTTCTTCAATTAGTTTCCTTTGTAGTAAAGCCGAAACTTCTCTGTTCATTTATCATAATGCTGGTCACACCGCCTTTCTTATTCTTTACGTGGATGATATTCTCCTTATCGCATCATCTCCTTCTTTTCTTGACCACATTACACGTCTTCTCTCAGCTGAATTTGCCATCACTAATCTCGAAACCTTGCATTTCTTTCTTGGCATTTCGGTTTCTCGATCTTGACCAAGTCTTTTCTTATCTCAAGAACAATTCACGAATTCTATTCTCGACAGTGTAGGCATGCAAAGCTGGAATCCTTGCCTCACTCCTGTCGACACAAACTCTAAACTTTCTGGCATCTCTAGTCCGCCAATCTCTGATCCATCCATGTATCGAAGCTTGGCGGGTGCTCTTCAATACCTCACTTTCACTCGTCCCGACATCTCTTACACCATGCAACAAATTTGTCTTTTTATGCATGACCCACCCGAGTCTCATCTTTATGCACTTAAATGAATTCTTCGTTATATAAAAGGCACTATTTCTCACGGTTTACATCTTTATTCTTCCTCCACTGATAATCTTTTGGCTTATTCGGATGCTGATTAAGCTTGTTGCTTAGACACTTGTTGTTCCACATCTAGCTATTGTGTTTTCTTAGGTTCAAATATCCTCTCTTGGTCCTCCAAAAGACAGTCCACTGTCTCTCAATCTAGTGCTGAAGCCGAATATCGTCCTGTCGCTAACGCCGCAGTTGAAACTTGTTGGCCACGCAATCTTCTTCTCGAATTACATTTTCCTCTTCTCAAAACCACTATTTTTTATTGCGATAATATTAGTTCTATCTATTTGTGTCCTAATCCTGTTCAGCACCAACACACTAAACATGTTGAATTAGATTTACATTTCGTACGTGAAAAAGTTGCCTTAGGGGAGCTACGTGCGTTGCACGTTCCGTCTCACTATCAATTTGCAGATGTTTTTACGATGGGTCTTCCTTCTCCTTTATTTACAGATTTCAGGTCCAGTCTCAGCATTCGGGAACCTCCAGCTTCGATTTCAGGGGCGTGTTAGACTAATATATTATGCGTATCTTATCTCTTTTGTATCTAGTCTAGAATATCTCCTAACTCTTATTTCCTTGTATGCAGTGAGGTTACATCTTGTCATATCTTTTGTATCTCCTATATTTTAAGAAACATCTAATTAAGTCCTAGCGAGTCTCGTAGGATAATATTAATGTTTCTTAAAACTAGAATAATATTAGATGTATAATATTAATGTTTCTTAAAAGACTGAAAGTTCATACATAAGTCACACAACAAAAACAAAATGTTCCCCCGGCACGAATCAATAATAATATCAACAACAAATTGTACAGTATAGTCTTAATGTAAGGTTATTAGCCATTACAAAAATGTTAAGAAATGTAAATCATTCCTTATCATTCACATTTTTATAATAGTATAGATTATAGATCAACTGCTTCGTCATATAATCAGATTGTACCAAGAATACCCTACTTTGTGATTCTCCTGAAACCGTGGAATAGTTCAATGCACAGTGGGTTGCACACATCACAATTGTGACACCTTAGGTCGTCGAGGATTAGTCTCACACCTAGGTAACTCTAGGATTCAAAGTTCGACAAGGAACCAATATAGAATACTAATAAAGGTGTTCAATCTCACACTACTCAGTATGAATCCTTATGCAAGAATGCTATACATAAGCAAGCCTTGACAAGACAATAATATCATATTTTTCAGAGTTTCCATGGATAAGAATTAAGAATTAAGTTTAGGATCACAGCCTTGGAGAGCGTCCCGCAATCACTACCCCCATGTGCCCAACCACTCCCTTAGCTGTGCGTGATTCATGAGACTTTATGTAGACTATAAAAGTAAGGGTTTATTATACTAACTACCCCTCTTATTTAGTGTAATTATTGGTGGTCCCAAGTGGCATACGAAAGGGTCTAGAAGGGGGGGGGGGGGTTGAATAGACCCTGAAGTCTTTTTCGACTTCACAAATTTTCGTATCACTTTAGAAATTTGAACGCTTGGAAAAACTGAGCGCTTGGGTCAGACGCTTCAGAATAGTTAACTTAGACTTAGTGATTTCAGCAGTTTACCAAAGTAGGGCAACGCGTAGATCGCTTAATCAGGGTTTGCACAGCGGAAATAATGTTTAGCGTTCTTTTAGTTGAATTAATCGCTTTGCAATTTTATTTGTCTTTTTCAGAATAATATGAAGTGAATAATATAAGACAATAAAATAAATGACACAATAATTTGTAAGGTTCACTGGGTGATGTAATCCCAGCTACGTCCTTCTTCTCCTTTTTCACTTGGAGGAAATTACTATGATGATTATCAAAGGATTACACAGAAACTTCTACAAAATAGTAATGGATGAAAATAATCTTGGGCTCCTTGATCACACAGACTTCAACACCAATGAAGATCATCTTCTTCAAGCTTCTCTCACTCAGAAATACTGCCTGAAAGGTTTCAACAACTTTTCTCACTCAGATGAAAGGTTGAGGTTTATCACTAGGGTTTTGTTTGTTTTAAAGAAGATCAAACAACTTGGAATATCTCAGTTGGAGTTTGGATTTCTTCTTTGAAAGATATTTGAGATATTTGTGACTGTCTGGAATGTAGATCGAAAGCTTGAAAGGTTTTGTCTATGAAGTTTCTAAGCTTTTTCCAGAAAGAATGTACGTAGGATTTTTGGCAATAATTTCTCGTATATTCTTGATGTTGTTGTTATCTATATATTTTTGATTTTCTGGAGTAAGGTATTTATAGGCAATTTTTTGGGATCTGTTCGTTGGACACATGTAGGAGCGTGCCTTTCACGTAGCGCGTGATTGTACCTAAAATCTGACATTCCTGAAAATTCGCTGGAACCGATTGGACGGGAGCAGCTAAAACTCTGAAAGTTCTGACAGTCTGGTCAAAAGGAGGCTTGTCCATAAGTCACAGTAGCTTATCACATTTAATGCTCTTATCAGGCATTTAATGCAATTTGAATTTATTTCCCGTTGGAAATAAATGTCCGTTGAATGATTGCATTTAAGTCCTTTATGACTTGAGGATTTATTTCAGGTGAATCTTCTATAAGTCGCTTGAGTATTTGAACGCTTGATTCATGAATCCTGAACTGCGATCTCTAAGCGTTTGACAGGCGCTAAGAAGGAATCTTCATCTTCGGTTGACTTCAGACGCTGGTCTTCAACTTCTTCTCAAATAGACTCACCTAGAATTCTATTATTGATTCAGTCGCTAAGACTTAGTCTAAAATCCATGAGAATAAAAATTACAAGCCTAAACAAAATTACAAACTCTTTAAACGCTTTATACAAGGATCTATGAAAGCATAAACTTACATTTTATTTGGGGTCTAACATTGAATCCTATCTTGTCATCATCAAAACATCTAACATGAAATTTCCTAACAATTTCCCCCTTTTTGATGATGTCAAGACTTGTAACTCTTTTATAATTTTTAAGAGTTAACAAAGAAAAGGCCCAAAGGAATATAAGTCAGCGTTTGAAAGGTTAGTAATGTTAGTTAAGGTTGGGTTGGCTTCAACAAGTTGTTTCAGCAATAAATCATTCATATATATTGAAATAAAGCTTACATGATTTATACTGAAAAGAATGAGAAAGAAATAAAATACGCAAAAACATTTATTTTTTCTGTCGCTTTGCTCTTTCTTCGCCTTGAAGAACTTCTAACGCTAGTTCTTTTAAGAGTCGATCAATGTCGATCATAGTTGTATGCTGGACTTCATCATAGTCATGCCTGCGGAGTCTGGCGCTTTCATTTAGCTCTAACAACCTTTCCGTCCAATCCCTTGGTGGAATGCCAAGTTCTCGAATCAGATCATAATATATATCTCTTTGACAGTCATTTGACGGTCTCCAATTTACAGGTCGTTGTAGCGGTCCGGCATAAGCATGAAATCCCATACTCTCTAAGAAGTCGGGGTCCAACTGGGGAAGAGCGTATTTTCCGAGATAATACCTTGGTTTTCGTTTCTTGGATAGCATTCTCTTAATGCTTACCAGTTCATCGAACATCGAACGCCAATGTTTATTATCCGTCTTGGAAATCGCTTTGGTCTTTTCTTTACTTTCCCCCTTCTTGACTTCATCAAGGGACAACTTTAGATCAGCGACATCGCGGCGCAAAAGTCTAACTTCTTCGACTAGAAGAGCAATCTGTTGGGTGACACTCTGAGCGACGGCATCGGATGAAGCGTGTCTGTCCACATCAGCCGAAGCGCTCTGAGCAAGGTGACGATTGAATTCAGAGGAGAGCTCAACGATAGGAGGGGACATGCTTTCCATGATAGCAATTATGCTTTGAGCTGAAGCGTTGGCAATGTCACAGCTTCGCGTATCAGACATTAAGCGAGTCTGTCTGTCAGCGGCTTCAGAAAGCTTGGAGCAGGAACCTTCGATGTGGTGAAGCGAGTTCCGGACAGCTTTTATGAAATCTCGGGCCTCTAAATCACTGTCTAAATCTGAATCCGAAGAAGGGCGCTCTGGGGACGGGAGAAGTCCGTAAGAACTTGAAACTGCAGCCTTGCCTTTGTTTTTATCTCTTAGGAGAGGTTCTACAGGCGCTTGAGCAATTTCAGCGTGCACTTCTTCAATTGCGTGATCCAAGGTAGAATCAGCAATCGCTGGGGGCTCGACTACTGGGGCGCTAGAAGAATCTAGCAAGGAAGCCTCAGGAAGTTGAGCGACTTCCGTAGTAGGAGCAGAATCTTCTTCCAGAATTTGGATTGAGGGAGGAGAAGGTTCTCGAAGGCCAATAACCCAGAGGGGGCCAAGGGCTTCCATCACATGCCGGGGACTGATCAGGCTAGATTGTGGGATAAAGAATATAGCGTCTTCGCGCTCGTCAGTACTGAGTGCAAGTTGCACACCTTTTGGTAAAGCAATCCCTGATGTATATTTGTTGAAAAAGTCCAAAATCAACAGCATGAACGCTTGAGCTGCTTCTTGGTCCACTGGCCTAATCAGGGCTGATCATCTTGGCCACTTGAATATTCTGTTCACTGAAGAGCACAGGGTGGAGAGTATATCCTCGGAAATCATTTAACCCTGAATAGTGATTGAAACTTGTATCCAACGCTTGGACATTTTCTATTACTGCTCGCATATCTCGGTGGAACTCAGCAAACTCAGCGTGTTCTGTTGAAGTGTCAACATGAATCTGACTCTGGCCTTGAAGAACTGGTTGTTTACTTGACGAAGCGTCTTCGTTGAGGTCAGGGAAGATTCGTTGAACAAAGTCTGCACGAGGATGCAAAACGTAGCGTCCGCCCTGGCTGAATAAGGCGAGCTGCTGGCGAATGTAGCTTTCGATTGGCTGTCTGTATCGTGGCAAAGTGCTAACATTCCCGGCAATTATCTGACGCTGTTGAAGCAAAAAGGTGGCAAATCCTCGGCGTCTGTATTCTATTCCAAAATTAAACAGGAATGGATATTTGACGAGTTCATCAAGGGTGTAGAAGTGAAGAACGAACTCTTCAGCCCATTTGGCTGTATCCATCATCCATCGTTTTCCAAGTTTGTTCGCTTTGTTTTGGTCTTTTCTAGCTGCTAAGAATTTCTCGAAGCGTTCTGTTTCATCATCATAGTGAAGCCCATAATCTGGCAAGATATTCACGAGCCTCATCTTCAATCCACGAGTTGACCGGATTTGGGCGCTCCACAACAAGCGAGCCTTTGCCTTTCCAGAGTTTGAGTGGATTAGGAGAGAGAGCATTCTAGGGAGACTTGACAACGGAGGGGAGAGCAGAATATCCTATCTTATTGAGATCTTCTTCATCAGGATTTTTGTTCCAATCACCCATGTGTGGGTTCTTGAAAACAATCTTGCTTGAGCGCAGAGGATAAAAGGACTTATCCGAGCGACCGGTTAGAGTGAATCGCTGTTGATCAAGGTCAGCTCTATTGAACACTGGACGACGAATGTACTCAAAGCGAGATTGAAGTCGCTCTAAGTCATATAGTCCTAGATCTGCAATACGCTCGAAAAACTCAAATTTCTGGGTGTTGGACATATCGGGCCGATGGAGAGTGGTTTGAAAGTTTATTTCCAATTCGGCAAGCGTTTGAGCGTCACGTTCTCTGGCGGCATAATAAAATTCGACGTCTGGATGATATCCGCGCGGGAAGAAATCAATGACACGAGGAGGAGGTCCGGTTGGCGTAGGAACAAGGGCAATAGCTTCTGTTGGAATGGGGGCCACTACTATCGACCGCTCAGCGTTTAAAGTTGTTTCACTCGCTGATGAGCTTTCAGCGTCAGGAAGAACTTGGGATGCTTCTTTAGCAATATTCACAACAGTTGCCATGTCCACGTCTAGTTCCACTGGAATCTCCGAGAGAGGAGGGGCTTCAGCGATTGGTTCATCATGAGCTCCGTCATGAGCTGAAACATGTAAGCGATTGAAAAAAGCAGGCAAAAATTCCTACTGAGTAGAAATTTACAAAGAAAATACTACATCGCTTACCCTGAGGACTATCATCGACTGTCTTAGTCGCTTGATCTGTTTCTTGGACAAGTTCCTCAGGCTCCTGAACTTCTTCTTCGGGTTCTAAATCGATAAAAGAAGTTATTGGATCAGCACGGATAGGGATATTTAGTTCTTCAGGCGTGTTGAGAACATAATGAATATCCGCTTCACTTGGTGCTGAGAGAATTTTATCCTAGCGTTAGAGACTTAGGAAACTAACGAGGAAAGGATAGACTAATTTGCTTAGCAAATACTTACCCTGAACATTGGGAAGCCTTTCAGATGGAGAAACGGCTTGAGGATCTGAGCTGATTTTGGGAACAGCGTCAGAGATGGAAGCACTCGCTGACTCTCTAAGCGCTGGATTTGTGGGAGCGCTAGAAGATACTGCGGGAGTGGGAGTAGGAGTACGCCTTCGTGCAAGCGGTACTTCTTCTTCCACTGCTGTCTCTTCTTCCTCAGGAACGGAAAAGAAAAACGCTGGAGGAGGAGAAGGAGACTTAGGCGAGGGAGAAGGAGAAGGGATTTTTTGTTTCTTTTTGGGTTCCGGCTTCTTCTTCTTCAGTTCAGGCTTTTGCTACTTTGCGGGCTTGGATGGCTCAGCGACTTTGAGAATGATCTTTCTCTTAGGTCGCTTGACCACCACTTCTTCGGATGATGATGATGAAGAAGACGCTTGATCTTCATCATCACTGCGAACAACACGCTGATCTTTTGGAACCGCTGCTCCGCCAGGTTTCCGCGGGTTAAGAAGCTCGCTTATCATTTTCTTGCCATAAAACTTGGTCGCTGGGATCTTTTTCCCAGAAACTTGCGTATATCCGCTAGAGCAGAGAATACGACTTAGCAAAATCCCGTAAATCTTGGGATTAACAGACTTAGCCATCGCTGCTTTGAAGCGATTGAACACGTAAAGAGACCAGTTAACTTTTAACTTGGTCAGGATGGCAACCATCATCTTGTATTGAATGTTAGTGATTTTATCGAACGTCCCTTTTCTGCATTCAATAATCTTTGAACATATGTCAGCGAGGATGACATATTCGCCTTTCATATCGTTCTTCTTGAAGTTGGGCTCGTAGGCGTTGTGAACATCTTCTTTCTTTATCACGTCCCAAACTTTGGTAGCATCGCCGAGATTTACACGTTCTACCTCAATGCCAGTATTAGGCAGAACAAGTAATGAAGAAACCAGAGAAGGAGTGAGGACAAAGGTCTCTTTTGCAGAGGGGAAGACGCAGGATATGGAATTTCCGTCTTCAAAAATTTGACCATTGTAGAAAAAGTGGAGAGATTCTTCTTCAAAGTAGTTGAAAGTAGTAGTAAGCATGTCTTTCAAACCAGATTCTTGAACGAGTGGAAGAATCGTTCGAAGAGGGAAGTTCTGGTTATCAAAAAGATAGTCCCAGTTAACCAAAAATCCGGCGTTAACTGTAACTGGTTTAGTTTGTAGTTGCTGTCTTGGAAGATTTTAAAACTTTGGGTGCCATTGCTGAAAGTTGAAGCTTTTGAAGAAAATAGAGGAGTTTTTGCCTTTGGAGAGAAAAAGCTTTTACAGTAGGAAAGATTGGAAGTGATAAAGGTTTTCTGTAAAAGTCTTGGTGAGTTTAAATAGAAGGTGAAAGTAATTCCTCAATTGACAGATGAATGACACGTGTTCAGAGGTTAATGACAAAAGGAATCTGAACCGTGTACATTTAATTTTGGATGTCAAAAAGTGTGGTAAAGTAGGGTACTATAACATTTTTCGGATCCGCAGTTAATTTGAAAAAGTTTGAAAAAAATTTGAAATTTTCAGCGTGAAGTGCACGCGCCTGATAGTGTACTGACACTTACTCAGACTCATGCAATCATTGAACCGCCTAGGTTTAGATAGGAATCATAACCGTCAGTTCGATTTGATAGGCACGTGTGGGTAGTTGTCAAATCTGATCTTTTGGACTTATCCACACGTTATCTTTAGCGATGAAAACTATGCATGAATTTTTGAAATCGAGTTACTTAGCGTTAAAGTGGGAATCCTTTCAATCGCTGAAGTCTTTTCATAAAATATTTCAATAAATGAATCAATCGCTTGGATTTATGAGAGACAACATTATTAGAGATTGATTTTGTCATGCATAAAAGATAGAGCTAGTGGTCAATGCTTAAGATTTTGAAAGTCATTTTTGATCACAGTCGCTTGATACATTGAAGTAAGTACAATTTTAGAGTTCCCCCTAAAGTTGATGACTCATTTCAAATTTTGATAAACGCTTTAGACATAAACATAAAGTGGATTCCCCTTAAATTATATGCCTATTAAATATGATGCTTTATGATTTAAGCGTTTAAATCGATCATACCTAATTCACTTCTCAAAGTGAGAAAGCGTTGTTCGTTGAGCGCTTTTGTGAAGATATCTGCCAGTTGTTTGTCAGTTCCAATGAAGTGCATGGAGATATCTTTCTTTTGAACATGGTCACGCAAGAAATGGTATCTAATGTCAATGTGTTTGGTTCTAGAATGAAGAACAGGATTTTGGGTCATAGCTAAAGCACTTTGGTTATCACAATGGATTGGGGTAGGACCTAGGATTATTCCATAATCTCTAAGTTGTTGCCTCATCCAAAGGATTTGTGCACAACAGCTTCCAGCGGCTACATATTCTGCCTCAGCGGTAGAAGTCGCTATGGATTGTTGTTTCTTACTATGCCACGAAACTAGTCTATCACCTAGAAATTGACATGTACCACTAGTACTTTTTCTATCTATTTTGCATCCTGCAAAATCTGCATCTGAATAACCAATTAGTTCAAAAGAAGAATCCTGTGGATACCATAAGCCCACATTTTGTGTGCCTTTTAGGTACTTAAGGATCTTCTTGGTAGCAATTAAGTGTGATTCTCTAGGATCAGATTGAAAACGTGCACACATGCATACCGAAAACATAATATCAGGTCTACTAGCGGTAAGATAAAGAAGTGATCCAATAATACCCCTATAGTTAGTGATATCAATTTTCTTCCCACTTTCATCTTTATCTAACTTAAGCGTCTGGCTCATTGGAATTTTTGAAGATGATGCATTTTCCATACCAAATTTCTTAATCATATCTCTAGTATATTTAGCTTGGTTTATAAATATTCCATTAGGGAGTTGCTTAACTTGTAATCCTAAGAAGAAAGTTAATTCACCCATCATGCTCATTTCAAATTGATCTTGCATCATTTTCGAAAATTTCTCACACAGTCGCTTATTAGTAGAACCAAATATAATATCATCAACATAGATTTGGACTAAGAGAATATCTTTCATTATGGGTAATTTTAAATAACGTTGTGTCAACGCTGCCTTTTGAAAAGCCTTTACCTATAAGGAAGATAGAGAGAGTGTCATACCATGCTCTTGGTGCTTGTTTAAGGCCATAGAGTGCCTTATCCAGTTTGTAGACCATACTTTTGCCATGGTTGTTGATGAATCCTGGTGGTTGCTCCACATAGACTTCTTCTTGGAGTTTACCATTCAAGAATGCACTCTTCACGTCCATTTGGTATACTGTGAACTTGTTGAATGCGGCAAACGCTAGGAACATCCTAATTGCTTCAAGACGGGCTACTGGGGCATACGTTTCATCAAAGTCAATACCCTCTTCTTGACAATAACCCTGAGCGACTAATCTAGCTTTGTTTCTTATAACAATGCCATCTTCATCCATTTTGTTCCTAAAAACCCATCTCGTTCCAATAACTCCTTGGTGAGTTGGTCTTGGTACTAGCGTCCAAACCTTGCTTCTTTCAAATTGGTTAAGCTCTTCTTGCATTGCTTCTACCCAACTTGAATCATTAAGCGCTTCATCCACTTTCTTTGGTTCCATTTGAGATAGGAAACTTGCGAACATGGCCTCATTAAATGTAGCGGACCTAGTTCTAACAGGTGCTTCAATATCTCCAATTACTAGCTCTGGTGGATGATCTCTAAGCCATTTACGGTCTGGTTGGAACGGGTTAAGAGACTCTTGGTTGTTAATCGCTTGATTCTCATTTGTCTCTTGCGTAGACGCTGCATCATTCACAGTTCCAATCTGCTCTTGATGATCATTCTCTTCATGATCATCAGCGATTCTGACATTATCATTTTTGTTAACCTCACGAGTATCCTTAGGAGGAAGTACATGAATCCCATCATCCTCGTCATCACTATCATCACTAAGGTTGATTTGCGACGCTTGTTGGGAGAGATCTTCAATTCCTACATCATCAGAATTAACCTTACTCGGTTCTTGGTTAGCATCATCAAACACAACATGAATGGATTCTTCAACCTTCGATTTGATCTTATTTAAGATGCGAAAACTCTTTCCATTCTTGGCATAGCCTAGAAAGATTCCCTCATCTGCTTTAGGATCAAATGTCTTTAGGCTGTGAGATCCATTGTTATGAATGAAACATTTTGAACCAAATACATGAAAGTATGAAACGTTAGGCTTACGTCCCTTCCACAACTCATATGGAGTCTTCTCATGTTGCTTGTTAATCATACACCGGTTCTGAGTGTAGCAAGCGGTGTTGATGGCTTCGGCCCAAAACCTTTGAGGCAGCTTGGACTCTGCTAACATCGTCCTTGCGGCTTCTTTAAGCGTTCTGTTCCGTCGCTCAGCAACTCCATTCTGTTGAGGTGTTCTAGGAGCAGAATACTCATGAAGTATTCCTAAATCTATACAAAACTTCTCAACAACTTGGTTAGTAAATTCAGTTCCTCTATCGCTTCTAATTCTTGTCACTTTTAGATCTTTTGAATTTTGCAATTGACGAATTAGCGCTGTGAGCTTGACACTGGTTTCATCTTTGGTTGCTAGAAATTCTACCCATGTATAGCGAGAGAAATCATCAACTATTACTAGCGAGTACTTTTTGCCACTAACACTCATGATTTGAATAGGTCCAAACAAATCTAAATGCAATAGTTCAAGAACTCTAGAAGTAGATAGACATGGTTTCTTTTTGAAAGATGACTTAACTTGTTTACCCATTTGACATGCATCACATAAGCGATTCTTTTGAAAGGAACCTTTAGGTAATCCCTCTACAAGATTTAGCGATATTAACTGAGAGATTGCCTTGAAATTGAGGTGATTCATTTTTCTATGCCATAACCAACCCAATTCATTTTGACTTTTAGCAACAAAGCACGTGGGGTTGTTATCAACTGTAGAATCCCAATCTACTAAATACACATTGTTTGTTCTTTTTCCTCTTAATTTAGTAGACTTAGTCTTAGCGTCGTTAACATAGCAGAAGTCGCTTGAAAATTTTACTTCAAAGCCTTTATCACAAAATTGACTAATGCTTAACAGGTTATGCTTAAGACCCTCAACATAATAAACATCACTAATCATGATGTTCCCCCTATGCATGATACCTATACCTTTTGTTTTACCTTTTGAGTTATCACCGAATATAACTTGAGGACCGTTGGTAGCTTGATAGTAGACTAGAAGATTCTTGGAACCAGTCATGTGTCTTGACGATCCACTATCAAAGTACCAAACTGAAGTATCGGTGCTGGCTCTAGGTACCTGCATTTAAAGGACAATTCTAATTCTTCTTAGGTACCCATGTTGTTTTGGGTCCTTCAGCGTTAGTAACCTTGGTTTGAATTAGAACTTTAGGAACCCATATTTGCCTGGTCTTCATTGTAGGAATACTGGCCTTCTTGGGTTTCACATTGTGTTGTGTGTGCTTTTTGTTCACCTTGTGCTGTGTGTGCTTTTTGGGTGTGTAATAATATCCTCGATTATAATAATAGTCATAATCATAGTCATAGTCATAATCATCATAGTATTGATGATATGATTTTGACTGTCTTGGATATTGACGCTGGTAAGTCCTTGGCGCTGGCTTGGGTTGCACTTTTGGTGCTTGACGCTTAGCGCTTGATTCACAGTGATTAGACTTGTCCTTGACTTTTTGAGCGTTTGGATGAGTTTGTCTTTGTGAATCATTTGCCTTAGCCTTACCCTTGCCTGAGTCAGCTTTGGCTTTCTCATTTGGCCTCGTACCATTGTCGCTAGGTTCACTTAGCGTTTGACTCTGTGAACTTTTCTCAACAAAGATAACACCCTTTCCTTTGTTGTTTGCCATAACATTGGATTTATTTGGTTGTTTACCGAATTTATTGCATCCTAAACCGGACTTTTCACCAAATAATCTAGTTACCTTAGTCACATTATCCAACTTTCTAGAAGCTTTTGATAATGATGAGATAAGCTGCTCTGATTTAGCAAGTTTAGCGATCAAATCAGCTTCTCTTTTGACTATTATATCAAGATCGCTTTTTAACTGAATAACTTCACTCTCAAGTGATTTGTTCTTCTCAATGCACTGTTTCTGAACTTGCAACTCGGCTTTGAGTGTTACTTTATCACTTTTGAGCGACGAAATAATAGCGAGATCGTTTTGATATATTTTGGCGGCCTCTTGACAATCTTTATAATATTCTTTAACTTTGTCAAGTAATTCATCATAAGAGAGAGGATGATATAATTCATTGGTTACCTCTGGTAGCGAGTCGTCAGACGCTTCATCATCTCTTGCCATGAGACAAATCAATGCTGAGTCGCTTGTAGGCTCATCATCACTACTTTCGTCTGATGATTCCAAATCCTCTTCAGGTGCGGAGAATGGTTCAGATTCCGCTAGCAGACCTTGTTGGCGAAGGTTGCTCCTGAATTGGTTTCTATCCGCATAGTCTTGCCTTGAGGGCTTTGACACATTTGGATAAGGGCAATTTACCTGGTAGTGCCCTGGTTTCCTGCAATTATAACACAAATTAGTTTTCATTTTTTGTTCAGCAGTTAATCGCTTTGAGACTACTGGTGCTGAGAGATTCTGAGTGGGGGATGGAGGCGCTTGGTATGGAACTGGCGCTACTGGTTGAGGTGCAGAGTACACTGGCGCTTGATACTGAGGCGCTGGTGCTGGAGGAGGAGTTTGAAATGAATTCTGTCCAATAGGAGTTCTCTTCTCGTATCGTAGAAATTTCTTGAACTTCTTTACCAATAAGGCCATTTCCTTTTCTTCATTTGACTCAACCGGTTTGACCTCAATAACCGCTTTTCCCTTATTTTTGGTGGTAGCGATTAAAGCTCCTGATTCAATCGCTGAAGTCGATGTGTCGCTGACTTCACCTAATTCGAACTCAAATGCCTTTAACTCTGAAAAGACATGCTCTGGGGTAAGTGTCTCCAATGTTTGTGATTCTCTCATAGCAACAGTCTTAATTAAATACTTGCTTGGAAGACTTCTGAAAATCTTGTTGACCATTTCCTTGTTGGTCAATTCCTTGTCTAATGACGCTAACTCGGTAATGAGCAAAGTAAACCTTGCGTCTAGTTGTTCTAGCGTCTCATTGGGCTGCATTTTGAAATGCTCGAATCTTTGCATGGCTATGGAGAGCTTGTTCTCCTTCATTTGTGCTGAACCTTCACACACAATAGCCAATTTATCCCATATTTCTTTGGATGTCTTACATTGCTTTATCTTGTTGAACAATGCATCGTTATCTCCTAACGCTGAGTAAAGTGCACTTCGTCCAACATTATCCAGATTCGCTCTTTTTCGATCATCTGGCGTCCAGTCTAGTTTATTTTTCTCGACATATCCATCTGGAGTGGCTTCATCGGCTCCAGGTGCTCGAGTTCTCACTTGCATGATTTTGATGGGGCCATCTGTAATAACATCACACATTTCATTATCACATGAGCATAAGTATGCGAATGCTCTAAGTTTCCACGAATCATAATTTGATTCTACCAACTTAGGCATTTTGTTAAAAGCCATAATGATATGTTTTGATAAAAAGATTTAAAGCGATTAAGTTTAGAAAGGTGGATCTAAACAAGCAGTTACGCTCGGAAACGCTTAGGTTTCTACTTCAACCGCTCTGATACCACTTGGTGGTCCCAAGTGGCATACGAAAGGGTCTAGAAGGGAGGGGGGGTTGAATAGACCCTGAAGTCTTTTTCGACTTCACAAATTTTCGTATCACTTTAGAAATTTGAACGCTTGGAAAAACTGAGCGCTTGGGTCAGACGCTTCAGAATAGTTAACTTAGACTTAGTGATTTCAGCAGTTTACCAAAGTAGGGCAACGCTTAGATCGCTTAATCAGGGTTAGCACAGCGGAAATAATGTTTAGCGTTTTTTTAGTTGAATTAATCGCTTTGCAATTTTACTTGTCTTTTTCAGAATAATATGAAGTGAATAATATAAGACAATAAAATAAATGACACAATAATTTGTAAGGTTCACTGGGTGATGTAATCCCAACTACGTCCTTCTTTTCCTTTTTCACTTGGAGGAAATTACTATGATGATTATCAAAGGATCACACAGAAACTTCTACAAAATAGTAATGGATGAAAATGATCTTGGGCTCCTTGATCACACAGACTTCAGCACCAATGAAGATCGTCTTTTTCAAGCTTCTCTCACTCAGAAATACTGCCTGAAAGGTTTCAACAACTTTTCTCACTCAGATGAAAGGTTGAGGTTTATCACTATGGGTTTTGTTTGTTTTAAAGAAGATCAAACAACTTGGAATATCTCAGTTGGAGTTTGGATTTCTTCTTTGGAAGATATTTGAGATATTTGTGACTGTCTGGAATGTAGATCGAAAGCTTGAAAGGTTTTGGCTATGAAGTTTCTAAGCTTTTTCCAGAAAAAATGTACGTAGGATTTTTGGCAATAATTTCTCGTATATTCTTGATGTTGTTGTTATCGATATATTTTTGATTTTCTGGAGTAAGGTATTTATAGGCAATTTTTTGGGATCTGTCCGTTGGACACATGTAGGAGCGTGCCTTTCACGTAGCGCGTGATTGTACCTAAAATCTGACATTCCTGAAAATTCGCTGGAACCGATTGGACGGGAGCAGCTAAAACTCTGAAAGTTCTGACAGTCTGGTCAAAAGGAGGCTTGTCCACAAGTCACAGTAGCTTATCACATTTAATGCTCTTATCAGGCATTTAATGCAATTTGAATTTATTTTTCGTTGGAAATAAATGTCCGTTGAATGATTGCATTTAAGTCCTTTATGACTTGAGGATTTATTTCAGGTGAATCTTCTATAAGCCGCTTGAGTATTTGAACGCTTGATTCATGAATCCTGAACTGCGATCTCTTAGCGTTTGACAGGCGCTAAGAAGGAATCTTCATCTTCGGTTGACTTCAGACGCTGGTCTTCAACTTCTTCTCAAATAGACTCACCTAGAATTCTATTATTGATTCAGTCGCTAAGACTTAGTCTAAAATCTATGAGAATAAAAATTACAAGCCTAAACAAAATTACAAACTCTTTAAACGCTTTATACAAGGATCTATGAAAGCATAAACTTACATTTTATTTGGGGTCTAACATTGAATCCTATCTTGTCATCATCAAAACATCTAACATGAAATTTCCTAACAATTATAGTCCAGTCCACTTATTTGTGGGCCATAACAAACACGTCACTCTTAGAATAAAAATTTACATTTAACCCCCTTTGACTAACAGTCATTAGTCAAATGTGATGGAGAGAGTAAAATGTCAATCTTACCCTTGTTTTAAAAAAATAAAAAAATTATTTAAAAAAGGTTAATTACATTAACACCCTTCTTATTTTGTGGAATTACATTGTGGTAGACTTTGTTGGATCATGTAACACGCCCCCCTCCTGTTGGGAATCATTCGAGTAAAAACAAAGTGGATAAAATTGATTCCCAAATCATGAATCAATTCGATTCATTGTTGATATCTTGACAGTAAAAGGAGATAAACGATTTACCTCTTGAAGCGTGAATCGATTAGTATCGATTTGATGAGAGTAGCAATCCCCGAAAATCCTACGTCTAGATATCACGCGGAAAAGACCTTCAAAAATTCCGAGCTCTTCTTCGACAGTTGAAGGTGGCTGCTAGGTTAGAGGGGGGGGGGGGGGGGCAGTTTTCTGTCTTGTCTAATTATGTGTAAGGGTTGATTCCAAATCACACGTTATTAGTTAGTTTAGGTGTTGGAGTTCTTTAAATAAACTCCAAACCTCCTACAATTGAGTGGGCCGACCGACTGGGCCTGTTGGATGGGCTTACTGGGATAAGTTCATCTCAGTCCATATATAATTAATTAATGCCCAATCCAATCCAATTGGATATTATTTAATTACCTAATCCAATTAATTAATTCAACTAATTAATTAATTCTCAATTAATTTAACTTTTGAATTAATAACTTAATTAAATATTACTTAATCCAATTAAATAACTTAATTAAGTTGGTCCTTTCACTCTTAGTGAAATTACCAAAATACCCTTTACTATGTAAACAACAAGACGTCCCTTCTTTTCCATAGAGCGCGACTCTCTAGGCTCGATTCGATTGGCAATGGTAGGCTACCAAAGGATAAGAGTGTCACCTAACCAGCCCCGTGGAACCATATCGTAGCCCAATTGAATACGAGATGACATCATCATCATTACAAACCTTTTGCTTACGATTACCATATGTGTATAGACTCTTCACCGATGCGACCCGATCAAGTAAGAGTTATGGTAGAACTTGATACTGAACTTTGGAATCATAATAATGTGAAATTACCAAACTACCCTCAGTGACCATCATGAGCTATGACACGGTAGAACTCTAAGTGTTTTTACAGCAAGAGGACTGGTCGTGTATAGTAATAAAGTGGACAATTAAATCCGGGATGTCGAACCCCCAGAGACTTGTATTTTAGTTTTACGAGAAATTAAAGCAAGCAAGAACTTAAACTAAAACTAAAGATTTAAAGATTTTAAAATTAATAAAATAAACTAAAACAAGAATTAATTAAAATATTATGGAATCAAAATAAAAGAAAGCAAGATGTCGAAATCAAGACAACTATGGAAGAGAGCAATTAAGACACATGTGTTGGCATAAATGAATCAATTCTTGTTAAAATCATGTTTTCATATTATTAGACTAATGTTGCTAAGGTGGAGAATTCCTTAAGATTATTATCAATCCGATCCCTCGATTGTGATAACCTATACTAGATTGGGTGTAGCAAACTCTCTTGTATGCATTAAAAACTAGAATTTTCCTCGGATAAATCCAGATTTCCTCCAAATAAATCCGGCTAACAGCATCCGGAGTATGTAGTTATCCCTAGCATCACTTAACTTAGAAGATGTTATTAATCCTTTTTGCACCTTAAAGCACTTTCTCCCAGACAGATAATTTAAGCATAAAATCTTACATATGTCGGCCTAACATACGAAGCATTAAGAACAGACTAAAACACAAAGCAACAATAAAATTAATATAAAAAACGCAATTTATAACTCAAATCTCATAATTTATCTTAAACATGACCTTAATTCGAAGAATCTAATTCATCAAGAAAGATTATAGATAATCAAAGAAAGATTCATATTCATAGAAAAATATAGATCTAATCTAAGAAAACTTCCTATTAATTTTGATGATTGAACTTCGATCTTCATCCCTTCCATGCTTCTTGATTTCTTCACCTTCAAGAGTTTGTGTAGATCTTCATGAATATGTAAAAACTAAATCTAAACCTTAATAGGGCTCTATTCTATGTGTATTTCATGTGCCAAAACGTGTGTATAAACCTAGAGAACTGATCTAGTATTTATAACCAATGAGTGGAAGAATCCTCTTTGAATTAGAACTGGAAATTTCCAAAATTGCTACTCCCGACATTCACGTTCGTACGTTGAACTTCCTCACGTTCGTGCATAGACCCCCTCTTACGTCTGTGCGCAAGTCATCTTCACGTTCAAGCGTAAAAACTGTTTTTCCCGTCGAACTCACGTCCGAACGTCAAGTTCCCCATGTTTGAGCATAAAATTTCATAACTTTTTATTGTCTGCGCAACAATCGTGTTTTCTTCATAACTTTCTCTACATATATCCTATTTGGATGATTCAAGCTGCCAGGTCAAGCCCAAAAAGATTTCTACAACTTTCTAGAAAGACACGTTCTCAAATTTGGAATCTACATATTTTGAATGTTTGCATTTCCGTCCAGTTTTCCTCAATTGCAATGATTTTCCACCTTTACTCAATAAACACACAAGTTACAAGCATATGTGGTATAAATCATGCATAAACCAATATAAATATCATGAATATAAGGCTTTAAAATGCTTAATATCATAACCTATCAACACCCCCAAGCTCACCCATTGATCGTCCTCAAGCAATAATAAAGCATAGAAATAAGATCAAGAACAACAACCAAAGAGAGATAAACACAAAAAAGAAGAAGGATAAACTCACTTTCGTGGAGTAAACGATTACACTTAGCATGTGTAACAAGCCTCTAAACCTTTATATATGATACCCAAAAAGGACGAGTATAGTCTCGTGAGGGTTTGCAGATGATATACCTACAAAATCTAACGAATTTCAGACCCAACCTGTTGGTCCCAAGTGGCATACGAAAGGGTCTAGAAGGGGAGGGGGGGGGGGGCGGGTTGAATAGACCCTGAAGTCTTTTTCGACTTAAAAAAGTTTCGTATTAAAATGGTTTTGGACGCTTGACTGAGCATTTACTTGAAATATAGACGTTTAGGCTAAGCGTCTAATGAAGACTGTTTTTAGAAAGTTAACTTAGACTTCAAGATTTGAATACTTTAACCAAGTAGGTTTAAGTGTTCAGTTCTTTAATCAGTGTTAGCACAGCGGAATAATTTTAGAGTCTTCTCTTTTGGAAATCTTTAGCGTCACAAGTTGTTTCTTAGTTGCTGAGCGTTTGATTGTGTTTTACTTAATCAATTTATGCAATGATATGATAGATAAGAGAATTGACTGCAAAGTAAAAGACACAATATTTGTAAGGTTCGTTGGGTGGTGTAATCCCAACTACGTCCTTCTTCTCCTTGAACACTTGGAGGCAATCCACTAAAATGATTCTCAAAGAATCACACAGAATCTTCTACAAATTAGGGAGAGATAGATGTCGATGACTTGAGCTCCTTGATCACACAGATTTCTGCTCCAAATCACTTCAATCCCCTTGCTTCTTTCACCCAGAAATAATGCAAGTATCCAACTTCGACTTCACACAGATCGCGAGGCTTGGATGGGGTTTTCTAAACGGTTTGTTTGATTTTGATAAAGTTCAAACAACTGAAAATATCTCAATAGTAATGTGGTTTCTTCGAAAAGAATGTTTGAGATATTGGTTGACTGTCTCAGGAATTGAAGAAAAGCAAAAAGAATGTTTTCTTGAATATTCTAGCTTTTCTGAAAGTTTAAGGAATGAGACTTCAATGCAATAACAATTTGGCTAAGAAATTGATTGTATATTTGGCTTGTTGTTGAAGTCCTATTTATAGGCATTCTTGAAGAAGGTGTCCGTTTGACACATGCACAGGCGTGTGTCTCTCACTTCCGCGAGTGAACAACTTTTGTCCTTTTTCCTGAAAATCTGCTGCACAAAAGTTGGTGCTGCAGTCTATGAATAGTTGATAGTCCAATAGGGTGGCTTCTCTGTACATCTGAAAGTGCTTATCACATTTATTGCTCTTATCAGTATTTAATGCATTTGAATTAAATGCCCGTTGGCACTTAATGCGTTGATAATATTTGCATTAAACTCCTTCCGGACTTAGAAATAGATTCAGGTGAAATCAGTCATTGATGGACGGTTATCCATCCTTGAATCACTTCTGTCCTATAAGGTGATGCTTGATATAGCTGGTCATTTGGACGCTTGGAGACTTTATCTTCATTCAGACTTCAGGCGCTTGAGTCTTCAAACTTTACCACTGATAAACTCACTCAGAAATTATCAGACGCTCCGCCTAAGACTACTTAGCCTAACAATCTAGAATAAAAACAAAACAATGCCTATAAAGCCTATTACAAATCTAATGCTTCAAAGCTTATACAAGATTTCTTCTAAAATCAAGCTTACATATTTTGGGGTCTAACATAAAGTCCTAATTGTCATCATCAAAACATCTAACATGAAATTCCTAACAATTTCCCCCTTTTTGATAATGAGAATACTTACTCTTTTATATTTCAAGAGTTAGACAGCCAAAATAAAAGTTAGCTTTGGTTAGATAACGTTAGTTAAAGTTAGTTACGCTTCAACGAGATGTTTCAGCTGAAAAATGCATTTTATATATATCAATGATTACACGCATTTTTACAACTAAACAAAAATTTCATACGAGACAAGAATATAGATAATGTAAATCAAAGAAACTTTAAGGACTTGGTCTAAATTTGTATCGCTTGGGCATTTTAGCTCGGATAGCTTCAGTTAAGTTATCTTCCAAAGTCATCATCGCTTCATGATCTTTGTCGATTATGAGCTTATTTTCTTCCTTTTGTCTCTTCTTGAAAGCAGCAAAGTGCTTGTCCCAATTAGTTGGGTCAATATCAATATACCTTAGGCAAATTCTGAAAGTTTGGTTGAAGTCAGACATCTGCCTCTCTTCAGCTAAAATTCTTGGATCTATAGGTTCTGGAATAGATGCTCTTTGAAGAGGGATGTCAAACTGTTCAAGTAGTGCCCGAGAAGGTATTGGTAGATTTGGATATAGTGCTCTTGGAGGTTCTCTTAGCGTTCTACTAGGCGCTCCAGAAGAATCACTTATCCCAACAGCAGTTATCCAAGATGGAAGACTTAGCACAGAAGGAAGAGATAGTAGTTGACGCTTCGAAGGCAGAGGAGGTTCTTGAGCACTTGAACTAGACGCTCTCCTCAGCTTTCCCTTCCTTTTCTCTTCCCCTTTATTGCCATCATCACTTTTCAAAAAATGTTCTGTGAGTAAACTGACCTGATGAGCAATTTGAGACATAGAATCTATAAGATCATCCAGACGCTTGTCAAAATGTTCCTGCAAAGCGAGGATCTTAGTGCTGGTAGCATCATTGAATGAGGTCTCTAAAGAGTCTAGACACTTTTCAAATTATTCTTTCAGGGCTAGTTGGTTGGCTTGAGTAGCGTCACTCATTTCTTGAAATTCTTTTTGACACTCACCAACAGCCGCTTGAGCAGAACCTTTCATATGACCTATTTGAGCGTTCAAGATTTGGGATTCAATTTTCGCTAAATCGGTATTAATCCAGTGAAGAGATTCTTCATTCTGAGTAGCGTGACTGCTTATCTCCTCTAATACAGATTTCAGCAAAGGTCCAAACGTTTGACTCACATTCGATGGAAGCGCTTGAGGAGCCGGTCGCTTGAATCTGGATGTATGCTTGGGTGAGTCAAGAGGAGCTTGATATGCAGGATCAAAAATTATACCGCGTACATCAATTGAGAGATCCTCAGCAATATCAGTAGCAACAGAATCAACGAATTCAGGAGCGTTAGAAATATCCTCTAGTGGAGATGCTTGAACTGGTTCTTCAGCAGACGTTGGAATACTTGCAACTTCTGCTGGTTCAAACACTTCAACCATCTTAGCAGATTCGTCTTCAAGCACTGACTCTGGTTGGCGAAAATCATCGAATTGAAAGTTCCAATTTGCTGCATCGGCAAAAGAATTGGAAGCGGCTTCCAGAAGTTCAGTCAGATGTTGAAGAGGAAGGCAAGTACCTTGAATGAATGTGCGAAGTGGACTATCCATGGCCCTGATGTATATGGGACCAATGATATCCATCACATGATTCGGGAAGACTTTGGACGGCGCTTGGCAGATAGAGAAAATTGCATCAGGGCAGTAATTTCTAGAAAATCCAATCAATCTATCTGTTGGAAGATGTTGGAGACGTTGAGATTCAGGTACGTACGAATTGTAGTATTCTTCTAGATAAGGATAGATAGCTTGAGCCAGTCCCTGATTTCTTTCCAGCAGTGAGAGGACAAACTCATAGTTGGTGGTCCTAAGTGGCATACGAAAGGGTCTAGAAGGGGGGGGGGGGTTGAATAGACCCTGAAGTCCTTTTAAACTTCAAAAATTTCGTATTAAAAATCGTTGGACACTTGAAAAGTAGGCGCTTGACCTGAGCGTCTAATGAAGACTATTTTTATAAAGTTAACTTAGACTTAGTGATTTCAACTATTACCAAGGTAGGGTAATGTTTCAATTGCTTAATCAGGGTTAGCACAACGGAAGTATTTTAAAAGTCTTCTTTTTGAAAATGTTTAGCGTCACAAGTTTTTCTTTAGTTGCTTTCCTTTTAAATTGTTTTGAACGCTTAGAAGTGCTCAACGCTTAAGCCTGTTTTGAAAGCTTAGCGTTCTATTTTTCACCGAGATAGTTGCTTAACGGTTTTAAAGCCTTTTTGAAGATAATATGCAAATGTAAAGCAGAGTATTAAAACAGTAATGTGACATAAGATATTTGTAAGGTTCACTGGGTGGTGTAATCCCAGCTACGTCCTTCTTCTCCTTTGCACTCGGAGGCAATCCACTAGATTGATTATCGAAGAGTCACACAGAGACTTCTACAAAATAGGGAAACAGAAAGAGATGGATATGGATGACTTGAGGTCCTTGGTCACACAGATTTGTGCTACAAGCCATTTCAATCCTCTGCTTCTGGAAAGACGATCTCGAGCTCCTTGATCACACAGATTTAAGCTCCAATAAAGATCTTCTCCAAGATGGCCTTGAGCCCCTTGATCACACAGACTTCAGCTCCAATAAAGACCTTTCTTCAACCAGCTTCTCTTACTAAAAAATACTGCTTGTGGAAGTCAACAATCTTTCTCACTCAGATGAAAAGTGTTGAGGGTTTGTTGTAACAGGTTTGTTTGATGTTGGGAAGTTCAAACAACTTGGGATATCTCAATAATAGTCTAGGGTTCTTCTTGGAAGATGTTTGAGATATCGGGTGACTATCTGGAATGTATTTGAGAAGCTTGAAGGATTTTGGCTATGGGGTTTGCAAGCTTTTCTCTCAAATTATTTCTCAGCTCTCTTTCACATTTACGTCTTTCACATGTGTGTATACAGAGATAGCTGAAGGGTACTATTTATAAAAAATCTCGGGATTTGTCCGTTGGACACAAGTCAGGCGCGTGTACCTCACGCAGAGCTTCAAATAGTCCCTTTTCTGACATTCCTTAATTTCTGCTGATTCCGATTGGACAGGAGCAGGTTTGAACTTTGAAAAGCTGACAGTCTAGTCAAAAGGTGGCTTGTCCACAAGTCATATTGTCTTGTCACATTTAATGCACTTATCAAGCATTTAATGCGTTTTGAATTTATTTTCGTTGGAAATAAATGACCGTTGATGATTGGATGACTTGAGGATGTATTTCAGGTGAATCGCACGAGTAAATGAGCGCTTGGATCAACACTCCTTGAATAGTCCTTTAGCGTTAGCTAGGCGCTGAGAACATTCTCTTGAACGCTTGATTCATAACTCCTGAAATAGTCTTTAAGCGTTTGACAGACGCTTAAGACAAATCTTCATCTTGACTTGACTTCAGACGCTGAACTTCAACTTCATCTCTAATAGACTCACCTAGAATTCTATTAGCGACTCGGTATCTAATACTTGTCTACAATCTACAAAGATAAAAATTACAAGCCTAACAAACTAATAAACTTTCAAACACTTAAACATAAATTCTATGAAAGTATAAACTTACATTCTTTTGGGGTCTAACATAAAGTCCTATCTTGTCATCACCAAAACATCTAACATGAAATTCCTAACAATAGTGATTGAGTACCTCTTTGCGAATAGAAGGGAGCAATGGATATCCTCGAAATGAGTAGAGTACTGAGCCGTTCCATTGTCTGAGATTTGCAGTGAAGATGCTATCAAAAAGAGATAGGGGAGTCATAATCTTCACCATCAATCTAAGATTATCTTCGCAGTGGCTTGGAGCGAGATTCAAGCAAGATACGGAGGAACTGCCACCGGTAGATGTTTGAGCATTGAAATGGAGAGGAGTAATGGACAATCTGTGAAGCTCTTGACGCAAACACTGCTCAATCTGATGTCGAATGATTGGGAGCTTAAGAATAGGTCCAACTCTCTGTTGACGCTTCGTTAAGCAATACTTGGCGAATTGACGCTTAGGCCTGTCAATCAAGCCGAGCGAGCCAAGCTTGATCACGCTCACGCTCGGCTTGATATTATGCGAGCTTTTATCACCAAGGCTTGAATTTGCACGAGCTTTTTATTCCAAAGCTCGGGCTCGGCTTGAAAACTAGTACGAGCTTCGAGCCGAGCCCGAGCCGCCCAGATTTGTTTTCTTTTGAAAAACTTTAAGTAATAAAGTAATCTAATATATAAATTAAAAAAATAACCATCTTATAGACACACAAAAATAACGTCATTCATGTTCCAATGACAAATCATAACTAAAATGTACCTTGAAAGATCTCATTTCATTGAAATATATGCTTCACGCATTATTTAAGATTGAAAAATATTATAACTAAATATATAATATACTTACAAAAAAAATTATAACTAAATATATAATACTTACAAAAAAAATTATTTTTGTCGTGAGTTGTGAGGAGAAATAAATGAACAATTCTTGAAGACAAAAATTAGCAGCCCTCAACGTCAGTTTATGTGAATTGTTATATATTTGTATTGGATGTCGTCTGGTAGGTTTAAATTGATAATTTTTTACTTTTTTAATTTCTTGAGTATAGTGTTTTATATTAGGAAATTTTAGAATTGAATGTTGATTGATATAAGGATTCTATTCCTTAAGTTTAAATCTTGATATTTTCTATGCAATCTGGAATTATTTATAAAAAAATACTATGTTTATTTTTATATATAATGTATAAAACATATATATATACACGTATATATTATTTTTACGAGCCCGAGCCCAATTTAAGCTGAGCCTACTCTCGCTCATGCTCGGCTTGAATTCAAATTCAAGCCTTATCCTTGGGCTCTAGCTCGGCTTGGGCTCGGCTTGTATAAAGCTCGGCTAGAAAATTATCAAGCCGAGCTTACGAGTTTCGAGCCGGCTTGAGCTCATTGACAGTCCTATTGACGCTTCTTGTCATGCATGCCTATGCCAAATAAGTGGGGAGCTTGAACTAATTCTGTGAAAGTATATCGATAACCCACATACGCTTCGACCCAGTTGACTTCAGTCAAACAGTAGTCTGGTCCAGCGTTGATCATAGCTCGAATGCCTTTATGATGAATATCTCTGGTAGATTCAAAGCGATATTTATCAGTCTGATAGTTGGCATGCCAGACGCTGTCAAAGTATGCATAAGCTTCAGTCTGGAGCAAATCCGTCAGACATTTGAGACGCTCACCGGCATGAACCCCTTTATTCTTCCATAGTTGAAGAGGATTGGCAGACTTCTTGTTCTCAGCACTGTTCGCTATAAGAGGAAAATGTGTGTAACCTTCTCTTTTTAAGACTTTCTCGGAAGGGTTGAGAAACTCTGGGCGAAAAGGATCATATACTCTGATGTTGTAGTCTCTCAGAGCAAAACCAGTTGACTTACTGTGCCCATATTCTAGGTAGTAGGCCAAATCCACATTGTACCTAGAAGTTCTACATCCTTGCCTAGCGGTTAACACTATATCCCTGATCGTATTGTCAGCGTCAATCAGCTGGGCAATCTCATTCTCAGCAGCAATGTATCTTTCTTCATTATAGCCAGCAGGAATGAAATCTTCTTCGAGCGCTGGGGGCATATAGTTGATTGAATGATCAATCGTCTTCAGCGTGTCCAGCTTGAAGAAGTGCCTTGGCTTTGGAACGTCTTCAGCAACGCTCTGACCTTCTGAGCGTGCCTCTGTTATAGCCGGAACAGGAATTGATGTTTGAACCTCTTTGGGAGCAGGTTCCTCAGTTGAAATTGCAGCAGCGTCTGAGGCAACATCTTTGGCAATAGCCACAACTTCTGTCATCTCAACATCTAAGTGGACGTCTGTTGATGCTTTAGCAGCAGCTGGAACTAAAGCTGTAATACATGAACGATCCTCTATAAGAGTAGGATCTTCTACAGATCTAGAAATAGAAATGTTGTGGGAAGAAATAAACTTACCCTGAGAACGTGTCTCAACAGCAATTTGAGCGCTTAGCTCAACAGCAGCAGCTTGAGAGCTTGGCTCAACCGTCTCAGGCTTCTTAGGAACAGATGCAGCTTGACGCTTGCTTGTCCTGGGACGCTTAAAGATCTTCTTTACATTGATTCCTTCAATGAGCGTGAGCTTTTGAGTGGGAGGAGCAACAACTGGTTCCTCAAAGTCTATTTGTTTAATGATGCCTTCCAGCTTTCTCCGCTTGAGGGGTAACTTGTCCTCTGGAGCCTCATCAGTTTCCTCATCACTCTTTTGGGGAGAGGGAACAACTTGAGCCTTGGGCTTTCTGGGAGCCCTCTTCTTTGTTGCAGCCGAATGCTTCACGGCTTCTTCTAGAACTGGATGCTCAACTTCCTCATCGGACGCTTGACGTACTTCCAGACGCTCAGATAGTGGCCTAGCAGCACCACCAACTTTAGGAGGATTAAAGAGATTACTCAGAATCTTTTTTCCCAGCAACTTGGTCTTATTCAGCGGTTGACCAGACGAGTATATACACTCTGAGTTGTACAGCAGGTCACTCAGAACAAGCCCATAAGGTTTATTCGGGGCGCTTAAACAGTCCCGAAACCTTCCAAAAATATACTCACTCCAGTTGATCTTGATGTTGAGGAGTATCGCCGTCATCATTTGAAATTGTACTGGGTTTACCTTATCAAAGGTACCCACTCTGCATTCTATGATCTTGCTGCAGAAATCAGCCAACAGTCGGTATTTGGATACCAGTTCTTTCTTTTCGAAATACTGTGTGTAGGGTACACCGTCGTAAGCATTCATGGTTGTCCATGCTTCCTTGATTTGATCCAAAGTAACGCAGTCCAATGCCTCACCCTCATTTGGGAGTTTGAAGTTCTTGGCAATGGAGGCAGCAGACAAAATGAATTCCTTGGAAGGCTCCTTCTTGGATAGAGGAATTAGACAAGAGATAGACTTCTTGTCCTCTGAGAGTTTAGCAGTTTTCCAGAAGGTGTCAACTTCCGTCAGAAACAGATAGGAATATTGAGTCAAGAAAGTTTTAAGCCCAGCCTTGACTACCATTTCCATCATATCTGTTAGGTTGATTTGAGGATGTTCATAAAGAAATTTCCAATCGACAACAAGGCCTTCAGTAATCTCGATGGTAGGCTCTGCGGAAGTAGCAGAAGATTTCTTTGGTGCCATTTTTAGTGAAAGGGATGAACTGAGATTTTCTTTTTGCTTTGACAGAGAGAGAGAAAGTAAGATTCGCAGAAAGTTTTGAGTGAAAGTGAATGATTTTTCTGCAGAAATTGTGTTTTAAATGACACAGTAATGAATTTTGGAAACTTGTGTTCTCTAGTCTCTGTAGGATAAAGAGTTTTAATCTCATCCATGAATTCATTAACTGCGGACGCGAGTTTTGTGTATGAGAGAGAAGTTACATTTGGTAATTCCCATATATAAAGATTTGACATCCGAGTTAAAATTTTAAAAATGTTTGGCATTTTCAGAGTGTAACACACGCGCCTGATGGTACACTGACACGTACACAAACACGTGCTATCTCTGAATTGTCATTTTGAAAAGTTTTTGATTACCCGCCAGTTTGATGTGATAGAAGTGTGTGAATAGATTACACAATAGACTGTTGAGTCTATCCATTACTTCAAGAAGCTTGTAAAATTTATGCATGATTTTTTTTTTAAAAAAAACATTTTTATATTAAGTGTTGAATGGAATTGGTTCAACGCTTAACTGATACCACTGGTTGGTATAACACTTCTTGGTATTTATTATAACTGCTGTAATATCGACGCTTGAGATCAAAGTCCTTTTTATGTTTGAGAGTCCAATATTTTATGCATAAATAATACTGAGCTTTGATGATCATGCATCTGAAAATTTTGATCATTGACGCTTACAGTTATATTCAAGTATAATTTTAAGGTTCTCCCTAAATTTGATAACTTGTACAAATATTTTTTTTTTAAGAAAAACTTTTAGACATAAACCAAGTGGATTCCCCTTAAATTATATGTCTAATAAAGTATGATTAAAAATGATTAAGTATTTAAATCAATCATACCTAATTCACTTCTCAAAGTGAGAAAATGTTGTTCGTTGAGCGCTTTGGTGAAGATAGCTGCTAATTGTTTGTCAGTTCCAATAAAGTGCATGGAGATATCTTTCTTTTGAACATGGTCATGAAGGAAATGGTATCTAATGTCAATATGTTTAGTTTTGGAATGGAGAACGGGGTTTTGAGTCATGGCGAGAGCGCTTTGGTTATTACAATGAATGGGGGTTGGACCTAGGATTATACCATAATCTCTAAGCTGTTGCCTCATCGATAACACTTGTGCACAACAACTTCCTGCAGCTACATACTCAGCTTCGGCTGTGGAGGTAGCTATGGATTTTTGTTTCTTACTATGCCATGAAACTAACCTATCACCTAGAAATTGACATGTACCACTAGTACTCAGGTGGATGATCATGCAGCCATAGTCTATCTGGTTGGAAAGGGTTAAGAGGTTGAATAGGCGCTTGACAATCAGACGCTTGACTACCTTCTTGCGTAGGCGCTTCAAGTTCACAAATCCTTGTTTACTCTTGATGATCACTCTCTTTATGATCATCAGCATTTCTTACATTGTTATCCAGAGTAACCTCACGATTAGTCTTAGGAGGTGGCACTGAGATCTCATCATCGTCGTCACTGTCATCATCAATGGTGATCTTAGACGCTTGATGACATAGATCTTCAACTTATACATTATTTATATCAACCTTACTCGGTTCTTGGTTAGCATCATCAAAAACAACATGAATAGATTCCTCAACCCTCGATTTGATCTTATTTAGGATGCGGAAATTCTTTCCATTCTTGGAGTAGCTTAGAAAGATTCCCTCATCCGCTTTAGGATCAAATGTCTTTAGGCATTGGGATCCATTATTTTGGATAAAGCATTTAGAACCAAAGACGTGAAAATATGAAACATTTGGCTTACGTCCCTTCCATAGTTCATATGGAGTTTTCCCATGCTGTTTGTTGATCATGCAACAGTTTTGAGTATAACATGCAGTATTGATTGCTTCGGCCCAAAACCTAGGAGCAAGCTTGGACTCTGCTAACATAGTCCTAGCGGCTTCCTTGAGCATTCTGTTTCGGCGCTCAGCAACACCATTCTGTTGGGGAGTTCTGGGAGCTGAATACTCATGATGTATTCCATTCTCTGCACAAAACTTCTCAACAATCTTGTTAGTAAACTTAGTACCGTGATCGCTTCTTATTCTTGCAACCTTAAGATTTTTCAATGTTTGAAGTTGCCGAATAAGCGTTGTTAACTTGTCACATGTCTCATCTTTGGATGAAAGAAATTCCACCCAAGTAAATCGAGAGAAATCATCTACTATCACCAAAGTATACTTTTTACCACTTACACTGATCGTTTGAACAGGTCCAAACAAATCCATGTGAAGTAGTTCAAGTATTCTAGAGGTAGATAGATGAGGTTTTCTCTTGAACGATGACTTGACTTGTTTGCCCATTTGACAAGCATCACAAAGGCAATCCTTGTGAAATGGTCCTTTTGGTAATCCCTCTACGAGATTTAGATTTATAAGCTGAGAGATTGTCTTAAAGTTGAGGTGATTCATTTTTCTATTCCATAACCAACCCATTTTAGATTCATTTTTAGCAACAAAACATGTTGGGTTGTTATCAAGTGTTGAACCCCAATCTTCCAAATATACGTTGTTAGTTCTTTTTCCTTTCAATTTAGTAGACTTAGTCTTAGCGTCATTTATATAGCAACAGTCGCTTGAGAATATGACTTCAAAGCCTTTATCACAAAATTGACTTATGCTTAATAAATTGTGCTTTAGACCCTCAACACAATAAACATCACTTATCATGATGTTCCCCCTATGCACAATACCTATACCTTTGGTTTTACCTTTGGAGTTGTCACCAAATACAACCTGAGGACCATTGGCAGCTCGATAGTTGATCAGAAGATGCTTGGAACCAGTCGTGTGCCTTGACGATCTACTATCTAAGTACCACAGAGATGTATCGGCTCTAGCTCTAGGTACCTGCACTCAGAAAGGGAAGTTCTATTTCTGTTTAGGTACCCATTGTTGCTTGGGTCCTTCAACATTAGTAACATTGTTAGTTTGAATTAGAACTTTAGGAACCCATATTTGCCTAGTCTTCATTGTAGGAATATTGGCCTTTTCGGGTTTCACATTGTGTTGTGTGTGCTTTTTGTTCACCTTGTGCTATGTGTGCTTTTTGGGTGTATAATAATATCCTCGATTATAATAGTAATCATAATCAAAGTCATAATCATAATCATCATAGTAGCGTTAATATGATCTAGACCTCTATGGATATTGACGCCAGTATTTCCTGGGCGCTGGCTTGGGGTGCACTTTTGATGCTGGACGCTTAGCGCTTGACTCACAGTGATTAGGTTTATCCTTAGCCTTTGGAGCGTTCGGATGAACCTTTCTTTGTGAATCATTTGCTTTCGCCTTTCCCTTGCTTGAGTCAGCTTTGGCCTTCTCATTTGTCCTCGTACCATTTTGGCTTGGTTCAACATGTGTTTGACTTTGTGAACCTTCTTCAACAAAGAAAACACCCTTTCCTTTGTTGTTTGCCGTAACATTAGGTTTGTTTGGTTGTTTACCGAATCTATTGCATCCTAAACCGGTCTTTTCACCAAACATTCTTGTTACCTCAGTCACATTATCCAACTTTCTTGAAGCTTTTGATAATGATGAGATGAGCTGCTCTGATTTGGCAAGTCTAGCGATCAGATCAGCTTCTCTCTTGACTATTATATCAAGATCGCCTTTTAATTAAATAATCTCACTCTCAAGTGATTGGTTCTTCTCAATGCATTGTTGCTGAACTTTCAACTCTGCTTTGAGCGTTACTTTATCTCTTGTGAGTGATAAGATAATAGCGAGATCATTTTGATATATTTTGGAGGCATCTTGACAATCTTTATAATATTCATTAACTTTGTCAAGTAATTCTTCATAAGAAAGAGGGTAAGATATCTCAGTGTTTACCTCAGGAGACGCTTCATCATCTCTGGCCATGAGACAAATAAGTGCTAAGTCATCCACTGGCTCATCATCATCACTACTCTCCTCTGAAGACTCCAAATCTTCAAGTGCAGACGCTGGTTCTGATTCCGCTAGCAAACCTTGTTGACGAAGGTTGCTCCTAAATTAGTTTCTGTCCACATAATCCTGCCTTGAGGGCTTGGATACATTTGGATAAGGGCAATTTACCTGGTAGTGCCCTGGTTTCCTGCAATTATAACAAAGGTTAGTTTTCATCTTTTGTTCACTTGTTAACCTTGTAGTGTGTGGTTTTGAGACCACGGGCGCTGAGAGATTTTGAGTAGACGTTTGGTATTGAGCAGGCGCTTGGGGTGAAGGAACAGAATAATGAGGCGCTTGGTACTGTTGTTGTACTGGAGCGGGCGCTTGATATGAACTCTGTCCTTGATGCTTAGGACTATTTCCTTTCTTTTCATATCTCAAGAACTTTCCGAATCTATTCAGGAAGGCCAACTCCTCTTCCTCACTGATATCTGAAGCTTTTCCTTTGTTACCCGATTTACCCTTGATTGATGCTACGAGCGCTCCAGACTCAATTACTGGACTGCTCACTGCATCACTAGCCGAATTCAACTCAAACTCAAATGCTTTGAACTCTGAAAAAGCATCTTCTAGAGTTAGGCGATCCAACATATTTGATTCTCTCATAGCTGTTGTCTTCATCAAGAATCTACTAGCTAGACTTCAAAAGATTTTAACCACCATTTTTCGATTCTGTAAATTCATACCCAAGGATGTGAGTTCCGTAACAAGAGCTATGAATCTTATGTCCAGTTGCTCTAGAGTCTCATTGGTCAACATCTTAAAGCTGTTAAAGCTTTCCTTGGCAATGGAAAGTTTGTTCTCTTTAATCTGAGCTGAACCACCACTGATCATGGCTAACTTATCCCAGATTTCCTTAGTTGTGTTGCATGACTTAATCTTGTTAAATAGATTGTCATTATCACCAATAGCTGTATACAGAGCATTCCGACCAACATTGTCCAAATTTGCTCTTCGACGCTCATCTGGAGACCATTCTTGTTTCGGTTTTTCAACGTAACCATCCGGAGTGTCTTCTGTAGCTCCAGGCGCTCTTGTGATAACTTTATATATTTTGATTGGCCCATCTGAAATAATATCGCACATGTCATCATCACATGAACAGATATATGTAAATGCTTTGACTTTCCATGTGTCATAATTCGACTCAGTCAGTTTGGGAACTTTAGCAAATGCCATAGATTTTTTTTTAAAAGCAACTAGATTCTCAAGAAGGATCTAAACAAGCAGTTATGCTTGGAAATTTTTAAATTTTAACTTTAACCGCTTTGATACCACTTGTTGGTCTCAAGTGGCATACGAAAGGGTCTAGAAAGGGGGGAGGGGGTTGAATAAACCCTGAAGTCTTTTTCGACTTCAAAAAGTTTCGTATTAAAATGGTTTTGGACGCTTGAAATGTAGACGCTTGACTGAGCGTTTACTTGAAATATAGACGCTTAGGCTAAGCGTCTGATGAAGACTGTTTTTAGAAAATTAACTTAGACTTCAAGATTTGAATACTTTAACCAAGTAGGTTTAAGCGTTCAGTTCTTTAATCAGTGTTGGCACAGCGGAATAATTTTAGAGTCTTCTCTTTTGGAAATCTTTAGCGTCACAAGTTGTTTCTTAGTTGCTTAGCATTTGATTGTATTTTACTTAATCAATTTATGTAATTATATGATAGATAAGAGAATTGACTGTAAAGTAAAAGACACAATATTTGTAAGGTTCGTTGGGTGGTGTAATTCCAACTACGTCCTTCTTCTCCTTGAACACTTGGAGGCAATCCATTAAAATGATTCTCAAAGAATCACACAGAATCTTCTACAAATTAGGGAGAGATAGATGTCGATGACTTGAGCTCCTTGATCACACAGATTTCTGCTCCAAATCACTTCAATCCCCTTGCTTCTTTCACCCAGAAATAATGCAAGTATCCAACTTCGACTTCACACAGATCGCGAGGCTTGGATGGGGGTTTTCTAAACGATTTGTTTGATTTTGATGAAGTTCAAACAACTAGAAATATCTCAATAGTAATGTGGTTTCTTCAAAAAGAGTGTTTGAGATATTGGTTGACTGTCTCAGGAATTGAAGCAAAGCAAAGAGAATGTTTTCTTGAATATTCTGGCTTTTCTGAAAGTTTAAGGAATGCGACTTCAATGCAAGAACAATTTGGCTTAGAAATTGATTGTATATTTGGCTTGTTGTTGAAGTCCTATTTATATGACCAATTATCAATGTGTAAAGACAAATCAAAATCAAGTGGATGCTTAAAAACCTCATAGTTATCGAAATTAAGCATATCATCTTCTATATTCATTGACAACTTACCCTCATCGGTATCGAGTACCGATTTACCTGGGGCTGGAGGAGATGGTGAGTGAATGCCTACTGTCTCAGGAAGAATAGGAGTTGAATACACAGTGTCAGAGGAGTCAGCCACGGACTTTTGAACCTTAGAGGGCCCCACGGTCCGGCTTAAATTGGTCGACATTCAGATGTTGTCTTCGTCACATTTGACGTGCTGTTCATGATAAACTTGGGTCCCGACACTTTTTCGAACGTTCGAACGTAAGGAGTCTCACTTTCGAGCGTGTAAAATAGTCTTTCCAGCTCTGCTTCGATTTTGGACGCCAGAATATTGAACGCGTCACATCTGGGTGTTTGGGTATCATGTCCGGGCTTCTCCTACTGGGCTGAATTTTCTGACTTCTCTTCATCCAAACTTTGAACGAAAATAGCCATTGCGAGCTAGTCCTGCAACGAAAAACAAAAATAAAATAGATACTAAAAACTTTCAATAAAATCAAAAACTAAAATTAAACAAGTCCCCGACAATGGCGCCGAAAATTTGACACGGTAGAACTCTGAGTGTTTTTAGAGCAAGAGGACCAGTCCTGTGTAGTAATAAAGTGGACAATTAAGTCCGGGATGTCGAACCCACAGAGACTTGTATTTTAGTTTTATGAGAAATTAAAGCAAACAAGAACTTAAACTAAAACTAAAGATTTAAATATTTTAAAAGCAATAAAATAAACTAAAACAAGAATTAACTAAAATATTATGGAAGCAAAATAAAAGAAAACAAGATGTCGAAATCAAGACAGCTACAGAAGAGAGCAACTAAGACACATGTGTTGGCATAAATTAATCAATTCTTGTTAAAATCACGTTTTCATATTATTAGACTAATTTTGCTAAGGTGGAAAATTCCTTTAGATTATTTTCAATCTGATCCCTCGCTCATGATAATCTATACTAATTGGGTGTAGCAATCTCTCTAAATAAATCCGGCTAACAGCATCCGGAGTATGTAGCTATCCCTAGCATCAATTGACTTAGAAGATGTCATAATCCTTTTTTCACCTTAAATTACTTTCTCCCGAACAGATAATTTAAGCATAAAATCTTACATATGTCGGCCTAATATATGAAGCATTACGAACAAGATTAAAACATAAAGCAACAATGGAATTATTATGAGAAACGCAATTTATAATTGAAATCTCATAATTTAGCCTAAACATAGCCTTAGTTTGAAGAATCTAATTCATCATGAAAGATAAAAGATAGAAAATCAAAGAAAGATTCATATTCATAGACAAATATAGATCTAATCTAAGAAAGCTCTCTATTAAATTTGATGGTTGAACTTCGATCTTCGTCCCTTCCATGCTTCTTGATTTCTTCACTTTTAAGGGTTTGTGTAGATTTTCATGAATATGTCAAAACTAAATCTAAACCCAATAGGGATCTATTCTATGTGTATTTCATGTGTCAAAATGTGAGTATAACCCTAGAGAACTGATCTAGTATTTATAGCCAATGGGTGGAAGAATCCTCTTGGAATTAGAATTGGAAATTTCCAAAACTGCTGCTCCCGACATCCACGTTCGTACGTTGAACTTCCTCACATTCGTGCGTAGACCCCCTCTTACGTTCGTGTGCAAGTCATCTTCAGGTTCGAGCCTAAAAACTGTTTTTCCCGTCAAACTCACTTCCTAACATCAAGTTCCCCACATTCGAGCGTAAAATTTCGTAACTTTTTATTGTTTGCGCAGCGATCTTGTTTCTTTCATAACGTTCTCTATATATCTCCGATTTAGATGATTCAAGTTGCTATGTAAAACCAAGACAGATGTCTACAACTTTGTTGAATAACACTTCCTTCATAACGTTCTCTAAATATTCTGAATGTCTGCATTTCCTTCTAGTTTTTCTCAATTGCAATGATTTTCCACCTTTACTCAATAAACAAACATATTACAAGCATATGTGGTATAAATCATATATAAATCAATATAAATAACATGAATATGAGGCTCTAAAATGTTTAAAATCATAACCTATCAAACCAGTTTATATGTTTTGGCCAAAAACTTATAATTTCAATTACTTATGATGGTACAGGTCACATACTCGTTTACTATCGAGATGGTATATCCCGTATTGACACTATCTTACAATATTGAATGCAGTACTTGAATCATACTTCGAGGTCGACCCCACCTATCAGGTGGATACGGGTCTAATTACTCTGATAATATATCCAATACTACAAGCACACTGTAAATAACTCTTCAGGTCTAAAGTCCATACATACTATCGCAATCTTAATCCCAATCATTGACTGTCAAAGAGTAAATACTCATGTGATCGGATTAATTCGAGTCGAGTTCAAATATGTTAATTCCATTAACTATATTCATGAAACCAACTCCCACTATCTAATCAGAGTTCGACTGGCACTTTTTTGTCAAGGCAGGTGTCATACGAGTTCAATTTTTAATGCCCAACTAAAATTCCTTAACTCGCGAACTATCGTTTAAGAGATTAAGTACTTGACTCTTCCAGTGCCTCCTCTCATCCATAAGAGGTGGAAAGTCTATCTTCAAATCTCAAGGACTTATTTGTTCAACACATTTACATGCTAAATAGATTTACATGAACAAAACCAATTGCCTTATTCTATAAATAGAATGTAACGGTTTGTACAATATAACTAAAATGTCCTTCTCAATGTAATTCCTCCACTGGCATTGAGGGCATATACCTAACAATCTCCCACTTGCACTCAACGCCAATCGCTATGGTATCTAGCGCCCATCTTTCCAAAATGTCGCTATTGCACCGCCTTTGATAATGGCTTGGTGAGTGGGTCAGCCACGTTGTGTGCTGAGGCTATTTTATGTACGGAAACCATGCCTTTATCCAATGATTTCTAGAATAATTTGGTTTCTACACTCGATGTGTTTAGATTTGTAGTGAGACCATGATTCCTTAGCCTACACGATAGCTCCATGGTTGTCACACTAGAGTGACAACGCTATTTCCACGCTAAGAATCATTTGAAGTTCGACCATAAACTTCTTAATCTAAACAACTTGTTTTGCTGCCTTAGAGGCCACCATGTATTCAACCTCAAATGTGAATCGACAGTTGTGCTTTGCTTGGAACCCTTCCAAGACACTGATCCACCATTCACAATGAATACAAAACTCGGATATGGTTTTTCAGTTATCAACATCAGATTCAGAATCCGAATCTATGTAACCTTCCATTTTTTATTTCTCCATGTTCTTAGTCCTTCAAAAGTATTTTAGGATGCACCCCAGTGCCATCCAATGCTCTTTACCCAGGTTAGCTTGAAACCTCAATACCACGCTTAAAAAATAAGCAAGGTCTGGTATCTTGCATAACATTGCATACATGAGACTCCCTATTGTATAGGCATAGGGTATGCCACTCATCTCTCTTCAATCTTAGTCGATTTAAGGATTTATATATTAGAGAGATGAACTCCATGTATCCTGAGTAAATTTCCTCTCTTTGAGTTCTCCATCTTATAACTCTTTAGGACCTTTTCTAAGTAGAGGGCTTGGGAGATTCCTATTGTTCCATTTGCTCTATCCTAGTAGATGCAAATTCCCAAGGATATATAAGTAGTTCATCCCAAGTCTTTCATGAAGAATGTGCTTGAGATTCATGTCTTTAACCGTAGTCAATGAGCCTATGCTATTCCCAATAAGTAGAATTCCATCTACATATGGCACCAAGAATGTCATCTTGCTCCCACAGAACTTATTGTAGACACGTGGTTCATCTTCATTCTTGATGAAGCCAAAGTTCCAAACTTCTTTATCGAATTGAAGATTCCAACTGTAAGAGGCCTCTCTAAATCCATGAAAGGATTTATTCAGTTTGCTTACCTTATGATAATCTACGTCGAATATGAAACGATTGGTCTTGTTCAATATAGACGCCCTCCTCAAGGAGTTCATTTGAGAACGCGGTTTTCACATTCATTTGCTAGATTTCATAGTTTAAGTTTGCAGCTATGGCTAGCAAAATTCCAATGGATTTGATCATGGATACTGGTGAAAAGATTTCCTCATAGTCAATGCCCTTTTTTTGACTATATCTTTTCACGACTAGCTGGCCTTGCCACCCAAACCAATCCTTCTCTTACTATTCCATCTATGACTTATGGCTTTACGCCATCGGGCAGATTGGTAAGAGTCCAGACTTGGTTTAAATGCATCGAATCCATTTCTGCTTTCATAGTTTCCAGCCATTTTGCAGAACCAATGTCCGTCTCTGCTTGGTCATAGTCAGAGGGATCATATCCATGGCTTTCTTCTTCTAAAGCATACAAATAATGCACTTGTAGCAAGCAGCCAAATCTTTGAGGCAGCTGAGATACTCTGCTAGACTGTTGTTGGGGGGGTTGTGTCATGTTAGGTTCAGTTTAGATTTCATGAACAGAAGTCTCCTAAAAAGTATCGTTTTGTTCTTCAAGAACAATCTTTGCACCTGTTTTTCCTTCTTTAACGAAGGTTTTTATCTCACGATGACCCTTTGATGACCATGCAGGTAAAAGAGGTATCCCATGATTACCAACGAATCCTTCTTTTATGGATCTATCCTCTAGTCTCACTACCGTTGTCTTCTTTACATGAGCGGAGCAACCCCACATTCTTAAATATTTGAGAATAGGTTTCCTACCACGCCATATCTCATATGGTGTCATCGGAACAGATTTTAAGGGACATGTGTTCAGAATAAGTGCAGCTGTAAGCAGTGCATGATCCCACAATGGGATACGTAGTTGTGTATAAAACGTCCCACAGTGTACAGTTCTATCAATTCTGCTATCCCTTTTAGTTGTGGAATCTCTGGAGGATAAAGTTGTGAGACTATGACTTGTTCTTCTAAGAACTTGTCAAACTTGGCACTCATGTGTTCGCCACTTCAAGGTGTTCTAATACGTCGCCTATTTTTGTTTTTCAGTTCAGCCTTTGAATTGTATGATTATTTCAAGTGCTTCAGACTTATACTTCATCGAGCACACTAGACCATACCTAGAATGGTCGTTCAAGAAAGTAATGAAGTACTGAAAATCTTGCGGGTCACATTTTTAGAAGGGCCCACAAATGTCAAACTTAAAACTTTAGTGATCGAAGCCGATCCATTCTCCTCGATCCTCCAATTTTCTACTTGTTTCCAGATCCTAGTTCAAAATACATCCATGAGCGCTAGCTCCGGGATTTAGAATTCAAGAAGTAGAAAACTAGTAATAGAACAGTTAAGTTCTATACCTTCTAGCACCCTTAGTTTTTAGCTCCGGACAGTCACATTTTCCAATGCCCCTGCTCTTTGCAGTAAGGTAAGTGTCTATCTTCTTTAGGCGATTACCTCTGAACCTTTTGTATTGAATTTCCTTCTTGATACACCCTTCCAATCTGGACACGCCCAACCATTTTCTCCTAATTGGAATAGCAAATGCACCCTATGTTTCTTGTGCATTTATAATCTTGTCCATAAGCCCAGTCAACGATCCTTCATTGTCAAATATATCAAAACTTGAAAAAGTAGATGATGGATCTGGGGTTTAACTAAAGGATGAGATTAACTTGAAAATGAAAGTTCATATAGCAATCCAGAGAACTCAATTTCTCCTATATAGATATCATTTTAAGCATGTGGTCCCCCACATTTCCCAATCCGTCATTTATGTTTTGAAGAATTTATTCAATATCAAATACCAAAAGGTCCTACCGTGCTTTCCAAGAAGCTTTTCTAAGTGCAGAATGATAGATCTAGGACTATCACATTCTTTTCATGTGTGCTACCTATTTCACTGCACATTGAGCTCATCTTTTGTCCCCTGACTTTGTGGTTATCATTGACCGAGTCTATGAAGGGAACACAGACCTTGTCATCATCATCAATTCTATGGTGTTGATGTCGTTCGAGGTCCAGTATGTATTCCAACGAATGGTCATTGAGAACAATCCTCAATCTTCTGATCCAATCAGCGTATTGCGATCCAGTGAGGACATTTTTCTCAAGCAGTAACGGGTTATATGGAGAGAGATAATTAAAATAGAAAACACCAAGATTTATAATTAGATATGTTATTATGTACTCAAGCAAACAAGGACTTAATGTTTGCTTGTCTCCCACTACATTTCTCGAGACATTGCACTCCCACTGCAATAATCGGAAACCTTGTTGGATGGGTTTCGTATTGAGTGATTGAGTTCCTCAATGATCTAAACAAGTTGCAACCTTTTTGGATATATGGCTTGTTAGATCTTTGAGGTGGTGTCTTACACCATTCCGTCCAACTGAATATTCAATCTCCTTTAGCTCATGGATCACTGAACTGAAAACTTATTCGATATATAGGTGGTGATCCATCTGAGTCATTTTCCCATCAACTCCTTTCAGTCTAACAATTAAATCCTGCCTTGCAACCTTTTTTGATATATGGGGCGAAATTCGTTTCGACATGAAGGCATCAAATGCATTAGAGAAGATAGAGTACCACGTCTTGATGCATGACCCGCTTATTCTGGGATGTCGCCATGCACTAGAAGTGAACCCATCTTCTAAAGTTTGATGGAGAGCTAGGACATCCAATGTCCCTTTACTTACTCAGTATTTTTCTAATGCGAGAATTATAACATTGTAATGTTACTTTAATTTTAGTCTCACTTTGCACATTAATTTGTTACAGTGCAGTAAAGGAAACGTAAATATAGAAAACGCCTAGCAATTCTATCATCACACACTCATATGAACTTTTCTAGATCGGCCTGAGCCAACGGGCCAATCAGGGGAGGGTTTCTATCTATTACAAAAGCTTCCACCTATACAAGATTCTAATCTTCGGGCTCCAAGCACTTCGGGGTTCCGCCAAGCTCTATTTGGGCCTATCTAACATAAATACAAAGAAGCAGGCCTATACAAGTATTCTATGTAATGAAAGATACATCTTGTGGGGCTCAAACTCCGGCCCAATACAAACCAATTAAAAACAACGATAAAATCTAAGTCCATAAGAGGTGTCAACCATCCCATATTAATGGGAGCACATAAACAATTTAAACATATATGTGAAGTTAAGGGGTTAAATCTAATCTAACTATTAAATCTAATTTAACAATTAAATCTAATTTTATAATGAATTAAATCCAATTTAATCATTGCAAAATAAATCTAATCTATTTTGGAAATCTAATCTATTTTGACTTCTTTAATTAAATCTAATTTTACAAATGAGTGATAATGTTACTATTGTTATTTCAAAAGGTAAATAACAAAATAAAAAAATGACATTGCCAGTGTCATTTATTACTTGATCTCCCAATGTGAACATTTAAAAGTTCACAACTTAAAATTCATTCATGCATGAGAAAATAATTGATTAGCAACACAAAATTTGAGTTCTCGCCCTCCTAAAATTTGTAGGAAAAATATTTATGAAATTCAAGTGGAAGAAATGTCAAAGTTAACTTATTCTTTCATTCAGAGCTAAGCTAATAGTCTACTGCTACTAATTAAGCGTTTATGAATTACTTATTTAAGAAAATCTTATGGTGGAAGATAGCAAATTGCTTATTGTCGTGTAGTTTGAATTAGATTAATGTTTAATTTTCAAAAAATATTAAGAACTGCAAAATATGATAAATTCATAATCTATATAAAAGTTAGGTTTTTTTTGTGTGTGTGTATATTTCTCTTATATATGTGTATATGTAGCATAGGTGCTTTTAATTTGGTAGGAAGAAAACATAAACAAAACAACTTTTAGTTGTTTATAATTTCATAATAGTCTATATGAATTAAATTATTTGGTATCTTTCTTTATTTCAATTTTCTTAATACTATATGACAAATACGTGTTACTATATGTGGCAGATAATGTAATTTTTATTATTGCAAAAAAATTAAGAAGGTACACTAATCAAATCTAATGATCGTGCAAGTAATTTACCATCTATTCTTATTATACTAACATTTCATGGATTATGAACATTGCTATAAGAAAAAATAATTGGACATCGGCCAAAACCATTTAGAGTTTATCCCTTACTCCATATTTACAAAGAGGAACAATTTACAACCAAAATGTAAATGAAAATGTTAATTTTATTACCCCTTATCGTTAAACAAAAAATAATAAAAAATGAACAGATAAGTTCTAAATAAAATTTATGTTTGTTCATTTTGCAAGAGGTATACAGTATGAAAATTTTATCTCTCTTCATATAATTCCATTTTACTTTCTCAGTCATATGTTTGTAGTGAACTTTCATAGTTTTGGAATACTTATTATTAATACTCTTATCTGTACTACCATGGTTAGGTACCAAATGAAATTAGTCATTTTCTAACTAAATCTTTTGATCGAAATTTGAGATCAATGAACTAAGAAAAAAAAAAGCATTTCCCGGACTGACCCACTATCTTTACCTTCATATTTTAATTTCATATTTTCTTATGTTATGAAATTGATGTGAAATACCCATCTAAATCTATAATTGGTCATATAACTCATTTAGGATTCATTTAAGAGTCTAATGTTGCTAATTAAACAAATACAATTTAGTTATTTATTGAAAATATGTATAAAATATAGAAAAAAATTGCCACCATGTAAAGTTATATTTATCATTTTTACGAAAATACTATAATATACCTAACAAAAAAAATTAAATACATATTATTAATGAATATATACAAGGAAAAAGTAACTCACTTATTAGAGTACTATATATAACGAACAACGGTAATTCTTCTTTTATTCTAACTGAAATTCCCGTTTAGTTATTTTTGCAAAAGACATATGGATCTAAATTCTTTCTCTTCATGCTTTCTTCTTTATTTCAATTATGTGTTAACTGTGAACTCTTATAATTTTGAATTATCTTATAATTTAAATATTTATTTTTATGATTTTATCTTTACTATCGAATACTAAATGAAATTCGTCATTTGCTTACTAAATTTTTTAAAGAAAATTAAAAATCAATGAATTAAAAAATAAAAAATAAAATAATAAAGTGGACCAACAATCCAATATTTTTCTTCATCAAATTTTGTTTTTAAATTTTCTTATGTTATGGAATTGGCATAAAAGTTTATAACATGTCATATAATTCATTTTCGGTTCACTTAATAATCTAATATTTCTATTTAATAAATAAAAATTATTTATTGTAGAAAAAATATGTAGTAATTTACAAAATTACTTACTACCATGTAAAAAATATTTATCATTTTTATAAAAATACTAAATAAATTATCAAATAAAAATACTAAATAAATTATCAAATAAAAATAAATTAGATACATAGTACCTATGAATATATACAATGAACAAAATTATTAATTTATTACAGTGAAATTCCCGTTTGTTTCTTTTCGCAAGAGGCATATGGAGCTAAAAAAAATTCTCTTCATATATTTTCTTCTCTATTTTAATTATGTGTTAGTTGTGAACTCTCATAATTTTAAGATATGTTTTAATTCAAATATTTATTCTTTTATGCTTTAATATATCTCTAGTCTCTACTACCTTATACGAAATGAAATTCGTCATTCGATAACTCAATTATTAATGAAATTTAAAAATTAATGAAATAAAAAAAAAAACATAACAAAGTGGACCAACAATCCAATATTTTTCTTCTTCAAATTTTATTTTTCAAATTTTCTTATATTATGGAATTCACATCAATATCTAAAGCATGTCATATAATTCATTTAGAATTCACTAATATTTCTAATTAAAACAAATAGAAATTATTTATTGTAGGAAATTAAGATTTGTTTGATTTCAAAACTAATATTTCTAATTAAAACACATTTGAACATCAATCGATGCGCCTCACATTTAGTCCAAAATTAAGATTTGTTTGATTTGGGAATTTTGGTCTAAATGCAAAGGAGTCTTGAATTTAGGGTTGAAACATTTGAAAACATGAAAATTCAAAGCTATAGACGAAGGTATTAAGGTTCGATGGTTAAAGAATCAATTTGAAAGAGAGAAAATTAAGGTAATTTGGGGATAGCGGAGTATTCTTTTCCCATTTTTTATTTAGTTTAGATTTTTTGGGTAATACGTGATGTCGGCCGGATAAGGGGTAAAATTGTTAGCGTGCCTTTGAGGGCCAAAATTGAATTTTTACTATAGTTACAAGAGTAAATGTGTTTTTGAAAAGATACTAGATGTACATTATCACGACCCTAGTTTACATGAATAGTAGTAAAATTAAGCCGGTCTAGTTTCATCATATTTTCCTAAAAAAACATTTCCCCTTGCCTTGTTCTTTTTTCTCTCGTCTCTTCCCATTTCTTAAATTAGTTTTTTAAATCTTTCTCGTCTCTTTTCTTAATACTTATTGGCTATGATGCACAAATACGGATACGAGGATATGGGTATGGTACAACATTGATACGAAATATGGCAAATCTCAAAATTTTAAAATACGATACGCCGAGAATACGTGTGTATATATATATATATATATATATATATGCAAGTATAATATTTAAAAATAACTTTGATTTGATAAATCCATTGATACAAATAATTTTTTGTCTAATTCTGTAAATTTCTTTGTCATTTGTTTAACTTTATGTGTTAATTTTGTAACAAAAGACCAAAAATAATATCTCTTTTCCTATTTTTGTCCATAAAGTATTGTATAATATTTAAAAAATACTCTACCTGGTATCCAAGACTTGTCGGATACTTAAATTTTTTTCTCGGATATGGTATCCAGAATTTTCTCTTTTCTTTTTATTTTTGAACACTTCAAAAATGCTCCGGACACGGTATCTGGGAGTATTCGTACTGGATATGGGCACAATACTGATAAGATACTGCACGGGGTCATTTTTAAGAATATCCGTGCATCATAGCTTATTGGCTATTGCATTTGAATGTGAACATTTTTATACGACAAGGTGTACATCATTTCAATTACATAAATGTCTTTATTGCGAGTGATTCTTAGCCACTCCCGAGATCTGGGCTCCCGGGATGATCTACACTATTCCCCATGTATTGTTCACATGGGCCCCTCCATATATGTATCCACATCAAGAGTATAAATCTCCCGGAAGCCCAAGTCATGAGAGTGGCCAAGTATCAGCCTTCATCGCTAGTTAGATATATATATATATATATATATATATACATATATACATGCTTTATTAGGTTCTTAACAGCAAAAGATATAAATTACAATAATATAAAGTAAAATAATATTTGATGTATAATATTAATGTTTCTTAAAAGAACTGAAAGTTCATACAGAAGTCACACAACAAAAATAAAATGTTCTTCCGGCACGAATCAATAATTATATCAACAACAAATTGTACAGTACAGTCTTCATGTAAGGTTATTGTCCATTACAAAAAAGTTAAGAAAAGTAAATCATTCCCTATCCTCCATATTTTTATAATAGTATATAGATTATAGATCAACTGCTTCATCATATAATTAGACTGTACCAAGAATACCCTACTTTGTGATTCTCGTGGAATAGTTCAGCACACAATGGGTTGCACACGTCACAATTGTGACACCTTAGGTTGTTCAGGATTAGTTTCACACCTAGGTAACTCTAGGATACAAAGTTCGACAAGGAACCAATATAGAATACTAATAAGGGTGATCAATCTCACACTACGCAGTATGGATACTTATGCATGCACTGATGTTGACAAGGTATTCTCTGACGAGAATGCTATACATAAGCAAGCCTTGACAAGACAAAAATATCATATTTTTCAGAGTTTCCATGGATAAGAATTAAGAACTAAGTTTAGGATCACAGCCTTGGAGAGCATCCCGCAATCGCTACCCCATGTGCGCAAATCTTCCCTTAGCTGTGTGTGATTCATGAGACTTTATGTAGACTATAAAATTTTAAAAAGTTAATTACATTAACACCCTTCTTATTTTGTGCAATTACAATGCGGTAGACTTTGTTGGATCATGTTTCACGCCCACTCCCCCCCCCCCTCCTCTTATAATAAAATCTTAAATTCACTCCCCTCCCCCCACCACCCAACTAACTCCCGCTACTCTTTTCTTTTTTTCTTTTTTTTAAAAATATTTTTCCATAATAACCCTTTATAATTCCTTAAAACCTTATATTTACATATATTTATTTTCTTTCAACTTTTTTTTTATAAAATTTAGTAATTGATTTCATATTTTTTGGCAACTAACTAATTTATATTTATTTGTATTGAATTATGATATTGTTCCTAAACTAAATTGAAAGTCGGTTTATGTTTTCATTTTAAAAAAAATATTCGAATTGGCAGAAATCAAATTGGCACTTCATTATCAAGATGTTATCAAGTCTTTACAAAATTATTTATTTAAGACTAAATTGAAAGTTACAATTACATCCTCTTTAATATGAAAAATTACATTCACCCCCTCAAGGGCAAAATAGAAAGTTTAGATTTGTTTTTGACGATGTCAGCAAATTTTGTTAGTTTTTTTACCGAAGGGGGCGATTGTAATGTTCTATTATCAGAGGGGGCTATCTGTTATGTGCTCAAAATAAGCGAACTGGACTGTAATTACACTATATATAAGAGGGGTAGTTAGTGTAATTAACCCTAAAAGTAAATAAGATAAAGACAAAATCATTTTATTGATGCGAATAAGAAAAGACGGTCATAGTGTTTACACCTTCAAGCCATGAGATGGCTCGACGTGCACCTAACACTATCATTTATTGCATAATCTCTCACTGAGATTACAAATTTGTAATTGGATAAAATGACGATGAGTAAAATAGCAAATGACTGCTAATTAGAATAATAATACAATCCAACTGAATATGGGGCCATTCCATAACACCAGTTTCACTCATGAGGTATTATAATTCAAGGATAAACCTCAATTATAGACCTTACTCCTAAAAGAGGAGAAATTCTGTAATCAGTAAAGCCGGCATCAGAGAGGAGCCTTGCCCAGTTCTTTTCTTTTCTTTCTCTTCCTCCAAATAAAGTCATCATCAACATGTCAAAGAAGAGTTGTGTTTCAACTGATTTATGGTCGTTGCTCCGGTCATCTACTACCATGTCGATTATTATCACCTTTCCTCTCTTGCCCTTGTCGGTTATTGCTTTTTTACAGTTCTTCAGTATCTGAACACTTTCCTCATCGCTCCAATCGTGCAATATCCACTGTTTGACATTTATTATAAATACATTCATGAAATTATATATTTGTAAACTGATACTATATCGATATGATAAATATATCATAAAAGTACCGTATTAATGTATGTTGTGATAAACGCGAATGACCACCAATTAAACAGGATAAATAAAGAAGAAAAGGAAATTTTAGTTCATTTCCGACTTAGCCACACCCAAGTACGTATTTCACAAAATGGGTGACCAATCATATGACAAGTATAATATACTCTCCTTGTGAAATACACTTGGTGTGACTGAGCCGAAAGTATGCTAAAATTTTGATCTTAGGCGAACGAGGGTTACCAGCTCTACGACCTCGCAAGGCACTACTGTAGAGCACTTTGGGCCTGCCGTTGGCTTAAGATGTTTTCAGGAGGAAAGCCACCTTGCACTAATTAATGGCTCCCAATAGAATTTGTCACCATAGGAAGACTGATGATGCTATATGTCATATATTACTTATTATATTTTTGTTTCTTTCTTTAAAGTTTGATAGAAAAATGAATTCACTAAATGGAGCTCATTGAATTCACGTACTTAGTATTATATTCTTGTTTCTTTCTTTAAAGTTTGATAAAAAATGAATTAACTAAATGGAGCTCATTGAATTCACGTACTTGGTGTTTACCATATATAGGAAAATGGTACTCCACCAAATCAAGAATTGGATAAGCTGTTACATACAAGGTTATAAATTTCGGTTTTGGTATACAACATTCGTGTTACACTTCCTGTTACACGCATAGATGCGTGACAAATGTATACACGGGTGGTTAATGTGAAAATAGAAAATTATGTAATATGGCTAAAAATCTGAAATTTCTCTCTGCACATCCCAACCGCCCGTGTATATATTTGTCACGCATCTATACGTGTAATAGGAAGTGTAATACCAACGTGTAACAGAAGATTCGAATTGAGGAAAATGGTACTCCACCAAATCAAGAAGTGGATTTGCTGTTATATATAACATTTTTCAATAAACACACTACCATCGCGACATCCTCGTAATATGTGCAAATAAACAAATATAAATAGGGAAATGTTTTTTGTCTTTCAATTCATCTTTTATCATGTCCTCTAGTTATGCAATTATATATTGGGTTTCTTGTTGTCCTTAATTGTTTAAATTAATGTTGTATATCTATTGACAACTTTAATATAATTTTTGTAATATATATCTTGCTAATCAAGCTCTCGGTTATGAAGTGCAAAATCAGAATATAAAGTGTGGTGAATGTGTACAATTAATTACATACCTTGAATAGAACAGCATCTGAAGGAGGAATATACTTAAACATGTCTCCCTCAACGTACTTCAAGTTTGTTGTACCCTCTAATCCCCCAATAACGGTTGCAAGATCAAGCACAGTTCATTGCATTTCCGGGAAGGCATCAGCTATAGCCTTAGCCAAAGTACCGGTGCCTCCTCCCACGTCCACGAGAGAATCCAAACCCTCAAACACTTGTCGACAATCTCTTTTAATCACATTGGCCACCATGGGTGTGTCCGTTTCCATGCCTTGATCAAAACAACGGCTAAACCTTGGGTCGTGCTGTTTCTTCTCCCAAAACGACATCCCATTATTAGCCGTATGAAACGCTGTCCGATCATCGATGTTTTTGAACCAACGGCTCAGATGGTGCCATGGGTCCATCATGAAGGGATCAAGTTGGGAAAGCACATAGGGTTTCATGCTCAAAGGATGGTCTTCAACAAGAAGAAGAGAAGCAGGTGTAAGCGAATACCCCTGATCATCGTTGGATGAATTATCATGATTAATCTTTTCCATAGTTAACAATTTTGAGTGAAGGAGAATTTGCATGAGACGGGAGATGCAATCGGCTTTGGCTGGGTCGATATCTGGGAGAGCGTCGACCAATTCAACAAGGGTGATGGGGCGTCCATGCTTATGGATGATATCTGGGATGCCAAGCTCAGTTGCACATTTCAGTGACATGGAGTTTATGAAGTTCAATACGTGGTTCCAAATGTTGGCTTCAGCTTCAAGTAGCTCAACAGATTGTTTTTGGCTCATCAACGACATGATTTCCACCTTTTTCCTGTAATTAATTGTATATCTATCTATCAAGGGCTGATATGATTGAGTTTTTATATAACTCTCAAGATGGATTATTACCATATATATATATATATATAAGCAGAATTGCGAAGTGGATACTTAAGCGTGCCCGGCCTTGACCAGTGGATATCTAAGTGTCCACGTTACATTCTTCTATAAAAAGGCTAAAAGAAGTGAAGAATTTGAAATGTTCAGGTACTGTTTGGGTTTCTTTTGAATCGGGTTTGGCCAGAGCCATTTAGGTATTGTTTGGTTTCGTTTTCATTCTGGCTAAACCGCGTTTGGCCACAATGGCCTAACAGTATTTGGTTTCACGTGCACCTAATCGACCAATTAAGTTATTATTACATGGACAAATATTAATATAGTTATACGTCAAATCTACCTTCGTCAAAAAAAAAAAAACTTCAAATCTATACATTTATACATATTTAGTATAAAGCATTGCGTTGCACGTTGATACCCGTTTATTTTTCATAATTATTTCTAATTTTGTGTTTATGAACTAAAAATAATCGATAATATTATATTGTAATAAATGATATATTTTCAGTAATATTTTAAGAGCCCTGATAATTGAATATTTTAATAAGCTAACAATAATTGAGAACCAAAATAATTGAATATTGTAATAATCAAACATGGAAAATGATATTAGGACTCCAAATACATTATTGGAGCTCCACTATTCAATGAAAGTTCCATGAGAAAATTAGTGCATAGTGGAACTCCAATAATACTTTTGGAGCTTCAAGATCAATTACGCTTTTTTAATTAATACAAACTGTATGATGTCTAAACAAAAAATATCTTTAGTCTTTTTTGTTCTTTTTCTCTCCACAAATAAATTTGCTAATGTTTCAGCAATGACATTTCTTTTAGAAACATATAAACTGCAACTCATGTTGTCTGGTCCCAAACTTTCTTCAGTTTGAAATGTTTTTGAAATTTTCTTCTTATGCCCTTTCATTTTTTCTTCAATTTCAGTTTTCTTTTCTTGTCCCATTAGCTGACGGCAATGGTCTCCATATTCATCTGTAACTTCGTCAATAGGCTGCAACCCATCAATGTTATTTTTTGAATTTTTTTTCCCTCAATTTTGAACTGTTTCTTGATTTTATTGTTCTGCTTTTGAGTTGCGAGTGCAACCTTTTGTCATATCTTTGTCATTTTCAACAATGGCAAAAAATACCTCCCTACAAACTTCTACATTGCTGTCAAGATTGAAAATGAAGTTGTAGTCTTTCTTATTTGATGTTTCCAAAGCCAAATAGTAGGCAGAGGAACTCTAACTCTGCAACGTAATTGGTTAATTGTTGGATTTTTTTATAACTTAAATATTAAATTAATTTTATTTGATACTTATGAAATTAAGTCTATGTATTGAGTCACAAGACAACCAATATACATTGCATTCACATCTTAGAACAATGTAATTATGGCTCTATCTTTATCATTACTGACATTCATGGTTAGTCGATACAACGATATCTGTAATTGCTAGAAAAATATGAGTTTTTTTGAGTAACTATTATATATATCTTTTCAATGTAGTTGTTTTTCATAGCTTGGGAATGTTTCCACTTGTTCATATTTGCATTTTCTGCATTGTATCCCATGTATTGTCTTGGAAATTGATTGATTGCAATTGTCAGGGCAAGATTTCCACTATCTTGACATTTGTTACGAATAATATCCTAAATTTAATATATTTCTAAGATTTGATTGTCTCTTTTAATCTCATGCATCAGATGATGCACCTGATTTTTACATGCCAACTAGCAATGGCAAATGTAATCACTTCTATTGAAGTTAAAAGTCCTAACTCAAAGATCAATGGTCGTTTTGTACTTAATAGAATAACTACCATTAACCTAACTGAACTATATATATATATATATATATATATAATACTCTAACCAATTTATTTAGGAAAAAATTATTTTCAATCTCAAAAACTCATTCTACAAACTTATTATTATTAAAAAAAAAAAAAGCTCAAAACTTAATATTAACTACTTTTTGGAATAAAGTTACTTAATGTCTAAAGTTAGGAATTAATCGATTGAATTTTTTATCGAAGTATTTTGTTTTAGTTTGTTCAATTAATTTGTAGAATACAATATTTTAAATTTTTTAATATTAGATATTTCAAATATTTTTTTATAATTTATTTTTGACTTTAAGATGGTAATTATCTATATATATCATTTTAATAGTTTTTAAAAATATTTAAAAACCTGAAAAATAAAAATAAAAATAAAAATAGTATCAATCATCAACATAAACGTTCTAAATAAATAATTTTCTTTACAAAGTACAATTCATTAATTCTTTATTACAAGACTAAGGGAAATTAAGTGCATAAATTTATTAGCACTAAATTTTGGATATTGGAAAAACAAAACAACGATCCAATATGTCCATGTGAGCCTCTTCAGCACTCTTTGACAACCAGTGCATGTTAATTTGAAAAAGAAAACACTATGTATCACAAGTTGATGCATGCAAGAAATGTAGAAATACAGTTTTCTTAGGTATTTGAGTTCAAATTATTTCACAAGCTTTTGGGGAGACATTGTTCAATCTCAGGTCCGCCAAGTATTGATATCGGACCCTTAACTCCTGAGAATTATGTCACCATCAATGATGTAACAAATGAACATGACACAGAGACTCATGTTATATATATATATTCATTTTCTCCTATCGAATCTCGGAAAAAGCTATGGATCTTTATTATTCTAATTATAAGCCAGAAAACCAGAAACTAAATTTGATACCAAAAACTATAAGTATTACCTGACCCCCTGTCACATGTTTGGGGGCACGAAGCAGAATGAACTTGAAGATGGTCAAAAAGTCGAGGACTATTATCTATTTATCTAAAAGAGTGTCATATATATTGTCATTTCTTCACATTACTTGAGAACCAAACAAGATAAAATGTTTTAGGAAATTTCACCTCAAGCTTGTTGAACAATTATAAAATTATAGACGAGCTCTATTTGGTTATAAATTCGAAAGCAGGTGGAAAGTTTTGGGTTCTCACTTCTGGATATGGGTTTCAACTCCCCCTTTTTCTACCGACTGAAGCGAAGGTAAGTTGAAAGATTGAATTTTTGGATTAATTAAGTGTATTATGAGGGATGTTATAAGATATTAAGAAGGTAGAATCTGGAAGTTTGAATGGCTATTAATAGTTTTTAAAAAATCATTAATTCGTAGGAATTGCTGGAGGGCATATTTCATTATTCACTAATAATTATTTTATTTAATTTGGATTAATAAATAGAACATATTTTTAATTATAGAGAAGGGTAAAATAGTCATTTCACAATTGAAAGAAACACATGTATTATCCACACTTTTAGTATAGAATATATATATATATATATATATATATATATAGGGTATGGATCAAATACATCCCTATACTTTAGGCAAGATATAAGACCCAATCTAGACCATTTAAACCATTTGATCCCAAGGTTCATAATTAAAGACATTATTTCGGTTTTAATATTTAATTTAATGATAATATGGGCATTTTAATCAATAGGTCTAACAAACTCATACAATTAACATGCAGGATCAAAATCAAATCCCTAACTATACGCAATAATAGATTACTCTTCCCTTTTTAATTATTCCTTCCAATTTCAGCTCCCAGAAAGTTACGATTGATACAGAAATCCTTAAATTCATATTCAATTCGTCATCTGCAATTTCAGCTCGGAATCATCGATAATTTCAGTTCGGAATCATCGACAATTCAACATCAATATAAGATATATTCATCGTCAATTCATTACCGTCATAAATTGGGCGTTTTTTCAAACATTAACATAGTTTTTGATTACATTTTCATGGCTGAGATCGACACAGGTATGCGTAATTATCATCATATCTTCTGAGTTTTTACGGAAAATGTATGTTTATGATGTACATCGGATTAGGCGTCAATATACAGTATATATAAGTGTGATATACAACAGCGTATACCTGAAATTTCAGTTGGTTTAATTGATCATGCAGCCAGTTTTTGTGTATATATTATACAGTATATTATATTTCATTATACAGTTCATATAATGGGGTTATACAGTGTGGAATTAAATGCAATCCTCTCAGTCAGTTGAATACTATATATAGTAGAATATACACAGGTATACAGTTAGTACAATAGAGATATACAGTTCATGTTAACACATTATACTTTTATGATACATTAACTAATTAAGCAGTTTACAAAACATTTATTAATTTTATACAGCAGGTTATTCAATATTATACAGTAAGAAGTCGCGTTAATTATTCTATGCTATATCTTAACACATACTGTTTGTTACATTTTAACATACTGTATATCACATGTATATTTACTGTATAATGTTATATAAGTTACTGAATATTGTTTGTTTACACAGTGTATAATAGTAATACACATAATGCATGTTATGATGTGTTATACTGTATATTCTTAACAGGATCAGTAGTGGTTAGCAATAATGATGTTGAGAATCAATGTGTCGGATCTTCATTGTCATCCAATTTGATCACATCACCTGGAGGTTCCAACTATTAGGTTCCAGTGTGTGCCCCAAAGGTTATACCTTGCACCGGTAAGGCATTTGAAAGATTGAAGATTGCATTTGAATTTTACAAAAACTATGCTCGTTTATGTGGTTTTGATGTCCGTAAGTACTCACAAAAAACACATAAGGATGGTAAGGTATTATCGAAACACTATGTATGTAGTCGTTCTGGTATTTACAAAAACTCTGATGATGTTGGTAGGAAGAAGAAGTTTATGATTGGTCGATGTGATTGTAACGCTAAGATTGTAATGAGGTTTAATGCTCTAGAGGGATATGTTATAAAGAATTTTGTTGAGTGGCACAATCACTAACTTGCAACAGATGAGGGTAAACAGTTTCTGAAAATCAATCGGAATATTGATTCATCACAGATAATGTTCTGCCTAAATGCATCAAAGGTGAACGCTGGTGCGGTTAGATCACATTCATTTCTAAAGGAAATTGCGGGTGGGTTTAATAACGTTGGGTCGACGTCTACAGACTTTAAAAATGCAAAAAGAGATGTGAAGCAATACGTCAGTGAGAATGACGGGGAGATGATTGTTAGGAAATTTATGAATATGAAAAAGCGTGTGAAGGTTTTTTATTTGATTATGACACAGATGCCGACGGGTGTATGAGTAGGTTGTTTTGGGCCGATCCTATTGCAATACGGAATTTTGAACTTTTTGGTGATGTTTGCTCGGTCGATGCAACATTTCGATCCAACAAGTAAGCACATTTACTTCATAATAAGGTATGATAATGTACATTCTTTTCAATAGTTAATGAATAGGCACTGCATAACTCATAATAAGTTGCAGTATAATGTAGATACATTGACTGTATAATGATAAGGTACATTTTTTATTATAAGCAGTGTATATGTAATGTATAACTCCTTGTTAGTCAATGTATAATGTATACACAATTATTGTATAATACCTTATTAGTTACTGTTTTTTTGTATTTTTTTTTACATATTTTTTTATACTGCATTTTTCAGGTATCAAATGAAGTTTGTTCCTTTTACCGGTATAGATAACCACAAGAAAATAGTCACATTTGGTGCGTCTCTAATCACAAAAGAAGACATTGAGTCGTACACGTGGGTTTTCGAAGCTTTTACCCGTGCGATGGGATGGGAACCAAACTATATTGTATCTGATCATTGTCCGGCCATGAAGCAGGCTATTTCTAGTGTCTTTAAAACTGCTAGGCATCGTCTGTGCACGTGGCATATTATGAAGAAGTTTCCTACCAAGGTTTGTGTCATACCATATAATTAACATGTAGACAGTGTATATTGTATATAGAACTTTGCTATTTTCGATGTATATTATGTTTTCATCAACTTTATGATGATATCTGTTTATAGTGTATAACACTAGTTAACATACTATATAACATGTTTTTAGTTTGAGTTTTACGTTTACAGATTTCACCACATACAGGTAACTATGCTGAAGTGGTGAGAAAGGTTAATAATTTTGTGTATAACGACGACATCACTCCAGTTGAGTTTGAAGAGGAATGGAATGATCTCATTTCAAAGTACAAACTACGCCATGTTGATTGGCTTTCTGAAATTTACGAGAACAGACATTCATGAGTATCCGCATACTATTGAGATGTTTCGATGGGTGGGATATTGAGGACTACTTCGATTTTAGAGTCTGTTAACTCATTCTTTAACCAGTTTTATGTGAAGGGTGATACAATCATTGAGTTTTATAATAGATTTGAAAGTGCTATGGACAGACAAAGGAATAACAATGCAAGATTAAATCACGAGTCTTTGGTCTCTAAGCCATCAACCGACACCCTTATGCGGGTAGAGGGGGATGCTTCAGAGGTATACATGATAAGAGGTGTTTTTACGTGTTTTTAAGACCGTAATTCTTATGATTTGGATTCACTTATTGCTTAAATCATGTCACATTTGCATTCAATAGGTGTGTTAAGTGAATACAGGTAATAAATGAGAATACATGAAGAAAAGGGAAGAAAAACGATGTACAAAACAAGTTCAAGCATGTTTTTCAACACTTAGGCGGTTTATGCATCTCCTACCACATTCGAGCGATAATTCCGTACATTTCGAGACCGACTTAAACAAAGTTTCCTTCTACAAAGTTTTAGATGTATGTCTTAGCTTCAAATGGGAACTTGAAACATCCAAATCGAAGGTCTATAGAGATAATTGTAAAGGAAATACGATTGCTGCGCCGAACAGAAGAGTACATGTGCCAGGATACGCCCCAACGCCTTCCTAGTCATGCCTAGGCATGGATAGTCCGAATGTTACTCCTTTTTCAGCCTAAATTCCAGCCTTATATGATGGGTAAGAATCACTTTTGGCCATAATTCAGCACATGTGTTGAGGGGTTGTCATAAGTGTGTTTCTTGGAAGATTTACTTTATGGGCGCCAAATCAGAAACAACCTCCATGTTGAAACGTAATTTAGGTATACTTAGAGACCGAATTGGACAAAATGTCCTTCTTCAAAGTTGTAGATCTATGTGTTATCTGAACATGGGGACTTGAATCATCCAATTTGGAGATCTGGGGAGAAGTTTATGAGGAAAATACTAAGACTGCGCTGGAAAGCAAGAAAATGGCAGCATGCATGTGTTTTGTTGAAGTTTTCACATGGTTATGCTTGGAGGAATTCTTAAGGGCCGAAAGTTCAGCATTTTTTAGCTGGTTGGAATCTTGAAAGCCATACTTTAAGCATCACCTTAGGTGGAATTCTCATTGGGGAACTTTAATGGGAATTCTTAATGCATACTTTAGTGGAATTTTGGCTATAAAAGGAGGGGGAACCCATACTCTTCATCATTCACTATCAATTTCAGATTCTTGGAGGAGAGGAGGAGGAGGAATCAGTCCTCAAGCTTCATTCATCACCATTCTTCATCATTCTAAGAGGAGAAAGCTAGGAATTGAAGCTCCAATCAAGGGGCCATCATCTATCACATTAGAGGGAGTTTTTATAGCTTTTCATTTCAATTATGTCTATGAACATGTGTATTAATTCATTTATGTTTTTTATATTATCCATTATGAACTAAATTCATAAGACTAGGGCCATGTAAGGCCAAATTGTGATATATGCTTATAATAGATGATTGTTGAGGTTGTTCTTATATTGTTATGTGATGTGAATTTGTGTTTTTGCCTATCTTGCATATACTTGATCACTATATGTTAGAATCTTATGCCTAGGTTAATATTTCGGGAGAAAATTGACTTAGGGTGCAAGAAATTCACATCATGACCCGTAACTAATGAGGAATTGCCCTAGACATAGGTAAAGATTCCCGGGTGAAGTTGTTCGATTCAAATAGAGTGAACTCTAATACGTTAATGCATGTTTAGTGGTTAGATTTCCGGATAGGAATATTTGGGAAATCACGATCTAAGGATAGGAGTTTATACGCGAGACATCGGTTATTCTCTACCCTCGGAGCTCTCACCATAACAATATAAGCGTAATCCTTCAACGAGAATCTTTATAAGTATAATTGATCAATTTGAACCTAGCATGTGCCTTAGTCTCCCTTTCTATTTTGTTTTAAATCATTTGTTCAACCTTGTTCTTATCTTACGCATTTCACACTCATTTTACCTTTATTCTTTTGATCTTTGTTGTTATAAAATCTTAAACTAGAATTCAAGTCCTTGTGGTTCGACAATCCGGACTTCTCGTCCACTTTTATTACTACACACGACTAGTGCACTTGCTATTATAGCACGTTAGCTTTTAGCGTGTCAAGTTTTTGGCGCCGTTGCCGGGGACTTGTTTAATTTTAGTTTTTGATTTTATTGCAAGTTTTATGTATTTATTTTTTGTTTATTTTTTTTGTCGCACGATTACCTCGCAATGGCTAGCAATTTTCCAGATATGACCCTTCTGGAGAATCAATTATGGCTGCAAAACATCATTCAATTTGCAAAGGATAGCAATTTCCCAGATATGACACTACCAGAGAATCAATTATGGCTGCAAAGCGTCGTTGAAGCATGTTATGCACAAGGGTTCTTTCCACAACATTACCACGAAAGAATTCCTATGCTGGAGGAACAACGTGATAACTCCATTGGAGAGCTCCGCCTTATGATGAAGGACGCATTGCGGGAAATGAAGGAGATGAATCATCAACTCAAGCAACTAACGAGCGACATATCTGAGAAAGTACCATGGGCATTGCTTGGTACCACTGAGATAGATCAAAAGGAGGAATGCAACACCGTGACATTGAATGAAAGGAAGTTGAAAAATTCGAAAGCAAATTCCTCCAATGATGAACATTTGACTCCTATCCTTTCTAAGGTTGTTGACATTCCTTTACCATCTCCCCTAACCACAAGTGAATCGGTATTTGATGCCGATGATGGTAAGTTGTCCTTTAGTGTAGGAGATGACATGGTTATTTGTGATAGCTATGAGGTTTTTGAGCATCCACTTGATTTTGATTTGTATTTACACATTGATGCTTTTGATCCTTTTAGTGTTGAGCACTTTCAGGAAAAACGAACCAATCATCTTCTACATCCCTACATCATGGACTCTGCATATGTCAAAGTGATGGGTGAAGAAAGTTCACACCATCACCCAACGCACGGGGAAGAAAGAGTAATTGAGGTGTTGAGGGACCATACAAAAATTCGGGAGTGGATGATTGCTTGGTCCCAACCTATGGTATGTAGCACAAATGATGGGCCAACCTTCACTACCAATGGCCATAAGTTGAAGCGATACCCGAGAGTGAATTGGAGAATGAACAAGGCATTCATTCGGAAACTGCCTTAAAATAACTCGGTAAAGTCAAGCTAATGACTTTAAAAGAGCGCTTCTTGGGAGGCAACCTAAGTTTGTAAGTTTTGTTTTCTTTTTCCTTTCGTTTTTGTTTTGTTTAGTTTGTTTCTTTTTGTTGTATTCGAGCATGCACTTTTGACATGTATGTTTTCTTATGCTTGATGGTTTGAAAAGTTGAAGTCTTAGATATGATGCACATTTGGACCCCATGTTTAGAGATGCTTATTTTACTCGAGAGGAGGAGAAGCTTTGTAAGGATGCATTGGAAGTTTAAGGATGTTTTTCAACATTTTTGGGTGTAAGTATTCTTGTACCGTTGTGTATGCTTGTCATAACAACATTAGGGACAATGTTGGATTTAAGTTTGGGGGTAGAAGAGTACTTATTTTGAACTTTGATGATGCAATCCTAATTTGTAGCTTGAGTTTGGGGGAAAGTTGTTTGCTATCATATTTATATGCTTCTTTGTTGAGAAAATCAAGTATTAAAAAAAATTAAAAAATTTAGTCCTTCCAATTGATGCACTAAAATTGATTGACTTGGAAAAATGGCATGATCTCTTGAAATAATTTGAATTTAATGGAATATATATATATCTTTGAAATTGCTCGTGGAGACACTAGACTAGGATTGATTTCCTTAGATGATTCACAATGCACATAAATCGAGGGTAGAGGAGTTGAGAAGATAACCATCTTCAGACACTTAAGGAATTATTCCCAGAAATATTAACTTAGATTTCTCATAAGGTTATAAGTTGAGTAGTAATTTTATATGCTAACAATGAATTGAAAAGGTTGAATTTTGGTATGACCAAAAGTGGTCAGGCTAATACGTACCGGAGGTAAAAAATTTCATGCCTATATATTGTACTATTATGCTAATTTGAGCTATGCTCAAGCCAAAAGAAGTGAGTTGTTTAAAAGATCTAGTTTTATTTCGTGGCCTTTGATACTCGAGTGATTAAATCCTTAGGAGTGTCTCTACACTTAATGCCCCAAAACTATCTAGTTTGGGAGTCATTGGTCTAAAACTTGTTACATGGGTGTCATAGAAAGCCTAATGGAATAAAACATTGCACATGATCTAGCCTTAATGAAGTTTAATGGAAATTCCATATGAATTGAATGTTGAATATTTGAGATAATGAAATTTAAATGGCTATGAGATTTTCTATAATTCTTATGTCTTGTGTTTGATCAAAAGTTGATAGATATGGGATTAATGTCCAAAATTTGGTAAGGATGCCTCTCGACTATAATACCCTAGATTTATTTTTCACTATACCCTAAGGAGTCATTTCAAGTATTGGTGTCACATGAGCAAAAGTAGTTGATATGTATATATATATTTGTAAACTTTAAAAGGTTGATTTTATGCCATTCATTCTTGTTGATCATATTGAGATGTGTTGATTCGGTTGGGATTGAAAATTTGCTAGATTTTGTGGGTATATCTTATGCAAACCCTCACGAGACTATAACTCGTCCTTTGAGGTAACTCAAAGGTTTAAAGGCTTGTTGCACCCGCTAAGTGCAATCGTTTACTCCACGAAAGTGAGTTAGTTATTTGTTTTGTTTTCTCCCATTGAATGATGTTGGTCTTGCCTTATAGCTCTTATTGCTCGAGGTCGAGCAATTGATAAGTTTGGGGGTGTTGATAAGAGGTGTTTTTACGTGTTTTTAAGACCGTAATTCTTATGATTTGGATTCACTTATTGCTTAAATCATGTCACATTTGCATTCAATTGGTGTGTTAAGTGAATACAGGTAATAAATGAGAATACATGAAGAAAAGGGAAGAAAAACGATGTACAAAACAAGTTCAAGCATGTTTTTCAACACTTAGGCGGTTTATGCATCTCCTACCACATTCGAGCGATAATTCCGTACATTTCGAGACCGACTTAGACAAAGTTTCCTTCTACAAAGTTTTAGATGTATGTCTTAGCTTCAAATGGGAACTTGAAACATCCAAATCGGAGGTCTATAGAGATAATTGTGAAGGAAATACGATTGCTGCGCCGAACAGAAAAGTACATGTGCCAGGATACGCCCCAACGCCTTCCTAGTCATGCCTAGGCATGGATAGTCCGAATGTTACTCCTTTTTCAGCCTAAATTCCAGCCTTATATGATGGGTAAGAATCACTTTTGGCCATAATTCAGCACATGTGTTGAGGGGTTGTCATAAGTGTGTTTCTTGGAAGATTTACTTTATGGGCGCCAAATCAGAAACAACCTCCATGTTGAAACGTAATTTAGGTATACGTAGAGACCGAATTGGACAAAATGTCCTTCTTCAAAGTTGTAGATCTATGTGTTATCTGAACATGGGGACTTGAATCATCCAATTTGGAGATCTGTGGAGACGTTTATGAGGAAAATACTAAGACTGCGCTGGAAAGCAAGAAAATGGCAGCATGCATGTGTTTTGTTGAAGTTTTCACATGGTTATGCTTGGAGGAATTCTTAAGGGCCGAAAGTTCAGCATTTTTTAGCTGGTTGGAATCTTGAAAGCCATACTTTAAGCATCACCTTAGGTGGAATTCTCATTGGGGAACTTTAATGGGAATTCTTAATGCATACTTTAGTGGAATTTTGGCTATAAAAGGAGGGGGAACCCATACTCTTCATCATTCACTATCAATTTCAGATTCTTGGAGGAGAGGAGGAGGAGGAATCAGTCCTCAAGCTTCATTCATCACCATTCTTCATCATTCTAAGAGGAGAAAGCTAGGAATTGAAGCTCCAATCAAGGGGCCATCATCTATCACATTAGAGGGAGTTTTTATAGCTTTTCATTTCAATTATGTCTATGAACATGTGTATTAATTCATTTATGTTTTTTATATTATCCATTATGAACTAAATTCATAAGACTAGGGCCATGTAAGGCCAAATTGTGATATATGCTTATAATAGATGATTGTTGAGGTTGTTCTTATATTGTTATGTGATGTGAATTTGTGTTTTTGCCTATCTTGCATATACTTGATCACTATATGTTAGAATCTTATGCCTAGGTTAATATTTCGGGAGAAAATTGACTTAGGGTGCAAGAAATTCACATCATGACCCGTAACTAATGAGGAATTGCCCTAGACATAGGTAAAGATTCCCGGGTGAAGTTGTTCGATTCAAATAGAGTGAACTCTAATACGTTAATGCATGTTTAGTGGTTAGATTTCCGGATAGGAATATTTGGGAAATCACGATCTAAGGATAGGAGTTTATACGCGAGACATCGGTTATTCTCTACCCTCGGAGCTCTCACCATAACAATATAAGCGTAATCCTTCAACGAGAATCTTTATAAGTATAATTGATCAATTTGAACCTAGCATGTGCCTTAGTCTCCCTTTCTATTTTGTTTTAAATCATTTGTTCAACCTTGTTCTTATCTTACGCATTTCACACTCATTTTACCTTTATTCTTTTGATCTTTGTTGTTATAAAATCTTAAACTAGAATTCAAGTCCTTGTGGTTCGACAATCCGGACTTCTCGTCCACTTTTATTACTACACACAACTAGTGCACTTGCTATTATAGCACGTTAGCTTTTAGCGTGTCAATACACCCACGCTGTCTTCTACGATGTTCAAGTGGAGATCAAAGATTCTGCGTATCAAGTGATTCTTCAAAGTCTAAATGTTATTGATGGTGTGAAATTGTTTGTCGTATGCGACTCCGACAACAAATCAAAGATATACGAGGTATCTCCTTCTTTTCATACTGTATGACAATGTTATACATACAGTATATGCACAGTATAAGTCTATATAATACATTTTTGTTTACTGGTTTTTTATGTTTTGTAGGTGAAACATGTTGTATCGAACAATCATGTTCATTGTTCTTACAGATTGTTTTTGAGGAGGGGTATTTTGTGTAGACACATTTTCTTTGCATTCAACCATGGCCGAATACACAAACTGCCCACCGAGTACGTTCTAAAGAGGTGGAGGAAAAATGCAAAATTTATGGCGTCCGATACAATCAACAACCACGTCACACAATATCGCTCGATGATTCAGAAGACTACAAATGATGTGAGTCAAATTTGGATCGACTTTCAAGCATGTTTAAATATTGCGGGTTTTAACAAAGAAAAACTTGAATACATAAAAAATCAATTGGTGGATATAAAGTCTCATTTGAGTGTCGGTGCGAAAGACAACAAGAATGTTGTTATCGAGACACTAGTGGGACCCCAAATCGAGAACGAGCTCGGGATTAGAAATCCTCAAATGAGACGAACTAAAGGGTGTGGTAAAAGAATTAAGAGCAGTGTGGAGATATCCAAGCACATTCCTAAGAGGAGAAAATGTGTTGCATGCGGAAAATTTGATGGGCATAATGCAAGAACTTGTCCATCAAAGGAAAAGTAGAAGTGTTTTCTTTACATTTGATACTGTATAATGAAGTATTATTCACTGTATAATATAGTCTTATACAAAGTATACTGAAGTGTTATTCAATGTATAATGAATCCAATTTTCAATGTATACTGAAACATTATTGACTGTACAATGAAGTGTTATTTAATGTATGTAAAAAATGTCATAATGTCCATTGTATAATTGAGTGTTTTTTGTATGTTTAATTCTATACTACAATTGAGTATTTTCTATACTGTATAATGAAAGTGTTGTTTTTTATACTACATACATGTGTACTGTATAATGAACCTTTAATTACTGCATAACATGCATATTATGTACTGTATATGTTATGAGCACTTTAATGACACACTCAATGAACAGAACAATAACTGGTTATGTGCAGTGAACAAACTTTGTAGATTTAAACAACCCAAATAAAAGTTATATTGCAACAAAAACTAATAATAATAAAAAAATTGTACAATGAAATTTAAAAATCCAGTGTATTAACACCAAATCTACTTGTTGTATCCATTTCATGTTGATTACATCTACCCCTTCTTCCCCTATTTCTGTTAGGCTTGTTCTTGTTCCACCTCCTTTGACTGTCTGAGGATTTCGTCTTTGCGTGTGTTTAGCTCTGAAGTGAGGATCTTTTCCAAATAAAGCCCCCTCAATCTATTGAGTTTCGTACCTTGCGATTTCTGCATTGTATAAATATTAAAGTTAGATAGATAGGAAATAAAGATTTTCACAAAATTTCATATTTATAAATAAAAAAGTGTAAAACATTACGTTTTCTGGACCCAATTCCGGATCCCAATTCTTCAGTCCTCCACCGAGGTAAGTCTCCATGTGACGCATTACAAAAACACCACAATCCGATTTGTTTCTGTGTGTACGCCACGGCATTGGAAGCCTTACAATTTCTACTGTTGACAATGCGCTTCCAGCTGGATGGTTGATATCCATCAAGAACTTGACAAACATGTCTCTCTGTTTGAAACAACAAACTAAAAATTTAAGATACAGTGTATAAATATTTTAATATACAGTATATTAATATACCATTATATAGTAGAGTATTATTTTTATTATACAATGAATAATAAATGATTATGCAGTCCGATATTATACCATTATACATAATGTTAATATATCAGTACACAGTCACTGACTTCATCATTATACAGTGTTTTTCTATATAATTATACGGTGCATTACTGTATAATTTAAAGTTATTTGAGGCTTTACATTGTGTTATAATGTATATTTAACAATGATATTTGACATCAATTTTTTTTTTCCTGTGTTTGAAGGATAGGTGCAAAAGTGAATGGCACATGTTGATATTTGTCTTCGATCGACACATTCGTCGCGCTATTGTCAAGGATCTCAATAGTTGGTTGCTTGAAATTAAAGCATATCACGTTGTAGTGTCCAGCGTGAAGAATTGGAAAGACGACCTATATCTTGATGGATGAAAGTGGTGTTAATAAAGTTACATAAAATACGATAATTATAACAAACGAACTGTTTTAACTTACCAACGTAACATCTGTTATGTTGACTCCTGGAAACATGCTCATACGATGTTTAATGTTACCCTTGAATTTTTGCAGCAGCACATCAATACTTGTCTCCTTTTTTTGACGAGAAAAAAATCTGTTCCCATTTTTTTAAAAAAATTATGTAGCATGCAGATCATTATAATTTATGTATTAACAAAAGATAAAAAATATATTTTACTGTGTCAGCCAGGTGAAAATAAAATCTGAGCGGCGATGTTGGTGATCTCGTCGCCTCGGCGTTGTTCAACAGGAATGACCAAGTATCAATCACACCAGATAAAAGCTCAGTGCGGTGATCCAAGGACTTTACATCCCAAATAATGCACATTATATCACCACTCTGGAAAACAATAGTCCTGAAAAACCAGTATACAGTTTGTAATGAGTTAGTATACAAAAGGTCAATGTGCATTATATAGTATGTAATGACATAATATATAGTACATATTATACATTTTGTAATGATATATTACACAGTAAGCAGTGTTACATTATACAGTGTACATTGAATTTCTATACAGTATACATATAGCATTAACATGAAACTCAATAAAAAAAATGTATTTAAAAATGATATGTACTCACATGGTGTGTTCATCAACATGCTTCATCCAATCCTAGAGTCTTTTTTCATTTGCGCCCTGCTTTGAGCTTATCTACACAACTCGTTGAATGTACGGAGAACACGTGTCTGGCGCTGCTTTTAACAGTCTCCTTTGTTCACCAATGATCTCCACGGCAGCCGGTTTAATGGTCACATTTGAAGCTGATAGAGGCACTTGGTCAGTGACATTGGAGGTGTCATCAGTGTATTGCCTAGCAATGCAATTGACATTACTACATCCAGTACGGTCCCCTCCGATTCAGCCTGATGTGTTTTTATTTCCCTTGTTGCAACTTTGTCAGCTTGTTGTGACAACAAGTTGAAATTTGGCTGTGCATGCATTGGTGTACTTATTGGTTGTTCGGGTGTAACATTTTCGGGTTGGAGAGGTTGAACATTTTAGGCTGCATGATGTTCATGTGAGGAAGGTGTTTCCTGTTGCTCTGTAGTTATCTTTTTAGCAGGAACAATGAATGGTTCTTCTTCAGTCCCTGATTTTGTTCTATACAAACTTGCAACATGATCGAACACCATTTTTTCAATTTCCTTCAACCGTGGATTTGTTGGAATCATGGAATCACATGATTTCATGTGTCCACTGTACTTGATAAGATAATCAATCAGGTTGAAGGCAGACCTTTCCAAATTGTTCAATACCCCCTGCGTATATTTTAAAAATAATGAGTAACATTTTTAGATAATGTATATTGTGTTGTTAGCTACTGTATAGCACCTTATTACTTAATGTATACTACTATATTTAGATACTATATATTGTGTTGTTAGATACTGTATGTTAGTGATTTCAAAATATTATTCAATAGCTTACAAAACAATATACAATATACAAGATTCAATTGTACAGTATGTGATTAATCATCATACAGTTAAAATACACTAACTAATTAATCAATACATAGTATCTATTACATAAATATGCATACCTCTTCAACCGTATTCCATTCCTTGATGGAAAAATCTTGTTCGGTTGGAGCTGCTAATGAGGAAGGGGGTTCGTGTGGAGCTTCAAGTTGTTGAACGACATTTTTCCCTTTTTAGGCCTTCAACAGCCACTGTCCCTTCGATATCAACCCCTTCCCAAAGTATCCTTGTTGAATCTCTGCGGTACTCTTTTGCCGTAGAGCAGCGTCCGTCCAACTAAGCCAAGTTGGGATTGATCTTTCGACTGTGACTTGGCCCTTGTAGTTGACTCTGTCAACATACAATATCTGCATTTGGAGGGGAAAAAATGAGATTGTAACGAATGGTAATGTGTTTTATTACACAGTAACTTATAAATAAACCATTATACAGTAGCTTATAACACATCATACATTAGCTTATAAACCATTATACAATAGATAATATGCCATTATACAGTGTGTGTTTATACATTACACAGTTAAAATCAGTAACTAATTATACAGTAACTTATAAACCATTATACAATAAATTATACACCATTATATAGTAGGTTATAACATATTATTCAGTAGCTTATAAACAATTGTACAATAGATAACAAACCATTATACAATATGTGCTTATACATGACACAGTTAAAATACATTATTGGAACACAATCAACATAAGAAGAGGTCATGTACACTTACAATAAAAAATAGAAGAGGTCCCATATACATGCGAGACACTGGATCCGCTTCCCACGCATCTTTTGTGTCTCCCAAACTGTCCATAACAAGTCTGAGCCAGTTGTAAGTCGACAACTCATCGAGAGATCCCTTGAAATTCAGCATCTTCTTGTTGATAAATGATGTACTAGGAGACTCGATCAAGAAATTGTACAGAATAGTCATAAAATTGCGTTGAATTGATCTGCGAGTTGATTCTCCGATCGCAGCTCTTTCAATACCATCTGTGCTGAAACTTTAAATTTTTTGGACTTATCAAGTCCAAATTGGTCATTCCAGGCGTCCGCCCTCTCTGGATTTTTAGCAGATAGGTCTATATGCATCACTGTGCGGAAAACCCAAAATTTCTGCCACGTCTTCTTCTTTAATTTTGATCTTTCCTCCCGGTAGAGTTAGTCTAAAGTTTCCGGGATTTAAAGATTTTACAACCTTAAACCCAAGTTTGTGAGGCAGCTCTTTTATTTTGAAATCCAAAAAGGAGCCGAACCCGGACTGTTTCACCCACTCCTTTTGTGCATCTGTCAGGATTGAAACAACATGGACACTAATAAGAAGTGTTTTTACGTGTTTTTAAGCCCGTAATTCTTATGATTTGGATTCACTTATTGCCTAAATCATGTCACATTTGCATTTAATAGGTGTGTTAAGTGAATACAGGTAATAAATGAGAGTACATGAAGAAAAGGGAAGAAAAACGATGTACAAAACAAGTTCAAACATGTTTTTCAACACCTAGGCGGTTTATGCATCTCCTATCACATTCGAGCGATATTTCCGAACATTTCAAGACCGAATTAGACAAAGTGTCCTTCTACAAAGTTTTATATGTATGTCTTAGCTTCAAATGAGAACTTGAAACATCCAAATCGGAGGTCTATATAGAGCATTGTGAAGCAAGTACGATTTCTGTGCCGAACAGAGAAGTACATGTTCCAGGATACGCCCTCCTAGTCATGCCTAGGCATGGATAGTCCGAATGTTACTCCTTTTCAGCCTAAATTCCAGCATTATATGATGGGTAGGAAGCACTTTTGGCCATAATTCAGCACATGTGTTGAGGGGTTGTCATAAGTGTGTTTCTTGGTAGATTTACCTTATGGGAGCCAAATCAGAAACAACCTCCATGTTGAAACGTAATTTCGGTATACTTAGAAACTGAGTTGGACAAAGTGTCCTTCTGAAAAGTTGTAGATCTATGTCGTATCGGCACATGGGGACTTGAATCATCCAATTCGGAGATCTGTGGAGAAGGTTATGAGGACAATACTAAGACTGCGCTGGAAAGCAAGAAAATGGCAGCATGCATGTGTTTTGTTGAAGTTTTCACATGGTTATGCTTGGTGGAATGCTTAAAGGCCGAAAGTTCAGCATTTTTTAGCTGGTTGGAATCTTAAAATCCAAACTTTAAGCATCACCTTAGGTGGAATTCTCATTGGGGAACTTCAATGGGAATTCTTAATGCATACTTTAGTGGAATTTTGGCTATAAAAGGAGGAGGAACCCATACTCTTCATCATTCACTATCAATTTCAGATTCTTGGAGGAGAGGAGGAGGAGGAACCGGTCCTCAAGCTTCATTCATCACCATTCTTCATCATTCTAAGAGGAGAACGCTAGGAATTGAAGCTCCAATCAAGGGGCCATCATCTATCACATTAGAGGGAGTTTTTATAGCCTTTTCATTTCATTCATGTCTATGAACATGTGTATTTATTCATTATTGTTTTTCATAATATCTTTCATGAACTAAATTCATAAGACTAAGGCCATGTAAGGTCAAATTGTGATATATGCTTATAATAGATGATTTTTGAGGTTATACTTATATTGTTATGTGATGTGAATTTGTGTTTTTACCTATCTTGCATATACTTGATCACTATATGTTAGAATCTTATGCCTAGGTTGATATTTAGGGAGAAAATTAACTTAGGGTGCAAGAAATTCACATCATGACCCGCAACTAATGAGGAATTACCCTAGACATAGGTAAAGATTCCCGGGTGAAGTTGTTCGATTCTAATCGAGTGAACTCTAGTACGTTAATGCATGTTTAGTGGTTAGATTTCCGGATAGGAATATTTGGGAAATCACGATCTAAGCATAGGAGTTTATACGCGAGACATCGGTTATTCTCTACCCTCGGAGCTCTCACCATAACAATATAAGTGTAATCCTTCAACAAGAACCTTTATAAGTATATTTGATCAATTTGAACCTAGCATGTGCCTTTGTCTCCCTTTATATTTTGTTTTAAATCACTTGTGCAACCTTGTTCTTATCTTACGCGTTTCACACTCATTTTACCTTTATTGTATTGGTCTTTGTTGTTATAAAATCTTAAACTAGAATTCAAGTCCTTGTGGTTCGACAATCCAGACTTCTCGCCCACTTTTATTACTACACACGACTAGTGCACTTGCTATTATAGCACGTTAGCTTTTAGCGTGTCAAGTTTTTGGCGCCGTTTCCGGGGACTTGTTTAATTTTAGTTTTTGATTTTATTGCAAGTTTTATGTATTTATTTTTTGTCTATTTTTTTTGTCGCACGATTACCTCGCAATGGCTAGCAATTTTCCAGATATGACCCTTCCGGAGAATCAATTATGGCTGCAAAACATCATTCAATTTGCAAAGGATAGCAATTTCCCAGATATGATACTACCAGAGAATCAATTATGGCTGCAAAGCGTCGTTGAAGCATGTTATGCACAAGGGTTCTTTCCACAACATTACCAAGAAAGAATTCCTACGCTAGAGGAACAACGTGATAACTCCATTGGAGAGCTCTGCCTTATGATGAAGGACGCATTGTGGGAAATGAAGGAGATGAATCATCAACTCAAGCAACTAACGAGCGACATATTTGAGAAAGTACCATGGGCATTGCTTGGTACCACTGAGATCGATCAAAAGGAGGAATGCAACACCGTGACATTGAATGAAAGGAAGTTGAAAAATTCGAAAGCAAATTCCTTCAATGATGAGCATTTGACTCCTATCCTTTCTAAGGTTGTTGACATTCCTTTACCATCTCCCCTAACCACAAGTGAATCGGTATTTGATGCCGATGATGGTAAGTTGTCCTTTAGTGTAGGAGATGACATGGTTATTTGTGATAGCTATGTGGTTTTTGAGCATCCACTTGATTTTGATTTGTATTTACACATTGATGCTTTTGATCCTTTTAGTGTTGAGCACTTTCAGGAAAAACGAACCAATCATCTTCTACATCCCTACATCATGGACTCCGCATATGTCAAAGTGATGGGTGAAGAAAGTTCACACCATCACCCAACGCACGGGGAAGAAAGAGTAATTGAGGTGTTGAGGGACCATACAAAAATTCAGGAGTGGATGATTGCTTGCTCCCAACCTATGGTATGTAGAACAAATGATGGGCCAACCTTCACTACCAATGACCATAAGTTGAAGCGATACCCGAGAGTGAATTGGAGAATGAACAAGGCATTCATTCGGAAACCGCCTTAAAATAACTCGGTAAAGTCAAGCTAATGACTTTAAAAGAGCGCTTCTTGGGAGGCAACCCAAGTTTGTAAGTTTTGTTTTCTTTTTCCTTTCGTTTTTGTTTTGTTTAGTTTGTTTCTTTTTGTTGTATTCAAGCATGCACTTTTGGCATGTATGTTTTCTTATGCTTGATGGTTTGAAAAGTTGAAGTGTTAGATATGATGCACATTTGGACCCCATGTTTAGAGATGCTTATTTTACTTGAGAGGAGGAGAAGCTTTGTAAGGATGCATTGGAAGTTTAAGGATGTTTTTCAACATTCTTGGGTGTAAGTGTTCTTGTACCGTTGTGTATGCTTGTCATAACAACATTGGGGACAATGTTGGATTTAAGTTTTGGGGTAGAAGAGTACTTATTTTGAACTTTGATGATGCAATCCTAATTTGTAGCTTGAGTTTGGGGGAAAGTTGTTTGCTATCATATTTATATGCTTCTTTGTTGAGAAAATCAATTATTTTGAACTTTGATGATGCAATTCTAATTTGTAGCCTGAGTTTGGGGGAAAGTTGTTTGCTATCATATTTATATGCTTCTTTGTTGAGAAAATCAAGTATAAAAAAAATAAAAAATAAAATTAGTCCTTCCAATTGATGCATTGAAATTGATTGACTTGGAAAAATGGCATGATCTCTTGAAATAATTTGAATTTAATGGAATATATATATCTTTGAAATTGCTCGTGGAGACACTAGACTAGGATTGATTCTTTAGATGATTCACATTGCACAATGAATCGAGGGTAGAGGAGTTGAGAGGATAACCATCTTGAGACACTTAAGGAGTTTTTCCCGGAAATATTAACTTAGATTTCTCATAAGGTTATAAGTTAAGTAGTAATTTTATATGCTAAACAATGAATTGAAAAGGTTGAATTTTGGTATGACCAAAAGTGGTCAGGCTAATACGTACCGGAGGTGAAACATTTCATGCCTATATACTGTACTATTATGCTAATTTGAGCTTTGCTCAAGCCAAAAGAAGTGAATTGTTTAAAAGATCTAGTTTTATTTCGTGGCCTTTGACACTCGAATGATTAAATCCTTAGGAGTGTCTCTACACTTAATGCCCCAAAACTATCTAGTTTGGGAGTCATTGGTCTAAAGCTTGCTACATGGGTGTCATAGAAAGCCTAATGGAATAAAACATTGCACATGATCTGGCCTTAATGAAGTTTAATGGAAAATTCATATGAATTGAACGTTGAATATTTGAGATAATGAAATTTAAATGGCTATGAGATTTTCTATAATTCTTGTGCGTTGTGTTTGATCAAAAGTTGATAGATATGGGATTAATGTCCAAAATTTGGTAAGGATGCCTCTCGACTATAATACCCTAGGGAGTCGTTTCAAGTATTGGTGTCACATGAGCAAAAGTCGTTGATATGTATATATATATTTGAGAACTTTAAAAGGTTGATTTTATGCCATTCATTCTTGTTGATCATATTGAGATGTGTTGATTTGGTTAGGATTGAAAATTTGTTAGATTTTGTGGGTATATCGTATGCAAACCCTCACGAGACTATAACTCGTCCTTTGAGGTAACTCAAAGGTTTAAAGGCTTGTTGCACCCGCTAAGTGCAATCGTTTACTCCACGAAAGTGAGTTAGTTAGTTGTTTTGTTTTCTCCCATTGAATGATGTTGATTTTGCCATATAGCTCTTATTGCTCGAGGTCGAGCAATTGATAAGTTTTGGGGTGTTGATAAGAAGTGTTTTTACGTGTTTTTAAGCCCGTAATTCTTATGATTTGGATTCACTTATTGCCTAAATCATGTCACATTTGCATTTAAAAGATGTGTTAAGTGAATACAGGTAATAAATGAGAGTACATGAAGAAAAGGGAAGAAAAACGATGTACAAAACAAGTTCAAACATGTTTTTCAACACCTAGGCAGTTTATGCATCTCCTATCACATTCGAGCGATATTTCCGTACATTTCGAGACCGAATTAGACAAAGTGTCCTTCTACAAAGTTTTATATGTATGTCTTAGCTTCAAATGGGAACTTGAAACATCCAAATCGGAGGTCTATATAGAGAATTGTGAAGCAAATACGATTGCTGCGCCGAACAGAGAAGTACATGTGCCAGGATACGCCCTCCTAGTCATGCCTAGGCATGGATAGTCCGAATGTTACTCCTTTTCAGCCTAAATTCCAGCATTATATGATGGGTAGGAATCACTTTTGGCCATAATTCAGCACATGTGTTGAGGGGTTGTCATAAGTGTGTTTCTTGGTAGATTTACCTTATGCGAGCCAAATCAGAAACAACCTCCATGTTGAAACATAATTTCGGTATACTTAGAAACTGAATTGGACAAAGTGTCCTTCGGAAATGTTGTAGATCTATGTCGTATCTGCACATGGGGACTTGAATCACCCAATTCGGAGATTTTTGGAGAAGTTTATGAGTAAAATACTAAGACTGCGCTGGAAAGCAAGAAAATGGCAGCATGCGTGTGTTTTGTTGAAGTTTTCACATGGTTATGCTTGGTGGAATGCTTAAAGGCCGAAAATTCAGCATTTTTTTGCTGGTTGGAATCTTAAAAGCCAAACTTTAAGCATCACCTTAGGTGGAATTCTCATTGGGGAACTTCAATGGGAATTCTTAATGCATACTTTAGTGGAATTTTGGCTATAAAAGGAGGGGGAACCCATACTCTTCATCATTCACTATCAATTTCAGATTCTTGGAGGAGAGGAGGAGGAGGAACCGGTCCTCAAGCTTCATTCATCACCATTCTTCATCATTCTAAGAGGAGAAAGCTAGGAATTGAAGCTCCAATCAAGGGCCCATCATCTATCACATTAGAGGGAGTTTTTATAGCCTTTTCATTTCATTCATGTCTATGAACATGTGTATTTATTCATTATTGTTTTTCATAATATCTATCATGAACTAAATTCATAAGACTAAGGCCATGTAAGGTCAAATTGTGATATATGCTTTTAATAGATGATTTTTGAGGTTATACTTATATTGTTATGTGATGTGAATTTGTGTTTTTACCTATCTTGCATATACTTGATCACTATATGTTAGAATCTTATGCCTAGGTTGATATTTAGGGAGAAAATTAACTTAGGGTGCAAGAAATTCACATCATGACCCGCAACTAATGAGGAATTGCCCTAGACATAGGTAAAGATTACGGGGTGAAGTTGTTCGATTCTAATCGAGTGAACTCTAGTACGTTAATGCATGTTTAGTGGCTAGATTTCCGGATAGGAATATTTGGGAAATCACGATCTAAGCATAGGAGTTTATACGCGAGACATCGGTTATTCTCTACCCTCGGAGCTCTCACCATAACAATATAAGTGTAATCCTTCAACAAGAACCTTTATAAGTATATTTGATCAATTTGAACCTAGCATGTGCCTTAGTCTCCCTTTATATTTTATTTTAAATCACTTGTGCAACCTTGTTCTTATCTTACGCGTTTCACACTCATTCTACCTTTATTGTATTGATCTATGTTGTTATAAAATCTTAAACTAGAATTCAAGTCCTTGTGGTTCGACAATCCGGACTTCTCGTCCACTTTTATTACTACACACGACTAGTGCATTTGCTATTATAGCACGTTAGCTTTTAGCGTGTCAGACACTCTTATTTGCGTATAATCAACCGACTTATTCTTTCCTTTTGGTTGATGTTTGGATACATAATGTGTCTTCTACTTTTTTGACTGTGTTCGTGCAGGCAGTTGTTCCGCATGTCTTTTCTTAGGAGTGGGTTGTTGTTCCGATTCCGTCTTTTCATCTTGTGATTCCACGTAATCATCATCAAAATTATGTTGTTCGACACTAAGAGGCTCTTCAGCGTGTGCAGGCACAAGCTGTAACCTATCAGCTGACACTGGTGATAATCGCCAGTTATATAGTGTGGATTAACACATTATTCATCAACTGGTGACACTGGTGATGCCTCTTCTTCATCAACTGCATTATACAGTAGATAATCGCCATTATATAGTGTGGATTAACACATTATTCATTAACAACTAATATATTATACACTAACTATAATATTATTATACACTAATTTATTGTATTATACATCATAGGTTAACACATCATACAATAGTCATAAAAGTGCATTTCATTATTAATTAACATTTTATACAGCAAATATTAGTGTATTATACAATAAAAACTCATTATACAATACCTTGTAAATAACAAATACATGTAATCATCTTCAATTCCCCATTTGAATTCACTATACAGTAGCTAATAAAAGAAAATACAGCACATGAGTGGTGATATTCAGTGTATGTTTATACATCATACAGTTACAATCTTATAAATCATTATACAATATATTATAATCCATTATTCAGTATCATATAAACGAATATACAGAATCATATAACTCATTATACAGTGAATACAATACCTAATAAACATTATATAATATCTAATTAATCCATTATACAGTAGCTAATAAACAAATATACAGCAAATACAATGGTGATATACAGTTGTGATTGATGATATACAATTAGTGATTTCAAACCATTATTCAGTATCTTATAAGCCAATATACAGTATGTTATAACCAATTATGCAGTGTGTGTGTATACATCATACAGTTTCAATCTTATAAACTATTATACAATATGTTATAACCAAGTATACAGTATATTATAAACCATTATACAATATGCATTTATTCATTATACAGTTACAATACACCAACTAATTTAACAATATTCAGCCTCTATTACACAAATATGTATACCAAATCAACAAAAACACATATTTTGACCCCAATCAATAGCTAATCTTCAGAGCAAATCAACAAAAACATTTTTCGTAAACAAAAAATATGTCATTATACAGAATATGATCGAACAACAATAGAAAATCTTCTGTATAAATGATTACCTATCATTTTGGGAGCTGTTTTCGACCTCATCTTTGCTAAAAAATAATCTCCTGTATTTTGGTTCTGTAATTTAGGTTTTGCTGCGATGAATATCGATTGATTGGAACCAGTTGTTGTGGTGATAGTCGAAGGAATTACAGTTTTAATATGATTCTATATCTAGATTTAGTTAATTTTGGCAACAAATTGAGTGATTTTAGGGGAGATTTTGTTCGATTAAATTTTGAGAGATTTTAGGGGGGATTTAGGGGATATTTTGTGCCGTTTTTTTTTTGGTAGGTGGATAGTCTGTATAATGGGTTCAATTGACTATGATACCCCTGATCCCAATTGAATCAATTTTGCCTCCTGTTTTTGCTTCCTTTATGGACTGTTTGATTTAATAGATCCAATGGTGTATATTGGGTCTTAGATCTTATCTAATATAGGGTATATATTGGATCTTGACCCTATATATATATATGTGTGTGTGTGTGTGTGTGTGTGTGTGTGTATGTATGTATATAGTAGGGGAGCCCATTGTGTGATGCGCGGTGTACCACACCCGGAATATGACTCAGTTATTTTATCAAAAGAACATTATTTGACTTTAGTCTTTTATGATCTTAAACATATATTCCAATGCTAGATCCTTCCCCATGATATTTTTTGCTTTTACTAGTAAAGAGCACATGCGTTGCACGTGGTTGAAACAAAATTATCAAAATAATTGCATAATTTAATTGATACTTGCATAATTTAAATATTAGAACGAAAAAAATTAAAATTTTCGAACAACACTGTATAAATAAATTAAACTAATCTAGAATAATTAAAGTTGAGATGACAAATAAAATATAGGGCATATTACACCAAGACCCAGTGCTATAATAGGTAATTACACAAACTTACCCTCTTATAATAGAAATTACAAATACTTAACCCACTATAATTGAAAATTACATTTACCCCCTCCCCCGAGATCAATTTTTTGATGACGTCATCATGTGAACTTCAAAAAATGTTCCTGCCCAAATGCCATTAAGGATAAATTACACCAACCTCCCTGTTATATTTTTGAAATTACACAAACTATTATAATGCATTTCTTACAATCACCCCTCTATGTATTAAAACATTATTAACAATTTGATCCCTAAAAACCGTGCAATTACCCCCTATAGGGGGTGTTGGTAATTTCAAAAACAAGAGGGTTTTTTAGCTAATTACATATTATAAGAGGGGGTATGGCCTTAGTGAAAATATTATTCCAGCTTTTTTTTAATGATTTGAGTATAGGACAAAAATATCATTTAGTACTGTTTGACCATTGACCGAGAGTTTCCAAGGGATAAATGTAATTTTCAATTATAGTGGGTTAGGTATTTGCAATTTCAATGATAAGGGGGTAAGTTTGTGTAATTACTTATTATAGCAGTGGGTATTGGTGTAATTTTTTCTAAAATATAAATAAAGTAGGTTTAATCTTATTTGAAAGTCTCATTAGTCATGCCCTTTCTCTTCTTAGATCTTGATGGATATTGCATTTTACTTGACTTTACGAATATCATTTTATATTTCTATTTCAAATTGCTCAACGTCTCTACACTGTCACTTGAAATAATATTGTTGTTGCATTCTTCCTTATTGCCAGTTGCTTTCTTTTGTTCCCATTACCTTATTCAGAAGCTATAGTGTGTTTAGTTTTAATTTCTTTCGGTTTATAAAATACTTTTTAAAGAGTTTTACTTGCACTCTTCTCTGACAAAAGTGGTTTCTTTATTTTTTTTCTCCTTGCTTGTGCTCCTTCAATTGCATCTTCTATGACACTAAGTTTCCCATTATTTCATTTCTGTTCTTTTTTAAGTACGAGGTTATAGAAAAATTCTTTAATCATCCACCCCATCAATTCAAGCAATGTAGATGAAGTACAAAGTTGAAAGATGAGTGATGTATTAAATTTACGTTCTTATATTTGTTTTTGCCATCTCCTTCTCCAATTTGCCGTCTTCCTCAAATCCTAACCCTAATACATTTACCCCTCACCACCATTATTCATCCTCGCGGCAATCCATTAACAGTCACCATCTCCATTGATCGCCTACGCCACCACCATCACTGGAAGTTCACCACGGGCCACGCCGTGCCACACTCCCAAGAAGCCTTTGTAGCTACGTCCTTGCAACTACAATCATTACGGTGGTATTGAACCATTATGGATCTACCCGCATTGCTGTAAAACTCCCAACCCATCGCCGCTCTCCTCAGCTTTTGCCCAATTGCCACTTCTGCCGCCTTTTGACCCTAAACCCACCCCAGCTACCCCCATGTTTGTCAGCGCCACACTCAATCTTCGTCTGACCGCCACACCCCCATTGCAACTGCCCAGTCTCCAAATCCTCTCAGCCTCTACACCACTACACCCTCACCAGATCCCCCACCTTTCTCACAAGATGATCCCCAAACCACCTCCACCAAGCAGCCAATGGCCAGATCCCCCACCTTTCTCACAAGATGATCCCCAAACCACCTCCACCAAGCAGCCAATGGCGACGATGTTTTGATCCATAAAATTCTTTAGCATTTGATATTTTGTATATATATATATATACATATATATGAGTCACTGATCTAAAATAAGATCTATGGTTATTAATTTTTATATTAATAAATATATAGGATTTCATATTGATCGTAGAGCTTTGACATAGTTGATCCAATGGTTGAAATATTAGGGGCCAAAGTTGTCATATAATAGAAAAAACAACATAATTACTTGCAAAATGCGTGTAGTGGCGGGCGGGAGGCTAAATTGCATTTTAGTTTTCACAAGTTTTTTCATAGGTCTTTTTTGCATTTTAAGTGTTTTATAGGGAGGTAAATTGCAATTAACTCTTTAACTTAGTATTAAACTCCATGAAAATATACATTGAACAAACTTGTGAACTATTAATTTTAAGTTCAAGCACAATTATTTTATAATAATAATAATAATACTTTTTTTATTAGAGGATAACATTAATTTATATCTGTTGAGTTATTTAATGTTCACAAAAAAGTTAAGAAATATAAATCATTGCATGTCATCAAATCGAATGGATATCTTGATCAACAATGAGTTTAAATGAAATTATCAAATAGCTCTCAAAGCAGATTCTTCAACTCTTTTATTTATTTTTTTATAGGAAAAAAACTCATTCATGGGAAAAAACGTATAAATGTTAGGGGCTGCAATCCCCTTATTACAAAACAAATCTTGAGGTAAAGAGGTCAACCTAATTGGCTCTGACCATTTCCTCTCAAACCCCCAATTACAAATATTATGAGCAACAACCTTCTTACTTTGCTCGATAAAGCGGATTTTCCATCCAAACTGCCCAAACTCTTCAATGAGATTACGATAGTTATAGCCAACCCTCGCAATATCATTGTGGAAAAATTAATCTTAAGGGATTTGGAACTTCTTAAGGGCATAACGATTTTAATTTAAGGTAAGGGGTCTACTTAACTTGATAATTTATTTACATGACAAATTCTATAGAAAAGCACATTTATACCTGCTCTATTTATCTGGATCACTTGTTTAAGTTTGTTTTTCTTATTAAAAACATTATAGCTTCTTCCTTTTTGTTGCGAATTATAAGTAAGAAAGACTGAAATTATAACATCTACCTTTTTTAAATCTTATGTGTGTATCGTTTTTAGCTAGATTAAAATTAGAACTATTGAGGGTTTCAAATATTACGTATATATTATCCTTAAGATTAAATGACCAATTAAAATAGGGTTAAATACAAAATTCCCCCCTTGAACTATTCCTACTGTCACATGCCCCCCCCCCCCCTCCAAATTTTAAAAGGTATCAAAATAGTTTGTTATGAAAATTCATGAGTTATGTCAAATGCTCTAACCCAAACACAACTTTACAATGTTTAAGCATCAAATGAACTTTCTTGATTAATTCTTTTTTAATTGAACGTATGAGATTTGTAAGAAAATGCATACAAACTTCATTCAAAATTTAAATAGAATTTTTTAATTGGTACTATTAAATAACTTATAATTGAATATGATACAATTAGAAAATACAAAGCTTGTAAGTTCAAATCTACAATTTGTTAATTGATAATTTGTTAATTTTATTGATTTAAATCAAAGACTTTGTTAATTTATAATAAGTTTAAAAATTAACAAACTACAAGATTTAAAGGATTTGTTAGTTGATAAGATTTGATTCTTCTTAATTTGTTAATTCACAAATTATAAGATTTGATAAATAAAAACTGAATCATCGGGTAAGTTAATATAGTACTTAAATATTGTAAGGTTGTGTTTGGGTGAGTGAATTTGGCATAAATCATGAATTTTCATGAGGGACCATTTTGATAAACTTTAAAGTTTAGAGAAATATATGTGACAGTATGAATAGTTCAGGGGACATTTTGTACTTAACCCCCAAAAAATTATAAACATTTTGGAGTTTATCCAATATGTCGTGCATATCATTAATTCTTGAGTAGAATGAAAACAAAAAGACTCAAGAGATTTCTCCAAATTATATATATATATATATATATATTATTCCTAAATGAATTTAAAAAGTTTAATGAAAAGTTTGCATATTGTGTAACCCTTCTTATATTTTTAATCGGTTAATTCATGTACGATTAATTGATTGCCAATTGAATACCCATTCTAAGTTTTTCAATGCTTGTACATAATTTTCTTATAAATATTTTGGTACGTGATTCAATTTTAGTATGAGAAAATTACATGTACACCCCCTCACTTTAGTGCAAAATTATTGAAACTGCCTTGACCTTTTCATAACTACATAAAGTTTCCCAAATTTTAAGATATTCTAACAATTACACCCCATGTGTATTAAAAACTTCTTACACCTATAAACTTTACAAATAGACCACTTGAGGGGGTCTCGTTGTAATTTATCAAAAGTCAGGGGGTTTGGTAATTAACACTAAAGTGAGGGTGTGTGCATGTAATTCACCCTGTTAGTATTTAGACTTTTTATGCCCACATATTAATTTTTTACTTATTTAAAACCTGATTAAATATAATGAATTAGTAATATATAGAAATAAATATAATACTTGCTCAGGTTAGCGTAAGTTATATTATACGACATATAATTTACTTCATACCAAATATAAAATTCTACAAAGAAGTTGACTATTTTAATACATCGTAGCATTTACTAATTTCATCTCTCTAAATATGCAAAAGTTGATATGCTCAACATAATTTAAAAAGTTCCTATTCCCTTAAAACATAATTTTCCCTATCATTGGTGATGTTTTCACTAGAACAAGCGAATCACTTTCGAAAAAAACATCTTCAGCTATGGCTTGCATATCGGCAAGTTTCTTTAATCGCAAACGTTTCAGCATAACGCGCATCTATCATAAAACCAGTTTTTGTGGCACCAAAAATGAACATATCATAAAAATCTCTAACAATCATCCCGGGCACACATTTTACCATTTTTGAAGGTTGAATCGATGATCACAAATAGCTTCAAACCATCAAACATTGCGCGAGATCACCCCTGCCAAGGATATATCTATCACATGTGTATGATTTCAGCTGATACTCTCCAAAGACATTCTGCGCATGTGCCATTCCCCCGTAATCGTAAAACAAAGACATTGTGGGTTAATGATTTTGCATTCTATAACACTCTTCCAAATTTTAGATGAAGTCCTAGGTGTCTCATTTTGGTCGAGTCGAGAAGATGACTGCCTCTCACATATTGTATTTTTTTAATAGCCAAAGTAAAATTCTTTCATTACGAAAGCGTATAAAATGGGGCATACAGCAGGGCCGTTTTCGTACATCTAGTGACAAAAGAAGATAGGTGTTTAGCTACAATATCCAAAGAACAGTAGGGCATTGGTTCCAGATGCAAAACAACTCTTCATTTTTAGCTCCCATAAGTCTGCTGCTGCATTAACCTCCCTAATCCCTATAGCCAAAACAAACTTTAAGTTCCCCCAACGTCCATATTATCTCCAGGCACTCCTTCATCATCATGGTTGTCAGTGGTTGGGTTTCCGTTTGCCTACAAAGAGGATTAAAGAGTACAAGTGAGTCAGTTTCAATGAGAAGCTTTCGAGTACTCATCTGCTTTGCTTGACTCTGAGTCCATGAAGTAGAGCCGCTGTTTCTGCAAAATTGTTAGTCGTAAAGCCAAGATGTATAGCAAAACATTGAATAACATAACCATCTTCATTTTGAAAAATTCCTCCACAGCCAGCTTTTCCTGGATTCCCTAAGGAGGAACCATCAATGTTTAATTTAATCCAATTTATCTGAGGAGGGATCCATCTGATGTCATGTTTGTAATATTGCTCTTTTTCCTTGTGAATGTTTGAAAGATAAATTTTTGTTTTCGACCAAATTATCTCGTTATTAATAGTTTTGTTTCGAAAATCTCTTCATTGCGTGCACACCAGATTTGCCAAAGGGTCATCGCGATCAGATTTTGTATCTCGGTGTTTCTTTTATGACTGGTGAATGCAAACAAGCAGATTTTCTTTCCTTTGGGTAAGGACTTGCGGGATCTTCGCTCTGATGAGATTATTGAAAACGTGGCCTCTCACATACTTTGATTTCAATTGGATGGCTATAAATAAAGCTTGAAAATTAAAACATTCACATTCACATTCACAATAACAATTAGTATTAAAATTCATTAAACATATACATTGAACAAACTTGTGAACTCTTAATTCCAAGTTCATGCACACACATTTTATAATAATAATAATAATAATAATAATAATAGTTATTATTATTATTATTATTAGAAGATAAGATTAATTTATTACAATAGGGTTATTCTGTTCTTAACCCAAAAGATGTAAATCATCTCATGGAATTTAAATAGAATTTAGAAAGAACTAGAATAGAATAGATATTGATATAGATTTTGAGCAATAAATATAAACGTTATTAGGATTGAATATGCATAAGAACTTAAAAGTAAAGAGAAAAGCAAGAAAAATAGAGACAAGATTTAACGTGGTTCGGCCAAGGATGCCAACATCCACGAGCCTACACTAGAGTTTTATTGATTGATTGATGTGAAACATAACATGGTTTGGCATGATCCATCACGACCATTTTGGTCCCTTTTTTCGCCAGTTTTCCTCCTTAGCTTTGGCTCTTCAACCCCGATCCACTCTTCTATTAATCTCACACTTGGAGACTGGTCATCTCAACTCTTGTCATACTTCTCACAACCCCGGTGAAAGTACTCTAGTGCATGCTAGCCTCTTCATCACAGAAACTCGAGGCCAACTTACCATGGAAAGCCTTAGTTTCTCGGTGGTAACTCCCTTAGTCAACACGTTTGCCGGATTCTTCGCACCCAAAATCTTCTTCAGCTCCAAATTCCCATCATCAATCATCTCTCTAATGTGATGATACTTCAACTGAATATACTTTGTCCTAAATTAAATACCGGATTTTTCACTAGGCAAATAGCACTCTGACTAACTGTAAAATGCACAATCCTTTTGTTCTTTGTTAATTTCCTTCATAGAATTCTTCAACCAAACCATTTATTTTTCCAACTTCAGAAATAGATATATACTCGGCTTCGATTGTAGAAAGTGCTACACATTTTTGTAACCTTGACATCCAACTGATTGTTGTGCCACCCAAAGTGTAAACATAGTCCAAAGTGCTCTTCAGACTATCTTGATCACCACTTGATAAGTACACACTTTTTGATATTTTACCCTTTTACATAGGTGTTTTCGTCTATGTGTAGTCATGATAATCCCACATTTTAGTTTGATTAGTTGTCATTTCATGTGTGCGGGGATTTAAGTTGAAAAGATCGAGAAACGGGTGAAAAGGACGAGATTACAAGTTGTTGAAGGAATCTGCCCCAAAAGACCATGGTGTAGGACAATGGTCTTGAAAGATTATGAATTGGACCGCAGTCCGCCACGTGTCAGAATGCGGTCCACTGTTTCGAGACCTAATTTTATATCAATCGTTTTTGCACTTTTTGGGGTACTTTTCAATCAACAAAAGAACTTTTCTTGTACTCTAAGACACAAGGAAGGCAACACAAGTCCAGGGAAGCTTGAACAGTCAAAAATCATCATCAAATCTTCGAATCACACTTTGTAATAGGGAATCATTCAATTCTTACTTTTAGATTAGAATTTCAACTATGTCTTTTAGGAATTTCGGATCAATGTTTTGTTGCAAGTATGATCTAAGCACCTATTCGATTAGGTTATGTGAATACTTTTTTATATTTTGTGTTCATGAATTCTTAGTTTTCGGATTAGTTATACTCTTGTTGCATGTTTGATATTATGCTTATTGCTTGCATATGATTGATCACCATGTGTTTGATTTAATGCTTTGTCTTGAGACCGAGAGAAGATAGATGAAGGTAGGTCATAAAATCAAACAACATAACTTAATATTGACTAGAGATAGATTGAATTTCGTTGTGTGGCTTTTTGTGATAAGATGACCTGATCAAGTATTGGATTTTCATAAGCATTAATGCATGTAAGTTAATTTAATCTACGCTACAGAAATATAGGAAGTTGTTAACTAGTATAGGCTCATTATTCAATAGATTGAGTAATAAATACCTAAGGGGATATAACCATAACAAGAGTGTTCTAATATGTTGAGATTCTTGTGAATCCTGATTCATGCACAATGGAAATAAAAATATATCCGGATTTACAAACGGATCACTTTTGAGTTTTAATGATTTTATAAAAATAAAAAGATAAAATCGAATTCCATTGATTTAGTAACCTTTTTGTAGAATTCAAAGTCTTGATCTACGCGATAGCAATAATCCAAGTTTTTTGCCTCTAGATATCACTCCAGTATAAGACTTGAAGAAAAATCCACCTCCTATGGCTCTGTAGTGGCCGGCGGCTATGGGAAAGGGGAGAGAGAGTTTTTTCTTCTTCTTTTCTTTGCTGTCAAGTTAATTATGACAGACTTAGGTTTTTCCAACTAGGTATCATGTATTTATATGGAATAATGATCTTGGAATTAATTAATTCCTTTATCCCACCGACTCCATAATACACGCCTAATACCATCCTTATGGGGTATAATGACTTTCAACTTAGTCCAATGTTTAATTAATAATCAACTAAATTAGTTAATCTAATAATTAATTTAGGATAGGATGATTATAATAAATAAATCTAATTATTTATTGTTAATTTATTTTCATTAATCTAATTAATCGAGTAAATTAATTTGTCCATCAAATGACAAATTACATAAATTATGTCATTTGACAACGAAAGAATTTCTTACTTAATTTCTTGAAAGCGCGACTCTCTAGGTTCGTCTCAATTGGCATTGAGAGGAAGCTAAGGATGTGAGTGTCACCTAGCCAGTCTCGTAGACTCACACTGAAACCCAATATAATTGAGATCAAATCTATTAGATCAATACGGACCTTTTGGTCACAGACACCCTGTGTGTATAAGCCCTTCACTGTAACATCCCGATCAAATGAGAGTCATGGTTTGTGTCAAACTCACAGGACTCGATGTTGTGCTTAATAAATTAGAGTAACATGAAATTACCAAACTACCCTTGTGTTCCACACATGTTAGTTTTCCTAATTTAGCCAAAGACTTATAATTTCATTTACCTATGATTGCACAGTACGTTAGCTCGTTTACTCCTCGAGACAGTGAATCACATATTGGCAATCACCGAACAATAGCTACTTGTCCATCTGGATCGCACTTCGAGGTTGATCCTACCTATGGGTGATTTAGATCTAACTACTCTAATAACTCATTCAGTGTCACAAGTACAATATTCGTGAATCTTCAAGTCAAAGGCTCACGCACACTATCGTGACCTGTAACTCAATCATTGACAGTCATCGAGTAATTACCTATGTGATTGAATTACAGCGAACCATGTTTGAATATATCAATTCCATTTATATATTCATGACACAAGTTCCCACTATTCCTTAGTGACCGAGTGATACTCCTTGTCAAATCTTGCGTCATACAAGTCTGGTCATAATGCCCAATTAAAACTCTTTGACTTGCGAACTCTTTTTAAATAATCAAGGAAATGACATTTCTAGTGTCGATCTCCTCAAACCATGAGGAGTAGAAGCTCCATCTTGATCACTCGGGAGTTATTTGTTCGATACTTTATTAATGCCATTAAGATTGATATAAACAAAACAAATGTCTTTTATTAATTAAAGATAGTTTTTACAACATAATGTTAAAAAGCCCTAAACAGGGCATAATGCTAAAAATCTCCCACTTGAACTTAATGTCAATCGCTATGGTTATCTAATACCCATCTTTTCCAGATGTCGCTCTAGCACCGCCTATGATAGTGGCTTGGTTAGTTGGTCAGCAACGTTATTTGGTGAATCTATTCTCTGCACGACGATGTTGCCTCTTCTAACGATCTCACTAATGATGTGATATCTTCTCTCAATGTGTTTGGATTTATTGTGAGACCTGGGTTCCTTGGCTTGCACGATATCTCCATTGTTGTCACAATACAGTGGTGTTGGTCCCAAGTGGCTACGAAAGGGTCTAGAAGGGGGGGGGGGTGAATAGACCCTAAAGTCTTTTTTGACTTCAAAATGTTTCGTATTAAAATGTGGTTGGATGCTTGAAAATGCAGGCACTTGGCTGAGCGTCTACCTGAAGACTGTTTTGATAAAGTTAACTTAGACTTCAAGAGTTGAATACTTTAACCAATTAGATTTAAGCGTTCAGTTCTTTAATCAGTGCTAGCACAGCGGAATGAGTTTAACGTCTTCTCTTTGAAACTTTTAGTGTCACAAAGTACTTCTTAGTTGCTTAGTGTTTGATTGTGTTTACTTAATAGATTTATGCAATGATATGATTGTAAATGAAATTGACTGTAAAGTAAAGAACACAATATTTGTAAGGTTCGTTGAGTGGTGTAATCCCAACTACGTCCTTCTTCTCCTTGAACACTCAGAGGCAATCCACTAAAATGATTCTCAAAGAATCACACAGAAATTTCTACAAATTAGGGAGAGATGGATATTGATGACTTGAGCTCCTTGATCACATAGACTTTTGCTCCAAGACACTTCTATCCCCTGGCTTGTTTTACCCAGAAATAATGCAAGTATCCAACTTCGACTTCACACAGATTGCAAGGCTTGGATGGGGTTTTGTCTAATGGTTTGTTTGATTTTTGAGAAGTTCAAACAACTTGAAAATATCTCAATAATAGTGCAGGTTTCTTCGAAAAGAATGTTTGAGATATCGGTTGACTGTCTCAGGGATTGGAGAAAAGCAAAAAGAATGTTTGCTTGGAATATTCGATCTTTTCTGAAAGTTTAGGATTTGAGACTTCAATGCAACAGAGTATTGGCTTGTAAGCTTGTTGTTCTTCTTATTTGGCTTGTTGCTGAAGTTCTATTTACAGACTTTCTCGGGTAAAGTGTCCATTGGACACATGTTCAGACGCATGGCTTTCACTTGCACGAGTGAACAACTTTCGTCCTTTTTCCCTGAAAACCTGCTGCAAAAAGTTGCTGCGGCAGTCTTTGAAAAGTTGACAGTCCAATGGGAAGGTTTCTCCGTACATCATGGAGTGCTTATCACATTTAATGCTCTTATCAGCATTTAATGCATTTGAAATTAATGCCCGTTAGACATTAATGCTTTGAGAATATTTGCATTAAAACTCCTTCTGGACTTAGGAATAAATTCAGGCGAATATTTATCTTTCATAGACACTCATTCAATCACTGAATGATCCTGGTCCTATTCAACATTTGGACGCTTGGAAAACTTCATCTTTATTCAAACTTCAGACGCTTGAATCTTCAAACTTAACTACTGATAAACTCACTCAGAAATTATCAGACGCTCAGTCTAAAAACTACTTAGCCTAATAGTCTAGAATAAAAACAAATAAAGCCTTATACAATTCTAACGCTCAAAGATTATACATATTTTCTAGTAAAATCAAACTTACATATTTTGGGGTCTAACATAAATTCTAATTGTCATCATCAAAACTCTAACAATAAATTTCCTAACAAGTGGCAACGGTAGCAGTGCTAGGAAGCCACAAATTTCTTTATCTAAATAGCCTAAGGCAGCCACATACTCAGCTTTAGTGGTCGAATCAGCAGTTGTGCTTTGCTTAGAAATTTTCCAAGTTACTGCTCCACCATTTAAAGCGAATACAAACCCCGAGGTAGATTTGCGGTCATCGACGTCTAACTAAAAGTCGGAGTCTGTGTAACCTTCCACCTTTAGTTCCCCATCTCCATATGTCAAACACGTATCCTTACTTCTTCTCAAGTACTTAAGGATACACTCTACAGCGATCCAATGCTTTTCCCCTGGGTTAGCTTGAAACCTACTTACCATGCTCACAACATAGGCAATGTCCGATCTCATGCATAACATAGCATATATGAGACTTCTTATAGTAGATGCATTGGGGACTCCATTCATTCCATTTTGATCATCCTCACTTTGAAGACTCATAGATTTTGAGAGATGAAGTCCATGTCTCATGGGTAAGAGGCCTCTTTTAGAATCTTTCATTCTGAACCTTTTTAGAATCTTTTCTAAGTAGAGGGCTTGCGAGAGCCCCATTTTCCTATTCTCTCTGTCCCTACATATGCGAATTCCAAGGATATAGGTGGCTTCTCCTAAGTCTTTCATGGAGAATGTGCTTGAGAGCCATACTTTGACCGAAGTCAATAGGCCTATATCATTTTCTATCAGTAGAATGTCGTCTACACATAAGACCAGAAATGATATTTTACTCCCACTGGTTTTCTTGTAAACGCATGGTTCGTCTTCGTTCTTCATAAAGCCAAAGTTCCTAACTTCTTCATCAAGAAAAAGATTCCAGTTCAGCGATGCTTGTTTAAGTCCATATATTGATCTACTCAATTTACACACCTTATGAAAAATCTTCATTGGATACAAAACCTTTAGGTTGTTCCATATAGATGTCCTCCTCAAGGAATCCATTCAAGAACGTGGTCATTACATCCATTTACCAGATTTCATAATCTTGGTGTGTGGCTATTGCAAGCAAAATCCTGATGGATTTGATCATGGCTACCAGGGATAAGGTTTCCTTATAGTAAATGCGCTCTTTTTGACTATATCCCTTCGCCACAAGCCTAGCTTTTTAGGTATCCACCTTGCCATCCAGACCAATCTTTCATTTGCAAGCTATCGGTTCAATGCCCCTGGGGCGGTCTACTAGAGTCGATACTTGGTTTGAATACATCGAATCCATTTCTATCTTCATAGCCTTAAGCCATTTCGCAGAATCTAAGTCCGCCATTGCATGTTCAAAAGTAGAAGGATCATCTTCATAGTTTCCTTCCTCTATGACATACAAATTATGCTTTCCCTGTGGCAAATAGCCGTATTTCTCAGGCGGTTAAGATACTCTACTCGATCTACGCAATGGTGGTTGCATTTGGGTAGGTTCATTTTTTAGTCTCGAATACAGATCTCTAAAGGGATTTCATTGTGTTCTTCCAGAACAATCTTTCTTCCTGCACCACCTTCTCGGACGAACTCATTTTCGAGAAAGTAAGTATGCAGTGCTACAATGACTCTTTAATCATCGTGCAGGTAGAAGAGGTATCCCATATAATCCTCTGGGAATCCAATTAATCAACCTTTTAAAGATCTATCTTCCAATTTCTTCATCTTTGTCTTTTTCACATAGGCTGGACAACCCCATATCCTTATGTGTTTAAGATTTGGCATCTTTCTACTCCATATCTCATAAAGAGTTTTAGGAACAGACCTAGATGAACATCTGTTTAAGATATGGGTCGCAGTAAGCAATGCATGGCCCCATATCGATATGGAAAGATCTGTGTAGCTAAGCATCAATCGAAATATATCCAATAGTATTCAATTTCGTCGTTCAGCTACCCCATTAAGTTGTGGAGTCGCAGGAGGAGTTAATTATAGTACTATTCCCTATTCAATTAAGAACTCACCAATTTCAGCACTCATGTATTCTCCACCTCGATCTAATTGTAGTGTTTTAATAAGTTTGCCGATTTAGTTTTCAACTAAGGCCTTGAATTTTTTGAACCATTCAATAGATTCAGGCTTATGCTTCATTAAGTATAGAGACCATAGCTAGAGTAGTCATCAGTAAATGTTATGAAGTATTGAAAACCTCCGCTAGCCATTTTACCAAAAGGCCCACAAACATCAGTATGTATTAAACCAAGAACTTCACTAGGTAGTTCAAAATGCCCCATGAAGGGTGACCTAGTCAATTTGCCTTTAAGATAAGATTCGCAAGTGGGAAATGGGTCCGACCCTATTGTGCTTATTAGCCCATCTTTCTTAAGCTCGCGAATTTTGTACTCTCCAGCGTGACCTAGTCTCAAGTACCACATAAATCTTTGAATTATCCCAGACATACCTCATTTCTTGGTGATAATATTCACAATACATCTATTTTGGACATTTAAATAGTATAAACCATTTAATAAAGATGCAGAGCCAACACATTTATTTCTAAAATAAATATTGCAAACATTATTCAAAAAATAAAAATCCTTTCCAAGTCTAACCAAGATAGGATTAGAACAAATGTTTTTAAGCCTAGTGGGCAAAACAAGGCAATCATCTAAAGTAATTAATTATCCAGTAGATAAAACTATAGAAGTCGATCCTATGTAAGTGGCTTCCACACTATGTCCGCTGCCAACATTAATCATCATTTCTTGCTCCTCGAACCACCTACTTCTTTCCAGATCCTATTTAAAACGCAGACATGAGCACTCCAGAGTCTACAATCCATGAAGTGGAGAATACATTCATAGAACAATGAGTTTCTAAAACATTAAGTTCCATACATATAGAAGCTCTTTCTTTCAATGCAGGATAGTCATGTTTCCAATGACCAGTCTCTTTGCAGTGTTGGCAAACGTCCAACCTCTTATTTCCCTTTCCCTTGAATCTTTGGATATTGCTAGATCTTTCCTTTTTAATACAGGCAGCTAGTTTGGACACTCCTAGTAAACCTTCCACAGGTACACTATATGGACCCCACGATCTCTTGTGTTTAACCAGCTTGTTTGACAACACTACCAGTGATCCCTCTATGTCATTCATGTCAAAATTCATGACAAAGTTAAAGAAGGATTTGGGGAGTGATTGAAGAATGAGATCTACTTGAAGATGGAAATCGATGTAATAATCTAGATATCTCAATTTCTCCAACAAGGAAATCATCTTAAGTACGTGCTTAGACACATCTTCCCATTCTTTCATCTCCATGTTGAAGTGCTCCTTTGATATAAAATATCAAACGGTCTGACCGTGCTCTCCAAAAGCTCTTCTAAGCACAACATGATATATTTGGTGATAGTGTTAGGTGCCAGGCTAGCCATTTGTTTTGGGCTCTGCCATCTTAAATGTAAAACACTATGACAGTCTTGTTTTAAATATATTGAATATTTCTTAATGGTATGCTTCTTTATTGTTATAACTAGTGTTAGTATTGATAAAGATCCCATGGATTACATATGGTTAGGGGGCGGTCGGGATACATATGGAATATTCTCAAAGACCATAATCCTAAATACTGTTCCAAGTCATAGAGGTTGTGAGATGTGGGATATCACTGGCCTCATCAACACTTGTTCATGCATGTAACTCTCCCAAGAGGTCGACGCGTTCCATTGTCGATGGCTTGTATGACAATACATGTATGAAGATTCATACTTTGATTATGGAATTGAATGGCCCCTCTGAAGGACTCCTAGTTGGTGCTGTCGAACATGGAATCCTTGGGTTTCGTAGTGTGAGATTAATCCTTAGACTTGAGATGTCATTTGGAAAAGGTACTATCCACTATGCTTTGATATGCACGTGCACTCTAGGAGAGTCATACGGTGTGTATGTTGGGTATAGTCTGATAGTGCAGCGAAACAAGTGGCAGTCGGAAAGGAATTCACCAAAAATATGACACGCTAGAACCTAACGTGCTTAATAGCAAGTAAACTAGTCGTGATAATAATAAGTGGACAAAAAGTCTGGGTTGTCGAACCACAAGGACTTGAATTTTAGTTTATGATTTTTGATAAAGGAAAAGACAATTAAAGTCAAGTAAGAGTAAAATAATTAATTAAACAAAGAACAAAAGTAAGAACAAGCAATGGATTGAAACTCAAGTATGATAAAAGGCTAATGCACATGCAAGACTCGATTTGATCCTTATTCGTACGAAGACTCTCGTTGAATTATTAGACCTGGTTTCTATGGTGGAAAGTCCTACAATAATAACTACCCGATGTCTCGTGATAGCTATCTTATGCTTAAATGACGGTTTCCTAAGTATGTCTACCCGAAAATCTAACTACTAAGCATGCATTAACGGACTAGAGCTTCCTCGATATAAATCGAACGACTACACCCGGGAATCTCTACCTCTGTCTAGGAGCAATTCATATTTTGATCGGTGATGTTATGAATCCCTTTTACCCCAGTTTAAGTCTTTTTCAAGACGCTAAACTAGGCAATTAATCATACATATGGAGATCAATCACAGGTAAGAAGCATAAACACGAATTCATAACACATAGCAATATATGAATTAATTCAACGATTATCAATTGTACGAAAAAGTCACAAATCAATTCTTACAAGGCCTTAGTCATAAGAATTTACCCATAGCCATCAACAAAGAAGAATCAAACATATCCATGTACATTAGTGTAAACACAAAATGCTATAAACAATGAGTAAACTCCCTAAAAGATCGAATGGTGATGGATCCTCGAGTGGAGCTTCAGTCCTTAGCTCTTATCTTCTTCTTGCCCTTCAAAGTAGGTGAAAGGATGCCTCAAATCCATGAAAATGCCTCCACAAACCCAGATTTCGAACCCTTAATTTCTACTGAAAAAATCCTTTTATAGATTTGAAAAACGGCTACATCGGCGCCTAGGCGCAGGCACATCGGCGCCTAGGCGCAGCCTACGTTGCAGAGATATCTTGGGGAAGAAGTTGAGCGGTGCCCATGTTAGGGTTAATGTCCTCAAATGCCACTAGAGGATTAGTAAATATAAGGACATTATTAATTTGTAATTGTTTATTATCAATAAAAAGGCAATTAGTTGTTTACTTCCGAATTGACATTTATTTATTGTAAATCAACTACAAGTCCATGAACACAAGAGTAAACTCTCTAAGGCACTAGAGGGGTTTGATACTTGTGTACTAAAATATTCTGCAAGTCAATGATTTCCAATTGGGCGTTGGAAATCATGAAGACTTGTATGATATGAATCTTTGATGACAAAGGTGCCCGTCAATCACTAGGAAGTAGTGAATGATTCATATCATAGGTGCAACGCATCGATTCTATCACATGGGTTTTCACTCTTTTACAGTCAATGACAGAATTGATTAATTGTAATATGTGTATCTGAACTTTAGACTTGAGGAATCGAGTTGAAGATATGCTTGTAACATTAGGTTCATCATTAGAGTAGTTAGGTCCAATTCACCCTTTGGTAGGGTCAACCTCGAACTGCAACCTAATTGGTAAGTAGTAGTCTTAACTGATATTCAAGATGAGATTCGTTTCTTCGTAAGTTAACAAGGAATTATCCTATGCATTATAAGTAAGCTAGATTCTAAAGTCTTTAGCCAAAGCATTAAATGATCTGAGCTTGTTATTAGCATAGAATCAAGTAAGTGAGTTTGACTAAAAACTATGACTCTCACTTGATCGGGATAAAGAAACGCAGGGTTTATATTCACATGGTATTTACAAAGGAAAGGTTAATAATGATCTAATTATTTCATCTTATTTGAGTTAAAATATGGGCCACTTGACTGGTTAGGTGGGACCCATATTTAATGGAATCTTCCCATTGCCAAATATAGATGAACCTAAAGAGTCATGCTTAAAAATGAAAAATTAATTGGAAAATAGGAATATTTCATGTGGTAATATTTTAAGTATTGGATACTTAAAATTAATTAAATGGAATTAATTATTTGAAAAAATAAGTTAATTCATTATGGCAAAATGAATATATTATTTCTTGAAGAAGACAAAAAAAAATTAATGAAACCAATGTATTATTTGATTAGATTAATTAATTGGATTGAATTAATTAATTAAATAATGCATTGGACCTAGCTCAAATTGGAGCACCAAGGCCTATAGGGGGGGCCAAGAGGCGCCCATTATGGGCTAAATTGAGCCCAAGTTATTAACCTAAGTGATATAAATATATCACTTTAGTTAATACCTAGGTTAAGAGTTCACTTTGACTTAAGCCACAAGAAAAATTCATCTCCCTCTCTCCACATCTAGCTGTTGGTCTCACACACACCAAGGAGGAGGAGAATTTTTCCATTAAGATTTTTCGGCGAGACGATTTAGAGGCAGAACAATTGGACTGCTCGGATCAAGATATATCCAGTTGCAGATTTATCACAAAGAATTGAAGAATTCAAATTCGTGGAAATAATCAACAACTTCGCTACAATGGGTAATTATGTTAAATCCCTATCGTACATACGTGTGAATTAACCCCGGGATTGATTCGGTTATGGGGAAAAAGTTGGGAATTGTTCGAATAAAACGCAGTGGAAAGTATATTTAATTCCCAAAGCCCGAATCATCTCTAATCCTCGTGTTTAATTGTGTATAGAAAGATTACCGTTCTCGCATATGTTGATTTCTGAACGTGATCCTTTTCTCTAACGCCGAATTTGCCAACGTCTCTAATTCGTCACGCCAGAATAAAAAACAAAAAACAAAAAACTCCTCCTTTCTTCCTTGTCAAAGACGGCTAGAGAGAGAGAGAGAGAGGTGGGAGACTTTTTCTTGGAGAGAAAGTTATGTAAGTTGCCTTGTGTTATTTTTTACCTTGTGATATATTTATATCATTATGAAACAATAACCCTAGCATGCAAGAGCCTATTTGGGCGTCTATTTGGCCGCCCCTTACTGGGCTCGGAAGCCTTCGGGCTTTCGTCTTGCTTGCTAATTAATTAATCTGATAATTTATTTATCCAATCAATAAATTGATAATCCAATTATTCAATGTATAATTCAATTTCTCCAAGAAATTAATTAACTCATTAATTTAATTAATTAATTAAGTTATCCAATAATTAATTAATTAATTACGACATCCAATGTCGTGAATTTCTCTCAAGTCTTTTTCCCACGTTTTTCCTTTTGCACTTCCTTTAAGCGCGACTCTTTAGGTTCGTCTCAAAAGACAATTGGGAGGAATCCAAAGGGGTGTGAGTGACACCTAGCCAATCTCGTGGCTCACACCGTAACCGAATTGAGAACGAATGAATAGGATCATTTCCAAACCTTTACGCCGTGAATACCGTACGTGTATAAACCTTTTATTCTTATATCCCAGTCAAGTAAGAGTCATTGTTTAAAGTCAAACTCATATAACTTGACCATATGCCTAAGCTCATAATAAGTCGAGGTATTTAAATGCTTTGGCCAAAAACTTCCATCCTCACTTATTCATGATCGCATATGATATTTTACTCATTCACTTATGAGAGAATAAATTCCATATTGCAAATCAGTTAACAATGCTACTTGCCCATCAAATCGCACTGCGAGGTCGATTCCACCAACAGGTGACTTGAATCTAACTACTCTAATGACAGACTTGATGTCACAAGTACATCTTCAACTCGATTTCTCAGGTCAGAGGTTCACACGTACCTATCACTACTTATCAGTTTCATATTGACTGTCAATGAGTGAATACCCATGTGATGAACTGATGCGAGCCGTGTTTGAACATATCAGTCCAACAGACACGTCTATGATATAAGTTCTCACTACCATTTCCATAGTGTACGACTGGCACTGTCTCTGTCAAAACATTCATCATACAAGTCTTTATTCACTATTGATGCCCAATCAATATTTCTTAGACTTGCGAACCCTTTTAGATGTCAAGGGTCAAACCATTCTAGTGCCTTTCCTCCTATCCCATAGGAGGTAGAAGGTTCGCCTTGTCATCAAGGACTTTACGTTGTTTATTCACACCTTATAAATGCCTATAAGAAAACAACAATCAACTGTCTTATATTAATAGAAAAACCATAGTTTAGTTACAATGTTTATGCCCTATAAATCTATCCTCTTTATAGCATTCGACGGCATATACTCTAACAATCTCCCACTTGCACTCAATGCCATTTGCTGTGGTATTTAATACCCATCTTTTCGAGATGTTTTTCCAGCATCGCCTGTGTCAATGGCTTGGTCAATGGATCAGCAACATTGTCGGCTGAGGCTATTTTCTGAACAGCTATTTCACCTCGTGCAATGATCTCTCTTATGATGTGATATCTCCTCTCTATGTGTTTGGATTTATTATCAGACCTAGGTTCCTTCGCTTGCGCTATAGCTCTGGTGTTGTCACAATAAAGTGGCAACGAGAGCTTTATGCTAGGAACCACTTGAAGTTCCTCAATGAACTTCCTAATCCAAACAGCTTCTTTAGCTGCCTCCGAGGCAGCTATGTATTCAGCCTCTGTGGTGGAGTCTGCGGTTGTGCTTTGCTTGGAACTTTTCCAAGTCACCGCTCCACCAATTAGAGTAAATACAAATCCCGAGGTGGATTTCCGATCATCAACGTCAGATTGGAAATCCGAATCAGTGTACCCGTCCAACCTCAGGTCACCACCTCCATAGGTGAGAATCATATCCTTAGTTCTTTTCAGATACTTTAGGATATTCTTCACAGCTTTCCAATGTTCCTTACCAGGGTTTGCTTGAAATCGACTAACAACGCTCACAGCATAAGCAATGTCGGGTCTAGTACAGAGCATCGCGTACATCAAGCTGCCACAGCAGACGCATAGGGTATAATGTTCATTTCTTTTCTATCTTCCTCACTTTGAGGACACATAGATTTCGAAAGATGTATCCCATGTCTCATTGGTAGGAACCCTTTCTTAGAATCTTCCATCCTATACCTTTTTAGGACCTTTTCTAAGTAAAGGGCTTGAGAAAGTCCTATCATTCTTTTGGTTCGATCTCTATAGATCCGAATCCCTAGAATATAGGTCCCTTCTCCCAAGTATTTCATGGAGAATGTACTCGAAAGCCACTTCTTAGTTGTGGTGAGCATTCCTATGTCATTCCCAATGAGTAATATGTCATCTACATATAACACTAGGAATGTCAACTTGCTCCCACTGACCTTCTTGTAAACACAGGGCTCGTCTTCATTTTTGGTGAAGTCAAATCCTTTGACAACCTCATCAAAACGTAGATTCTAGCTACAAGACGCTTGTTTGAGTCCATAAATGGATCTCTCAAGTTTACACACCTTATGAATATGCTCCTCGGATTCAAAACCTTTAGGCTGTTCCATATAGATATCCTCTTCTAGGAATCCATTTAGGAAGGCAGTTTTGACATCCATTTTCCATATTTCATAATCTAGGTGTGCTGCTATTGCAAGTAGAATCCTTATTGATTTGATCATAACCACTGGCGAGAAGGTTTCTTGGTAGCCAATTCCTTCCTTTTGACTATACCCTTTCGCCACTAGCCTGGCTTTGTAGGTGTCTACTTTGCCATCAACACCAATCTTTCTCTTGTAGATCCATTTACACCCGATTGGTTTTACCCCTACAGGTTGGTCTACAAGTTTCCAGACTTGGTTTGCATGCATCGAATCGATCTCAGTTTGCATAGCTTCATGCCATCTAGCAGCATCCACATCCACCATCGCTTGATCAAAAGTGGAGAGATCATCTCCATGATCCTCCTCTAACACAGAATGGAGATCCAACTCCCTCTGCATTAGATATCCATACCTCTCAGGCGGTTGAGATACTCTATTCGATCGTCGTGGTTGTGGTTGTGTTACAAAAGGTTCGGTTCTCACTCCTTGTGTAGATGTATCTAGTGGGGTTTCATTTTGTTCTTCTACAACAATCTTTCTACCCGCTCCTCCTTCTTGAATGAACTCATCTTAAAGAAAGTGGGCTTGTAAGGCTACAATGATCCTTTGATCATTGTGCAGGTAAAATAGGTATCCCATAGAATCTTCAGGATATCCAACGAAACGTCCCTTTAAGGATCTAGCCTCCAACTTGTCCACTTTAGTCTTTTTGACATAAGCTGGACATCCCCAAATCTTTATGTGGTTAAGACTTGGTTTCCTATTTCTCCACATTTCATAGGGAGTCATTGGAATGGACTTGGACGAACATCTATTTAAAATGTGTGCAGCTGTAAGCAGCATGTGACCCCATAGTGAAATGGGTAAATCAGTGTAGCTAAGCATGGAGCGAACCATGTCCAACAAGGTTCGATTCCTTAGCTCTGCTACTCCATTCAACTGTGGAGTCATTGTAGGTGTGAGTTGCAATACTATACCATTCTCTCTGAGGTATAAGTCAAACTCGTAGCTCATATATTCTCCTCCTCGATCAGATCGAAGAGTTTTTATACGTTGACTTGTTTGATTTTCCACTAAAGCCTTGAATTCCTTGAACTTATCAATGGATTCAGACTTATGCTTCATCAGGTACACTAGACCATATCGAGAATGGTCGTCTGTGAAGGTGATAAAGTAAAGGAAACCTCCTCTGGCCATTTCTCTAAATGGACCACAAACGTCAATGTGCACTAAACCTAAGATTTGTGAGGCCCTTTCAAAGCTCCTTGTGAAGGGCGATCTAGCCATCTTGCCTTTGAGACAAGATTCACAAGTAGGATCGGGATCCAATCCCAGTGGGCCAATTAGCCCATCTTTTTCCATTTTGCGAATCTTTTGTTCGCCAGCATGGCCTAGTCGAAGGTGCCATATCAATCATTGGTTTATTTCAAGCCTACTATGTTTCCTTTGTATCGTATTCACTGCATACTCATTCTGGACACTAAGGTAATACAGTCCATTTATCAAAGAAGCAAAGCCTACAAATTTATTACCATAATAAATGTTGCATCGTTCATCAATAAAACGGAAAGTGTAACCATTCTTAACTAAAACGGGAATAGAAACAATGTTTTTAAGCCCATTAGGCAAAACCAAAACATTATCCAGTAATAGTACATGTTCAGAATTTAAAAACAACGAGGTAGAGCCTATTGTAGTAGCCACGACGCTTTGCCCGCTGCCTACTCTGATCTTTACCTCATCGTTGTCCAGCTTCCTTTCTCGCATCAGATTTTGATTCATATAACATATGTGAGCAATAGCTCCAGAGTCAAGAATCCAAGATGCAGAGAAGACGGTCATAGAACAATAAGTTTCATGAACATAAAGTTCCATACCTTATGCACCAGGCCCCATATTCGAACAATTCCTTCTCCAGTGGCCCAGCTCACTACAGTGTAGGCATCTGTCTGTCTTTTGTGGCCCCTTTCGCTTGCGAATCACAGGAGCTTTCCCTTTTTCCTTTATCGACACCACCCTGAGCTCCAAGCTCGCCAGCCTGCTTCTTGATTTTTCTCTTCTTATTCTTCGCCCGTCTGGGCCCAGAAGTGATAACCAAGGTAGTCTTTTTTCCCTTGGGCTTCAATTGAGATTGTGCAGTGATTAATTTATTCATTAGCCCAGCTAAGTTGCATTCAATCTCATTGCAATTGAAGTTCATGACGAATTGGGAAAAAGAATCAGGAAGGGATTGCAAGATAAGATCGGTCTGAAGTTGCGGGTTCATTGTAAAATCGAGAGCTTCCAATCTCTCGATCCTCGATATCATTTTGAGGACATGATCCCCAACCTTCTCCCATTCTCTCATTTTGGCTCCGAAGAGCTCTTTAGATATTTCATATCTAGCAGTCCTACTGTGCTCACCACAGAGCTCGACCAAGTGCGCCAAGATAGGCCTCGTTGTGGTCATCTTGTCGTGGGAGCTCTGTAGCTCATTTGTCATAGAGCCAAGAATGTACCCACGCACTCGGACGTCGTCCTTCACCCATTTTTCATGAGCTTGGACTTCTTCTTCATTGGCACGTGTTCTGGCAGGAGGAGCTAGGATATCAGTGTCCAACACGTATCCTAGAGACTCCATATTGAAAACTATTCTCAAATTCCTTAGCCAATCCACGTAGTTGGGTCCGGTAAGGATATTCTTTTCGAGTAATACGGAAAGTGGGTTGATTGTCATTTTTGAAAAACGAGAGAGATAAAATAAATAACTGCGGAAAATAAACCAGACTTAAAGTAGAATATTGGACTAAACTAAGACCAAGTTTAAAATCAAGGACTTCGACTTATAACTTGGCTCCCACTACATTTTTCAAAATTCCACACTCCCACTGTGAAATGACGGAAGCGATCGTTGATGAAAACTTCGTGGTGGGGATTGAGTTCTTTAATTAATATAATGGATGGCAACCCTTTAACGATATTTGGTCCATTACTTAATTAAAGTGATGTCAAACATCAATCTATCAAATAGACGGTTCAATCATATGTATCCCATAATCCACAAATACCGCAACCCTTTAACGATTTATTGGTAATGTGGACTATCTAAGTTCATTCCCACTAACTCCTCATAATCTAACATTTGAATTTCACCTTGCAACCCTTTAACAATATTTGGGGTGAAATATGTCTCGATTAAGGCATCCAATGCACTTAATAAAATTCTAGAATTAAATTTTAATATATGACCCCCACTTACTGGGAAGATGCCACATATGGATTTAATCCTTGATCTTATTAAGTTTAGTGGAGGGAAAGGATGCCTAGCACCCCTTACTAACTTAGTATTATTTTTGTTTGCGAGAATTCATGTTCAAAACATTTATTTCGTCTCACTTTGCACATTTACCAATTTATATAGCGCATATTGATAATACACATGCTTCATACAACTAATGAACATGTCTATGAGCTTTTATCTAGAGGGCCCAAGCCAATGGGCCATCATAAAATTGAAAAAAAAAAACCTAGCTAATCTTCGTGGGCTCCAAGCTCCTTTTCTTTTGCATGATCTCCATCTTGAAAGACCTATTTTATTTCTATTTATTACAAGAGGTAATTTAAAACCTATACATAAATCTAGAAATAAAATTGAAATGGGCTCAAACCGGCCCTTACAACCCATCAAAAGAAATACATAATCAAAAGAAGCAACCTTAGTCCACAAACATATGTCACCATCACATAATACATGCTCGCGATAAATAAAGCACTTATGTTGGTGATTAATAAAAATTAATTAGTCCAACTTAATTAATTTCCACAATAAAATTCCAAATTTTATTGATTCATATGAAAATAATCCTATTTATGAGACTTTTTTATTTAAATAAATAATTTAATAAATAAAATTCTCCAAGAGTTTATTAATTAATTATTTCATTCAAATAAAGATCAATAAAAACTATATTGGGCTTAATTTTATCAAAATTAAATTACCAACCATTGGCATATTCAAAATTAATTAATTAGGCCCAATAACTAATTTATTGAATTATCCACAATTTTAATCAAAACAATTTGGGCCCCTTTTGAATTAAATCCAGGTCATCATCCTTTTGACCTACCCGGATAACTAAAATAGCCCAAACACCTATTCAATTAAAATTTGGACCTTAGGAAAATATAACCCGACCCATTAGGGCCTGAGTCACGAAAACCAGGCCCTCAAAACAGGTCCGTGCGCTGGGCGCATGGCACGGTGTATGCCGTGCGCTTAGCGCACGGTTTAATCGTGCTTGGCAGGACGCCTAGCGTCCGGCCAGCCCCTCCGACCGGCGCCGTGAAATGGCACGGCATTGGGGCCCACCCAGTGTGTGCAGTGCGCACACAGTGTGCGCAATGGGAGGCCGAAAAGGCCTCCTATTGCGCGCCCAGCGCGCAGACTGTGCATGCGTTTTGTGTCGCACTCGTTTTGGGATTATACTTCTCCGATTCTCATAAAATTTATATGCCCAGATTGAAAACTCATTAAAATACAACTTTCATGAAGAAACTTCAGCGAGATTCATAATATTTTCATATGAAAAACACGTTCAAAGCAGGCCTCAAAAATGCGAAAAAAACAGTCAATCACATAAGCAATTAAACACATAATTTAGAGATTGGCTCTGATACCACTGTTAGGAATTGTTCGAATAAAACGCAGCGAAAAGTAAATTTAATTCCCAAAGCCCGAATCATCTCTAATCCTCGTGTTTAATTGTGTATAGAAAGATTACCGTTCTCGCGTATGTTGATTTGTGAATGTGATCCTTTTCTCTAACGCCGAATTTGCCAACGTCTCTAATTCGTCATGCAGGAATCAAAAACGAAAAAATCCTCCTTTCTTCCTTGTCAAAGACGGCTAGAGAGAGAGAGAGGGGTGAGAGACTTTTTCTTGGAGAGAAAGTTATGTAAGTTGCCTTGTGTTATTTTTCACCTTGTGATATATTTATATCATTATGAAACAATAACCCTAGCATGCAAGAGCCCTATTTGGGTGTCTATTTGGCCGCCCCTTAGTGGGCTCGGAAGCCTTCGGGCTTTCGTCTTGCTTGCTAATTAATTAATCGGATAATTTATTTATCCAATAAATAAATTGATAATCCAATTAATTCAATTTCTCCAAGAAATTAACTAACTCATTAATTTAATTAATTAAATAAATTATCCAATAATTAATTAATTAATTACGACATCCAATGCCGTGAATTTCTCTCAAGTCTTTTTTCCATGTTTTTCCTTTTGCACTTCCTTTAAGCGCGACTCTTTAGGTTCGTCTCAAAAGGCAATTGGGAGGAATCCAAAGGAGTGTGAGTGATACCTAGCTAGTCTCGTGGCTCACACCGTAACCCAATTGAGAACGAATGAATATGATCATTTCCAAACCTTTACGCCGTGAATACCGTACGTGCATAAACTTTTTATTCTTATATCCCAGTCAAGTAAGAGTCATGGTTTAAAGTCAAACTCATATAACTTGACCATATGCCTAAGCTCATAATAAGTCGAGGTATTTAAATGCTTTGGCAAAAAACTTTCATCCTCACTTATTCATGATCGCATAGGATATTTTACTCATTCACTTATAAGAGAATAAATTCCATATTGCAAATCAGTTAACAATGCTACTTGCCCATCAAGTCGCACTTCGAGGTCGATTCCACCAACAGGTGATTTGAATCTAACTACTCTAATGACAGACTTGATGTCACAAGTACATCTTCAACTCGATTTCTCAGGTCAAAGGTTCACACGTACCTATCACTACTTATCAGTTTCATCATTGACTGTCAATGAGTGAATACCCATGTGATGAACTGATGCGAGCTGTGTTCGAACATATCAGTCCAACTGATACGTCTGTGATATAAGTTCCCACTACCATTTCCATAGTGTATGACTAGCACTTTCTCTGTCGAAACTTACATCATACAAGTCTTTATTCACTGTTGATGCCCAATCAATATTTCTTAGACTTGCGAACCCTTTTAGATGTCGTGGGTCATACCATTCTAGTGCCTTTCCACCTATCCCATAGGAGGTAGAAGGTTCACCTTGTCATCAAGGACTTTACATTGTTTATTCACACCTTATAAATGCCTATAAGAAAACAACAATCAACTTCCTTATACTAATAGAAAAACCATAGTTTAGTGACAATGTTTATGCCCTATAAATCTATCCTCTTTATGACATTCAAGGGCATATACTCTAACAGAAAAACCATAAAAAATTTTAAATTCCGTTTTTCGTTGCGTTCGGTGATTTTTCCCCAATAGTGGTATCAAAGCCAAATTCATGGGGTTCGGCATATGTAATTTATGTGTAATTATGTGTTGAAGAAGCATGTTTTACAATATTTTTTTGATAAATGATTAGATATGTAGATTTCACGTTTTTCACGTTCTTGAGAATTATGTTTATTTTTCGTTTGTTAGAATTTAATTAAAATTGAATTTTATGTGAATTATGTGATGGAAAATAAAAACCCAAATTTTCAGCAGGCTACCCTTCGCCGGAGGGGTAACGGAACTCCGGCGGCGTTATAGCTGTGCACGCACAGCCACGATGGGCTCACTGTGCAAGCCCATCTTTCTCGGGTGATGCCGAGAGAGATGGGTCACTCCTGCCAAAAATTAGGCTCGTGCAATCACTCGGAAGCTGGGCTGTCGGGTGATTGGGCCGCATGGCGCGAGCCCACCTGTGTGCTTTTACACACGGGTTTGGGACAACCCGACCCGGGTCACCGGTGGGTCGACCTGGGTCAATTGTTAAATATATATATATTATTTAGTTTTGTTTAAAATTAGATTTTAATGAAAAATAAATAATATTAATTATTTAATAAGGTTATTTAATTTCCATTTAATCTATTATTAATTAAAGTTAAACTTTGAATTAAATTGGATTAGTTCCATTGTGAATTTAATTATTATGATCTTAGAAATTAATTTTTTATTAGAATTGGATTTTAATAAAAGATTTGTAGTAGCTCATTAAAATTGAACTTTCAATTGGAATTAAATAAATTTAATTTCCTCGAGAATATGAATGACAATGATTAAATTTGAAATTTAATTAGAAATTAACATATATGTTTTTCGTGTATTATGTGATATCATGTTAGACATGTTATGTGATGGGAGACGTGATTCATGGACTTAGGCTCGTTTTTAATTTTGTATTTCTTTTTATGGGTTGTAAAGGCCATTTTGAGCCTATTTTTTATTTTCTTTCCAGATAAATTTTGTATATGTGGCTCATGATAAAATGTAATAGTTAGAAATAGAAATAGGCCCAATGGAGAAATTCAAGTCGAGTCGAGGAGATTCAAGAAGGAGCTTTGGAAGCTTTAGTATAGTTTCTTTTTTATTTTATGATTGAAACATTGGCTTGTTTCATTCTAGGAACTAAGGTTCATGAATCATATGATGTTAGCTTTCTAGGATTGCTATCTATTTATTGATCCATGTTTATATATTGTATGATGTAAAATGGATTAATGTGCAAAGTGAGACCTAATTAATAACTCAAATTCTCCCACATTTATTATATTAAGTTAGTAAAGGGTACTAGGTATCCTGTCCTCCACTGAAATTAGGAAAAATTAAATTGATACTTAATATATAATAACGTCCCTAAGCAATGGGGGTTATATATTGAAGTATAATTTATATTTTTCCTAAGTGCATGTGATGCCGTTGGTCGAGAACAAATTTCACCCCAAATACCAGCAAAAGGTTGCAAGGTGAAATTTAATTGTTAGACTGATAGAAAGTCAGTGGGTTGAACTTAAATTATTCATAAATCAATATTATCGATAATAGATTGAGATTTGATGAATAATGGACAAACACATTGAATCATCCATTTGATGGGTTGATGTTGGACATCACTTTAATGGATTAATTAGGCCAAATACTAGCAAAATGTTCCAACCTATTAATTCAGTTAAAGAACTCAATCACCACTACGAAGCCTTCCAACGATGACTTCCGAATTCCACAGTGGGAGTGTGGATTTTTGAATAATGTAGTGTGAGCCAAATTTATTTTCAATGCCCTCAAAATTAATTTGGAACAACAATTACATGAAAACTAATAAGTCTTTTTACTTTTATGCAGTTATTTTCTTATTATCTCTCTCACCATGACTATCAACCCATTATCTGTACTACTTGAAAAGAACACTTTGACTGGTCCTAACTAAATGGACTGGCTCCACAACTTGAGGATAGTCCTCAACATGGAGTCATTGGGGTACATATTGGATATTGATATCCCATCCGCGCCCGTGAGGACGTGTGCTAGTGAGGAGGAAGTTACGGCTCATGAGAAATGGGTCAAAGACGATATTCGGGTTCATGGGTACATGCTGGGCTCAATGAAAAATGAGTTGTAGAGGTCCCATGACAAAATGGTCTCAGTGAGGGCTATTTTGGCACACCTGGTGGAGCTCTATGGTGAGCACGGTAGCACTGCTCGGTATGAGATATCAAAAGAGCTCTTTGGAGCCAAGATGAAGGAAGGAGAAACGGTTGGGGACCATGTGTTAAAAAGGATTTTGAAAATTGAGAGTTTGGAGGCCCTCGACTTCAACATGGACCTGCAACTTCAAACTAACCTAATCTTGCAGTCATTTCCAGACTCCTTTTCCCAATTCGTGGTGAACTTCAATTATAATGAGATAGAGTGCAATTTAGCTGGGTTGATGAACAAGCTGAATACTGCTCAATCTCAGAAGAAGGTAAACGGGAAAGACGCGGCCTTGGTCATCACTTCTAAGCCTAAAAACAACAAGAAGAAGAAGACTAAGAAAGCTAATAGCACTCTGGGTCTACAAGCTAAGATAGACAAAGGAAATGGTAAAGCTCATAAAGTGATGAAGAGCAAAGGACCAAAGGAAACGGATAGGTGCTTTCACTATGGTGAGCTAGGCCATTGGAGGAGGGAGTGTCCAAACTTTGGCAAAGGTGCACCAGGTATGGAAATATTTGTTTTAGAAACTAATTGTTCTATAACTGTATTTTTCACTTCGTGGATAGTTGATTCTGGAGCTAGTGCTCACGTTTGTGTAATGAATCAAGATCTGTAGCGAAGTAGGAGACTGGAGCATGGAGAAGTGTTGATCAGTATAGGCAGCGGGCAGAGTGTCGCGGCTTCTCGCATTGGATCAACTTCTTTATATTTATCATTTGGACATGTTTTAATTTTAGAGGATGTTTTTGTTTTTCCCAATGGGCTTAAGAACATTATATCTATTCCTATGTTGGTTAGGAATATGTTTTTAATTTCATTGATAGTATTTGCAGCATTTTATTTCATAAGAATATTGTTGGCACTGCTACATTAGTCAATGGCCTTTATTATTTATATATGAAAAATGAGTGTGTTGCAAATGTTATCTCAAAGAAGTGTGGTAGGCAAAGTGCTAACCTAAACTTAAAGTGGCATCTAAGACTAGGACATGTTGGCGAGCGAAAGATACACAAAGTGGAGAAAGATAGTTTAATTGAACCATTGGGATCGGATCCCTACCCAACTTGTGAATCTTACCTCAAAGGCAAGATGGTTAGATCTCCCTTTACCGGGACTTTTGAAAGAGCCACTGAAGTATTAGGACTTGTGCATACTGATGTTTGCGGACCATTTGGAGAAATGGCTTGTGGAGGTTTTCACTATTTCATTATTTTCACTGATGACCGTTCAAGATATGGTATAGTGTATCTAATGAAACTTAAGTCTGAATCATTTAATAAGTTCAAAGAATTTGAGGCTTTAGTGGAAAAACAAACTGGTCATCATATAAAGACACTACGACGGATCGTGGAGGTGAATATGTGAGTGACGAGTTTGATAAGTTCCTAAAGGAAAATGGGATAATATTACAACAACACACCACCAACAACTCCACAATTAAATGGGGTGGCAGCGCGAAGGAATCGAACGAACGCTATTAGAATTGGTTCGATCCATGCTCAGCTACACTGAGTTACCAATTTTTTTGTGGGGGCATGCACTCCTTTCGGCTGTTCATATCTTGAACAAATGTCCTTCCATGTCAGTTCCTAAGACTCCATATGAGATATAGAGAAATAGAAAACAAAACCTTAAGTACCTTAGAGTTTGGGGATGCCCTGCCTACATTAAGAAGACGAAGGCAGAGAAATTGGAAGCGAGGTCCCATATAGGACGTTTCATCGGTTTCCCAGAGGATTCAATGGGACACCTATTCTACATGCAAGATGAACAAAGGATCAATTTTGCACTGCAGACGCATTTTCTTGAAGAGGAATTCATTCAAGAAGGTGGTGCAGGTAGAAAGATTGTTCTTAATGAGCAAGATGAAACACTTAGGGAGATAACTGTTCAAGAAACACACACTGAACCTGATGAAGCACAACCAACATTGCGAAGATTTGGTAGAGTACCACAACAACCTGATAGGTATTATGGTTACCCGCTACAAGAGGAACCGGGTGTCCACACTATAGCAGTAGGAGTCCAAGGGGATGACCCTTCTACCTATGATCAAGCAATGATGGACACCGACTCTGCAAAGTGGCAAGAAGTTATGCAAGCAGAGATAGACTCGATGCATTCCAACCAGGTCGGGACTCTGGTAGATCATCCTGATGGGATTGCACCTATAGGGTGTAAATGGATCTACAAGAGGAAGATAGGCCAAGATGGAAAAGTTGACACATACAATGCAAGGCTTGTAGCAAAAAGTTATAGTCAAAAGAAAGGAATTGACTATCAGGAGACCTTTTCACCTGTGGTAATGATCAAGTCTATTCGAATTCTGCTCACAATAGCTACATACTTGGACTATGAGATATGGCAGATGGATGTAAAGACGGCTTTTCTACATGGATTCCTCGAAGAGGATATCTATATGGAGTAGCCTAAAGGCTTTGCATCGAGGTCTGATATCCATAAGGTGTGCAAACTTAAGAGATCCATTTATGGACTTAAGCAAGCCTCTAGGAGTTGGAATCTATGTTTTGACGAAGCTGTCAAAGGATTTGACTTTGTTAAGAACGAAGATGAACCATGTGTTTACAAGAAGGTTAGTGGGAGTAAAATCACTTTCCTTGTCTTATATGTGGAGGACATTCTACTCATAGGAAATGATGTAGGAATGCTCACATTAGTCAAAAGATGGCTTTTAAATACATTCTCCATGAAAGACTTAGGAAAAGCTACCTACATTCTAGGGATTCGTATCTATAGAGATAGAATAAATAGAATGATAGGACTTTCCCAAGCCCTTTACTTAGAGAAGGTCCTAAAGAGATTTAGGATGAAAGACTCTAAGAAAGGTTTCTTACCTATGAGACACGGGGTGCACGTTTCAAAGTCCATGTCTCCCCAAAATGAGGAAGATAGGAAAGAAATGAGTACGGTGCCCTATGCGTCTATAGTGGGTAGTCTGATGTACGCCATGTTACGCACACGGCCTGACATCACCTACTCAGTAAGCGTGGTGAGTCATTTTCAAGCTAACCCAGGAAGAGAACACTGGACTGCTATAAAAAATATCCTTAAATATCTGAAGAGAACTAAGGATATGGTTCTAACATATGGACATGGAGATTTGAAGGTAGATGGATATACTGACTCAGATTTTCAATCTGATGTAGATGATCGCAAATCCACATCAGGGTTTATATTCACGCTCAATGGTGGAGCGGTGACTTGGAAAAGTTCCAAGCATAGCACAACCGCGGATTCCACCATTGAGGCAGAATACATAGCAGCTTCAGAGGCTGCTAAAAAGGGTGTTTGGATTAGGAAGTTTCTTGGAGAACTTCAAGTGGTCCCGAGTGTAAAGCTGCCATTGTCACTTTATTGTGATAATAACGGGACTATTGCACAAGCAAAGGAACCAAGGTCTCACAACAAATCCAAGGACATAGAGAGGAGATATCACATAATAAGGAAAATTGTTGGAAGAGGCGAAATAGTTGTACAGAGAGTAAATTCAGCAGACAACGTCACTGACCCATTGACCAAGTGTTTGACACAGGCAATGCTCGATCGACATCTTGAGCAGACGGGTATTAGATACCATAGTGATTGGCATTGAGTACAAGTGGGAGATTGTTAGGGTTAATGTCCTTATATGCCACTAGAGGATTAGTAAATATAAGGATATTATTAATTTATAATTTTTTATTATCAATAAAAAGGCAATTACTTGTTTACTTTCGAATTGTCATTTATTTATTGTAAATCAACTATAAATCCATGAACACAAGAGTAAACTGTCAAAGGCACTAGAGGGGTTTGATACTTGTGTACTAAAATAGTCAGCAAGTTAATGATTTCCAAATGGGCGTTGGAAATCATGAAGACTTGTATGATATGAATCTTTGATGAGAAAGGTGTCCGTCAATCACTAGGAAGTAGTAAAGGATTCATATCATAGGTGCACTGATGGAGATAGTGGCACTCAGACATGACTTGCATCGATTCTATCACATGTGTTTTCACTCTATTACAGTCAATGACAAAATTGATTAATTGTAATAGGTGTGTCTGAACTTTAGACTTGAGGAATCGAGTTGAAGATATGCTTGTGACATTAGGTTTGTCATTAGAGTAATTAGGCCCAATTCACCCTTTGGTGGGGTCAACCTCGAACTGCAACCTAATGGGCAAGTAGTAGTCTTAATTGATATCCAAGATGAGATTCGTTCCCTCGTAAGTGAACGAGGAATTATCTTATGCATTTATAAGTAAGATGGATCCTAAATTCTTTGGCCAAAGCATTAAATGATCTGAGCTCGTTATAAAAATAGCATAGAATCAAGTAAGTGAGTTTGACTAAAAACCATGACTCTCGCTTGATCGGGATAAAGAAACGAAGAGTTTATATTCACACGGTATTTACAAAGGAAAGGTTAATAATGATCTAATCATTTCATCTTATTTGGGTTAAAATGTGGACCACTTGACTGGCTAGGTGGGACCCATATTAAATGGAATCTTCCCATTGCCAAATATAGATTAACCTAAAGAGTCACGCTTAAAAAGAAAAAATCAATTGGAAAATAGGAATATTTCATGTGGTATTATTTTAAGTATTGAATACTTAAAATTAATTAAATGAACTTAATTATTTGAAGAAATAAGTTAATTCATTTATGGTTTAATTAATATATTATTTCTTGAAGAAGAAAAAAAAATTAATTAAACCCATGTATTATTTAATTAGATTAATTAATTGGATTAAATTAATTAATTAAATAATACATTAGACCTAGCTCAAATTGGAGCACCAATTGGTGCACCAAGGCCTATAGGAGACGGCCAAGAGGCGCCCATTATGGGCTAAATTGAGCCCAAGTTATTAACTTAAGTGATATAAATATATCATTTTAGTTAACACCTAAGTTAAGAGTTTACTTTGACTTAAGCCACAAGAAAAATTCCTCTCTCTCTCTCTCCACATCTAGCCATCGGTCTCACACACCAAGGAGGAGGGGAATTTTTCCGGCGAGATGATTTAGAGGCAGAACAATTGGACTGCTCAAATCACGATTTATTCAGCCGGAGATTTATCGCGAAGAATTGAAGAATTCAAATTCGTGGAAATAATCAACCACTTCGCTACAACGGGCAATTATGTTAAATCCCTATCATACATATGTGTGAATTAACCCCGGGATTGATCCGGTTATGGGAAAACCATAAAAAAATTTAAATTCCATTTTCCGCTGCATTTGGTGATTTTTCCCCAACAGCCCAGACGCCGAAAAACTGGCACTCGAGCACAAACGTTACGGCGCCTAGGCGCGGGACATGTGGTGCCTAGGCATGGGTATTCGAACAAGGATTCTTCTATTCAGCACTACGACGCCTGGGCGTGGGTTAGGTGGCGAGTGGGCCCGGGTGTGCGAACCACTTTCCTTGAGTTTGTTTGACATGTCATCTTTTGCCCTTTTGTTCGTTTGCATCCATTTAGGGCTTGAAGTCACTTAACGCACGGATTAAAAGCACATGTGGCAAAGATCAAGCGATAAATGAGTCTAAAAACTAAACTCAACGGGCTAAAACACACGTAAAAATGACTCCTATCAACCCCCCCTCCCCCCACACTTATCAAATGCTCGACCTCGTGCAATAAGCTATACGATCCAAAACATCATCAAACAGGGGAGAAACAAAAAAAAAAAAAAACTACCTGACTCACTTTTATGGAGTACACGGTTGTATTTAGCGGATGCAACAAGCCTTTGAACCCTTGAGTTATCTCAAAGGACGAGTTATAGTCTTGTGAGGATTTGCATGCGATATACCCACAAAATCGAAGGATGCTTAGCTCAAACCAACCGAGACAACTTAGAATAAGAACTATGATGCAATGGCACGAATCAAGTGACAATAAAGCTCAATAATATGTACACAAATGAAGACAATGCTCATTCAATTCCTAGAATCTAACCAATTTTCAAAGGGTGTATTATTTTTAGATCTTGGGCATTATGATCGAAAGGCATCCCTACCCTGTTCGGAAACATTCCCCATATCTACTAACTTTCAATAGGTCATAAGGCTTATCAAATCATAGGCAACTTTAAGGTTAAATTGTACTCATTTTCATACACTTTACATTTGACATTTCACACTTTGAACGACTTAAGCTTATAACAACATAAGGCCTCGTGCAATACTCTACCCCTTTAGATCTTCTTTGCCACCCATGTAAAGGGTTTTGGGTCAACAACTCCCAAACTAGATGGTTTTAGAGTGCTAAGTGTTAAGACACTCCCACGAACTTAATCACCCGAGTGGCAAAGGTCACGAAATAGAACGAGGTCTTTTATTCAACTCATTCCCGATTGGCTTGAGCAAAGCTGAAATTAGCTCAACAAGTATAGTATATAGGCAATGGTGCTTTGGTGACCTCCAATAGTCGTTGGCCTAACCGACTTTTCGAGGTCATACCAATCTCATGTCAATCATTTATTCATTTAACACAATTATGAACCCATAAGTAATTAATCATCTCAAAACAATTATGAAAATTTAGGTTAATATATCCGGGGGTGCTCCTCACATGTCTCGAGATGGGGAATCCTTTTCAATCCCTCTACCTTTGACTTATGTGCAATGTGTATCATCTAAGGAAGATTGATTCTCAACTAAGGTTGAAATGAGCATAACCAAGATGTGTACTTTTACATTTTAGAACATTAGTAGAAATATACAAGATATCAAGCCATTGTCTCGAGTTCTCAAGTCTAAATGCACCAATTGGCAAGCTAACATCCTAGAACAAATTTTTGTTATGCTTGATTTTTCTCAAAAATTTGGACAACATACATGCAATAGCAACGATTCCCCCAAACTTGAGCTTAAAATAAGATCACACGACACATAGATACCACCTCCCCCCCCCCCCCCACACTTAAACTCAACATTACCCTTAATGTTGACTCAATCCTACGCACGCAAAGGGGAGTAAACAAGAGTACTTACAACAAGGATGCTGAAAAACAAACCTTAATCACGTGAAATTCGCTCAAAGCTCAAATCCGCAATGAAAAATTCTCCACATCAAAACTCGGCTACTACATGTCATGTTCTCACAAGACAAAACTATCAAGACTCAAAGAGAAGCATGCCAAAAGTGCATGCTTGAAAAAGACATAAAGAAACACAACAACACAAGACAAAAACGAAAGCAAAAAGAAAAGAAAAACATACAAACTTGGGTTGCCTCCCAAGAAGCGCTTGTTTATAGTCATTAGCTTGACTTTGTGCTTGTTGAGGTTCAAATAGGTGGCCCATTGAGGACGACAATATCCTTGTCATTCCTCCTTTTATCCTCATTTCCCACTCGCCTCCACTCATATCGCGGTGTTTCGAGATTAGCCCTTCGTGCCAGATTTGTCTTATCGATCTCATGATCACGTTTATGTGGTGGAATGTACTTCATGCATAAATCCTCCTTGCTCACCGTGTCTCGGTTCTCATTGGGGACCTCATCCTCCAACTCAAGAGTGCCCTTAGTCTTGCCACTTGCACATTTTTCATCAAGCAAAGGGTTAATAGCATCGACATTTAAACAAGTAAGCTCATCTATGGATGGTTTCATGTAATTATAAGCGTGGAATATCACCTTTTCTTCTCCTACCTTCAATGTCAACTTACCCTTTCCCACGTCGATCCTGGCATTACTAGTGGCTAGGAAAGGTCTTCCTAGGATCAAGGGGACGTCAATATTGCTATCCACCTCAAGAACCACAAAGTCGACCAGATAGAAGAACTTGTCAACTTGTACAATGACATCCTCGATAATGCCCTTTAGTTGCTTAATAGAGCGATCTGCCAATCGTAATCACATAGATGTGGGTTTGGGATTCCCGAGACTGAGCTTCTTCAAGATAGAATAGGGGAGAAGATTAATACTCGCTCCCAATCATAAAGCACTTTTTCAAGAGTAAGATGGCTGATAGTGCATGGTATGGTAAGACTCCCCGGGTTTTTGAGCTTGCGAGGCAATTTGTTAAGTAAGATGGCAGAGCACTCCTCGGTTAGGCAAACCGTTTCATTTTTCTCCCACTTTTGCTTGTTGGATAGAATATCCTTGAAGAACTTAACACAATTTGGCATTTGCAAGATAGCGTCCACTAAAGGAATGTTTATTCTCATCTCACGAAGAATAGACAAGATATGGAGGAAACTTGGATCCATCTACTTTTTTTTCTTTTTCTGTGCATTTGGGAAGGGAAGATGTATCTTGATGGGTGGAGCGGTTGTTGGAAATGAAGAACAAGGAGTGGAAGAAGCAGAAGGTGGCGCCTGGGAGCTATTTGAGTCGCTCCTGGTCGCGGCAATTCGAAGCTCAGTGTCAGGACAGACTGTATCTGGCGCCTGGGCGCTATAAGTCCCGCCTGGGCGCGGTGATGTCAGTGCCTGGGTGTGAATTCATTGGCGCTCGGGGCATGGTGTTGTGACGCAAATCATCCTGCAGGGGAGTGTTCGGCGCCTGGGCTCTGACGTGCTGACTGATTCATTTTCCAATTGTTTCCCATTCCTTAAGATAATCGCATAGCATTGCTCCTTAGGATTCTTCTCCCTGTCACTTGGTAGAGTCCCCAGGGCTCTCTCGCTAATCGCCTTTGATAAATGGCCCATCTGTGTTTCATATCTCGAATCTCTATAAACATGTCCTTCATCATGTTTCGGAGCTCATTGAACGAATCATCCGACTTTTTAATGTGCTCATCTAGACGTTCGTCCATTGTAGGAGATCTCACTTGCCCTTGACCGTGAACATTTCCTTGCCTTTGAGCTTGATTATTATTAAACGGTGGCCTTGGAGCTTGATAAATATCGGGATAGGCATTTTGTGCTGGATTGGGTCTCTTTGGGAAATTTTCGGGCACATGGAAGTTCAATTGAGGTCGGTTGGTATTCCCCACATAGTTCACATTGCCAACCACCGGCTCTAGAGCTTCCTCGTCTTCTACTACCTCTTGGATACAAGCGATTTTTCTAGTAGGTGTGATCTCTTCATCATCAGGATAGAGCTCGTCTTCGCGGGCCAATTGTTCGATCTTGTTCCATACACTTTGGCAATCTAACCCAAGGAGATCACCAACCGTACCCGCATCGAGCTTATTTCGGGTACGTGACCGGACGCCCTCAAAGAAGTGTAATACTTGCTCATTCAATCTGAAGTCATGATCTGGGCATTTCCAGAGCATGCCCTTGTATCTAGCCCATGCCGCAGCTAAGGACTCATTATTCCTTTGCCTAAACCCTTTTATATTGCTCCGGAGCTCATTGATTTTGGAGGGTGGGAAGAATTTATCAAAAAGGCGTCAACCAACTCACCCCATGTTGTGATGGATTGGGGTAGTAAAGATTTGTACCACATGGTTGCCTTGTCCTTTAACGAGAAATGGAAGACTTTTAGACAAATTGCTTCGAGATCCCTTGAATGGAATTGGATAGTCATGAGAGCATCGTCTAAAGTCACCAAATGTGCATGGGGTGATTCGTGAGGTTCACCATAGAAGGGCTCGCCTTGCACCATACTAAAGATGTGAGATGGAATGTGATAGTTCGGGGCATAGAAGTTTGGCAAGACCACGGGCCCCGGTATAGAGTGGACCGTCGGTGGCAGACTATCCCAAACCGATGGAAATTGTTGAGAAGGAGATTGCTGCATGGCTTGGAGAATGCCTTGTAACCACTCCCGATTCTCCGGTAAGTTCATGTCAGAAAAACAAGCATTTGGATTTGCTTGATAGATATTATCTGCCATTTCACGAACTCTTCTACTAGCCCAGAGAACACGTTCAATTTTGGGCTCAAATCAAGAAAAGGCTCGTTAGAGGAGCGGGTCATGCACCAAGAACAAACCTATAAAGAAAACAAAAGAAACAAATTAGACTAACAAGAAAATAAGAGAAAATCAAGAAATAAACAAAAACTAAGAATTATGAAAACGTAACATAAAATCAAAAACTAAAACAAATAAGTCCCCGGAAACGGCGCCTAAAACTTGACACGCTAGAACCTAACGTGCTTAATAGCAAGTAAACTAGTCGTGATAGTAATAAGTGGACAAAAATTCTGGGTTGTCGAACCACAAGAACTTGAATTTTAGTTTATGATTTTCGATAAAGGAAAAGACAATTAAAGTCAAGTAAGAGTAAAACAATTAATTTAACAAAGAACAAAAGTAAGAACAAGCAATGGATTGAACTCAAGTATGATAAGAGGCTAAGGACATGCAAGACTCGATTTGATCCTTATTCGTACGAAGACTCTCGTTAAATTATTAGACCTAGTTGTTATAGTGGAAGGTCCTACAATAATAACTACCCGATGTCTCGTGATAGCTATCCTATGCTTAAATGACGGTTTCCTAAGTATGTCTACCCGAAAATCTAACCACTAAGCATGTATTAACGGACTAGAGCTTCCTAGATATAAATCGAAAGAACTACACCTGGGAATCTCTATCGTAGTTCCTATTTTGATCGATGATGTTATGAATCCCTTCCACGCTAGTTTAAATCTTTCTCAAAATGCTAAATGATAAGTCCATATTTTACAGTATTTTATGCCCCATTGTGATATGATTTGATCATTACTTTGATCACTTTTTATCCCTCATAATGCTTTGATTGGTATAGATTTTGTTTTGTAGGATACAAGTTGATTTACGCATGAAAGACGAGAAAGGAGATCCAAATTGAGCTTCAAATTGAAGAAAGAAACAAAAGAAGATAGTTGATGAAAGATTTTACACAATGCTCATATAGACACGAGATTTTCGTCAACTTAAAAACCTAATCAGATTAAGATTTCTTCTCCAATATTGTAGATCATTGTCGTAGCTTCATTTAGCAACTTGAATCACCTCAATCCGACATCTGTAGGGATAGTTATGATTAAAATACGAAAGCTGCGAATTCTGCGTGAGACGACCGCGGCACAGGACCGCGGTCTTGCTTCGGAAAATTGGTTCGCACTTTTTGTGCCGCGGTCTGCTGATGTTTGTGCCGCGGTCCGATTCTCCAGCTGCCCTATTTTTTGTATCCGCCGTTTTTGGTCTTTATAACACATTCTTCACTTATCAAAAGGCTAGAAATGCTCTAAAACACCAAGGGGAAGCCATGGGAAGTCCTAAGAAAGCTTGAAGAGTCATCATCATCATCATTTTCATCATCAAAGCTTGGATTCAAACTTTGTAATAGGGAGTAATTCAACTCTTTCTCTTTGATTTGTGTATCAACCATGTCTTATAGAATTGTTGAATCACTTGTTGTTGTAAGTATGAGCTAAGCATCTTTGTGGTTGGGTTATGTGAATACTTTGTGATGTTTTGTGTTTAATGAATCATTAATTTCCGGATTTATTACATTCTTGTTACATGTTTGATTTTGTGCTTAAGGCTTTCACATGAATGATCACCATGTGTTTGATATAATGCTTTGTCTTGAGACCGAGAGGAGATAGATAAAGGGAGATCGAAAAATCAAACATCATAACGTAACAATTGACTAGAGATAGAATCGATTGCGTTGTGTGGCTTTTTGTGATAAGATGACCCGATTGAATGTAGGATCTTCGTAAACAAGGAATTCCTTTGAACCTAAATGCATGTTAGTTAATTCAATCTTCGCTATAGAGATATAGGAAGTTGTTAACTAGTATAGGCTCGTTATTTCAAGAGATTGAATAATAAGTAGATTAGGGGGTTTCGCTATAGTAAGAACGTTCTAAAAATCCGGATAATTGAGAGTTCATGAACATAGAATAGAACATAGTAGGATCATAACCCAATCATCTCTTTCCATTTGATACATTATCTTGTTTATTACATAGTTGTCTTTGAATATTTTCATAGTATAATCAACCATCATCTTATAATTTGATTTAGCTTAGAGTTAGGTAATATAGCAATTACGAGCATCAAATCCAATTGTCCCTATGGAGACGATACACACCCCGGGCTAAATAGTCCACTGTATTACATTGCACGACCTAGTATACTTTCTAGGATTTCGCGTGTCACTAAACTAGGCAATTAATCATACATATGGATCATAACACATATCAACATAGGAATTAATTCAACAATTATCAATTATACAAATAAGTCACAAATCAATTCTTACAAGGCCTAGTCATATGAATTTAGCCCATAACCATCAACATAGAAGAATCAAATATATCCATGTACATATGTGTAAACACAAAATGCGATAAACAATGAGTAAACTCCCTAAAAGGTCGAATGGTGATGGATCCTCGAGTGGAGCTTCAATCCTTAGCTCTTATCTTCTTCTTGCCCTTCAAAGTAGGTGAAAGGATGGCTCAAATCCAAGAAAATGCCTCCACAAACCCAAATTTTGAACACCTAATTTCTACTGAAAATTCCTTTTATAGATTTGAAAAATGATTAGATCGGCGCCTAGGCATGGGCAGATTGGTGCTTAGGCGCCGCCTACATGGCAGGGATATCTTGGGGGAGAAGTCGAGTGGCGCCCAGAAGCGGGAAAACTGGTGCTCGGGCGCGAACTTACGGCGCCTAGGAGCGGGAAATGTAGCACCTCGGCGTGGGTATTCGAACAAGGCTTCTTCTATTCAGCACTATGGCGCCTGGGCGTGGGTTAGGTGGCGCCTGGGCGTGGGTTAGGTGGCGCCTGGGCGCGGGTGTGCGAACCACTTTCCTTGAATTCGTTTGACATGTCGTCTTTTGCTTTTTTCTTCGTTTGCATCCATTTCGGGCCTGAAATCACTAAACGCACGGATTAAACGCACATGTGGCAAAGATCAAGCGATAAATGGGTCTAAAAACTAAACACAATGGGATAAAAAACACGTAAAAATGACTCCTATCAGTCACGAGTACCCGGTATTTCCTATGCTATTGCGAGAATCTAAATGATCGTTAAAAACCTTTGATTAAAGCGATTGTCTTCTAAGAGGGATTGGTGGTCCCGGATTAGAAGATTGGATATTTCTAAGATTATTAAGGTTCGACCGTCGCCATACCCTAGACCATAGATGGTAAACTGATGAAGGGATTCTACTCACATAACGATCGTAACTCGGATAGGTTTGCTTTTCATCGCCGACATCTAGGAAGTTGTGGCGACGTTGCTAGACATCGAACCACGACCAATAGGTGTCTTGGATTAATTTGGTAAAATTATTCCAAGGTCTAGTTAATTATTTAGAATAATTAATCTTGCTTGAGGGGACTTGTTGCTAGCTTGTCAACGAGCCTGAGGGGTCACATACATAAGTTAGTGTAGTACCTATTGGCTAGTTAATTCATTGTGAATTAACAGAGGGATTAATTAATTGGATTTCATTAATCAAGAAAAAGAATTAATTTAATGGGATCAATTAATAGTCCTATAATTTAATAGTGAAAAATTAAATTGGGAAGGACTAATTAATTATTAGAAGAAAGAAGTAAAATAATATATATATATATACATGTGCACATGTGGCATGTGTATGTGTATGTGTGGATTTGGTGGAAAGATTTATCTTGCTCACCAAGTTTATACATATATATATATATATATATATATTAATTAATATCCTATAAATATAATTAGTAGGATCTTTAATTGGTTAAGGTAACTAATTAAAAAGGAAAGATCTTATTTGATGTATGTTAGGATATTAAGAGATATGGTAATATCTAGTTAGTTGGAAAGAGTCCAACTATTTATGGAGAGAGAATAAAAGAAAAGGAAAATACACACATATACACGCACGCCTCTCCCTATTTTTTAGGGGAGAGAGACGTGTGTGAGTGTATTTGTTTACCCTAGGTAGACTCTCTCTCTCTCTCTCTCTCTCTATATATATATATATATATATATATGTGTGTGTGTGTGTGTGTGTGTGTGTGTTCCACCTCTTTTAAAATAATAAAGGATTTTGGTAAAATTTATACAAGTCCTTTTCTCTTATTCTCTCCCATTTTTCTTTCACAATATTTCTTCAAACTCATGTGTTGAGTGCGAAGAACACTAAGATAATTCCAAACACTTTTTTCTCAAAAAGTCAAGATTCGAAATTCTCCTTGCTAGCACTGGTGGAGATAATTGAGGGTATGAGCTAGGGTGTGGATACATCTCAGAGCCGCAACACTTGGGGCGCTAGGTCAAATTCAAATTCGAAGACTGTAGCAGGGAGTAGCTTAAAAGGACGTTGCTGCTTTAAGGTCTACAAGAGGTAAACACGAGTAAACATTCTTCTGGGATAGTTTTGAATCCGATGGTACCATGTCGACCTAGCCCTAATTCAGTTATGGCGCTTTAATTTTTAAATTATATATTTTTTACTGCGCCGGTGTCCCCGGGGGTTGTACCGATCCCAACATTTGGCACTATCCATCTTCTCATAATGGCTTTGCAGCTCGCTGCTCATTGAGCTCAACATATATCCCCTGACTTTATAGTTATCAAAGACCCAATCCATGTAGGCACGACAAACTTCATCATCCTCATCAGAGCCCGGTTTAGAAGGACCATTCGTTTCCAACACATATTCCAAAGATTCATCATTGAGAACAATTCCCAATTTTTTGATCCAATCAGGGTAGTTTTGTCCAGTGAGAAAACTTTTCTCAAGCATTTCTCTTAGAGGGTTGTTAACCATTTTGAGAGAGATAAATAAAACTGTAGAAAATAAAGAAAGATTCAATTAGGTTATTATGTTGTACACCAAGTAAAATAAGCAGGACTTTGAATTTTCACTTGGCTCCCACTACATTTTTTTCAAATCATTGCACTCCCACTGCAATATTCAGAAATCTTGTTGGAAAGATTTCGTAGTGAGTGATTGAGTTTTTTAATAAATCCGGTGAGTTGCAATCGTTAACGATATATGGCTCACTAAATTTATTAAAGTGACAATTCTTGTAAGCACTGTCAGACATGCGATTCAATCATTAATTTAGCTCATAGATCACGTAAATGCAACCCTTTAATGGTATATAGCTTGTGATCTATCTGAACTTGAGTCCATCAACTCCTATCAATCTAACAATTGAATTCCACCTTGCAACCCTCTGTCAATATATGGGTGGAATTTATTTTGATGGATGGCATCAAATGCATTTAGAAAACCTAAATAAATGTCACGATGCATAACCCCCACTTACTGGGAAGAAATTATGTACTTAGACATTAATTTAATTCTCCTAAATTTGATGGAGAGCCGGGATATCCAATTCCCCTTTATTCTAAATTCAATATTATTCTAGTGGGAGAATTTTGCGTTTATTTGGTCTCACTTTGCACATTATCCATTTATAGCACGCATATATGGATTATATAAAATAGAAAACGCCTAGCAATTCTATCACACATGCTTTCCATGGACTTATCTAGATTGAGTCAAGCCAATGGCTCAATCGAGGGTTAGGGGGCCATCACATCTAACCTATGTCTAACTTTCGGTCTTCTAGCTCCAAGTAGATCTTCTTCCAAAAGGCCTTACTCTAATTACATACACAGAAAGATGCAGCCTATACATAAATCTATGAAAAATTAAAAGACAAGTTGTGGGCTACTAAAACACCCAATACAATCCAGAAAACAAAACCCGAAGATAAAACCTAGTCCATGGAAGGCATCCCATAATAAACAAGCATCAAAGTATTAAACAACGATAATTAATATGTTGGAGTTCTTTCAAAAAGAATAAATTAAAATCCAATTTTACTAAAGTGTGGTTTTGAAAAATAATAGAATTAATTTAAATCTAATTATAAATTAATTCAACTTTAATCCTATTTGTCAAAAAAAATCCAATTTAATTTCAAAAAATCAATTTTCAATTCATTTGACTAAGAATTAATTCAAAATAAATTTCTATGTCTAGGATTAATTTTAATTTCAAATCTAATTTAAAATCAAGAATAAAATCAATGTCTAAAAATAATTTTATCCTTTAATTAATTTTAAAACCATTTTAAAATAAAAAATTCATTTCATTTTAAAAAATTGGGTTGACCTATGGGTCTAACCATGGGTTGATCCCCGGGTCAAACCCGAATTAAAAAAAAATTATTTGTGTGTGGGCCGCGGACAGCTCACTTGCGTGTGGGCTGGCCAACGGGACATACGATGGATTGCTCGACCAAACAGGGCACACAGCAGTCCGTCCAGCGGCCGCCTGCTCGGCAGTGCGATGGCTCCCAGAGTCGATTTTCTCAGATAATTTTCAAACCTCATACTCATGTTCATGCATTAATTCAATTTCAATATAAAAAATTGATTTATATTCAACAAATAAATCACGTAATTGTCTAACGACATGGATTTAACTTTCAAAAATTTAAATCTATACATGAACAATATAATCTAATAATATTTTCATGATGAATTGATCACAAACATAAAGTTCCAACATATAGATATCGAAAAAATCATTAAAGCCCATAAAGTTGGCTTTGTTACCACTGTTGTGAATCCTGATTCATGCATAGTGGAAATAAAAATATATCCTTATTCACAAATGGACCACTTTTGGGTTTTAATGATTTTATAAAAATAAAAAGATGAAATCAAATTCCATTGATTTACTAACCTTTTTGTAGAATTCAAAGTCTTGATCTATGCGGTAGCAACAATCCAAGGTCCTTTCCTCTAGATATCACGTTGAAATAAGACTTGAAGAAAAATCCACCTCCTTAGGCTCTGTAGTGGCCGACGGCTATGGGGAAGGGGAGAGATAATTTTCCTCTTCTTTTCTTTGTTGTCAAGTTAATTATGAGAGACTTGGGTTTTTTCAACTAGGTATCATGTTTTTATATGGAATGATAGGCTTGGAATTAATTAATTCCTTGTGCCCACCAACTCCATACTACACGCCTACTGCCATCCTAATTGGGCTAATTTGATTTTCCGCATAGTCCAATGATTAATTAATAATCAACTAAGTTAATTAATCTAATAATTAATTTAGGATAGGATGATTATAATAAATAAATCTAATTATTTATTGCTAATTTATTTTCATTAATCTAATTAATCAAATAAATTAATTTGTCCATCAAATGACAAATTACCTAATTTATATAATTTGACAACGAAGGAATTTCTTTGCTCAATTCCTTAAAGTGCGACTCTCTAGGTTCGTCTCAATTCGCATTGGGAGGAAACCAAGGATGTGAATGTTACCTAGCCAGTCTCGTGGACTCACACCGAAATCCAATTGAGATCAAATCTATTAGATCAATACAAACCTTTTGATCACAGACACTTGTGTGTATAAGCCCTTCACTGTAACATCCCGATTGAGTGATAGTCATGGTTTGTGTCAAACTCAAAGGACTCGATTGTTGGTTTAATACCCTCAGATGCCATAGAGGATAGAATGTATATGGCATTTTCATTGTAATTAAACACTATTTATAAATATAAGGCATTTCCGTTGTTTTCTTATTAGCATTTGTAATATAAATAAACAACTCTAAATCCATGACATTAAGGCGGACCTTCTATTCCGTATAGATTAGGGAGATGGACACTAGAAGAGTTTGCTACTTATTGTCTAAACTAGTTCCCAACTCAAAGAAAGTTCTGACTAAACCAGTTTGGACCACGGTGTTAGGAATCCTTAGTGTAAAAACGCAGCGGAAAAAAAAATTCGGATTCCTAATCTTGGATCACTTTAACGAATTAATGATTTTTGACAATTTTCCAAAAACTTAAACGAAATAGATTACCTTATCAATTTCGTATATTTCTTCGCGTAATAGTAACTCCCCGAGCTCCTGTCTCTAAAGATCCACGCGAAACGAACCTTCAAAAGTTCTTCCAAAGCTTCCTCGTTTATGTGGTGGACCGCTAGGGCAAGCTATGGAGGAGGGAGAATTGTTTTTCTCTTGTGTTATGTAATTAGGTTAAAACCCTTAATTGACTTGTTAAGTGTTGGAGTTACCTTATAACTCTTTTTACTTAGTAAACAAGTCAAGGAGTCTTCCATTACTCCTTGATGGACGCTCCCTAGGGCTTCCATAGGACGTGGGTGGGCTTTGTTGGCCCATTCAACTTAGCCCACCTATTTAACATGTATTTAATTTAAATCTTATTTAAATTTCAATACATATTAAATAATTAATTAATTCTTAATTAATTAATCTTCAATTAAATAATTTAATTTAATCTCATTAAATTAAATGTTTAATTCATTGATTTAACCAATAAATCAATGCATCCATTTATCGCATCTTTCTAAAAGATTAACACAAAAGACATCCCGTTTGTTTCTTATAGCGCGACTCTTTAGGTTCGTCTCAAATGGCAATGGGAGGAAATACCAAAGGATGTGAGTGTCATCTAGCCAATCCCGTGGACTCACATCGTAACCCAACTGAGTACGAATTGAATAAATCATTTACGAACATCTATACCATAAATACCATATGAGTATAAGCCCTTCACTATGTATCCCGATCAAGTGAGAGCAATGGTTTATGTCAAACTCACTGAACTTGATTACTGTGCTTGTAATCATATCATGATGAAATTACCAAACTACCCTTCATGTCCCACATGAGTTAGTTTAATTGCTTTGGCCAAAGACTTATAATTTCCTATGCACATGATTGAATATGATACTTTCTCGTTTACTATCGAGACTGTGAACCCCTTCTTGGCGATCACTGAACAACTGCTACTTGACTAATTGAGATCGCACTTCATGGTCGGCCCCATCCAAGGGTAAATTGGGCCTAACTACTCTAGTAATAGATTCAACAGCACAAACACATTGTTCATGAACCCTTAGGTCTAAGCCCCACACATACTATTATGGTTAGTAATCCAATCATTGACAGTCACCGAGTAAATACCTATGTGATTGGATTACTGTGAGCCATGTTCAAATATATCAATTCGATTGATATATCTATTGACATGTGTCTTACTATCCCATAGTGTTCGACTGGCACTCCTTGTCAGAACATGTGTCATACAAGTCGAATCTTAATGTCCGATTAAGATTCCTTGACTTGTGAACCTCCTTTTTGAGTGATTAGGAATAAGACTCTCCCCGTGCCATATATTTACTCCATAAAGGGCAAAGAGTGAACCTCGATACACAAGGACTGTTTGTCCAATACTAATTTAATGCCACAAAGTTTTACATGAACTGAATAATAGTTTTCTTTTATTAATTATTAGTTTGTACAACATTATTGAATACCTTATACAATCTATTTGTCCTCATTGGCATCTAGGGCATATACCTAACAATCTCCCACTTGTACTCAATGCCAATCGCTATGGTATCTAATACCCATCTTCTCAAGATGTTTCTCTAGCACCGTCTGCGCCAATGGCTTAGTGAGTGGGTCAGCCACGTTTTTCGCTGAGGTTATTTTCTGCACGGCGATGTCGCCTCTTCCAACGATTTCTCAAATTATATGATATCTCTTCTCTATGTGTTTGGATTTATTGTGAGACCTTGCTTCCCTAGTTTGCTCAATGGCTCCATTGTTGTCACGCCATACTGGCAATGGAAGCTCCACACTAGGAACAACTTGAAGTTCAACCATGAACTTCTTAATCCAAACAGCTTCCTTGGCTACCTCCGAGGCTGCCACATATTCAGCTTTAATGGTCGAATCAGCAGTTGTGCTTTGTTTGGAACTTTTCCAAGACACTGGTCCACCATTCAGAGTGAATATGAAACCAAAAGTGGATTTTCGGTCATCGATATCTAACTGAAAGTCAGAATCTGTATAACCGTCCACTATCAATTCTCCATTGTCGTACACCAGAATCATATCTTTAGTTCTTCTCAAGTACTTTAAGATAGATTTTACGGCGATCCAATGTTCTTTGCCTGGATTAGCTTGAAACCTACTTACCATGCTCACAGCATAGGCAAGATCTAGTCTCGTTCATAACATCACGTACATGGGACTTCCTACTGCCGATGCATAGGGAACTGTACTCATCTCCTTTCGATCTTCCTCACTTTGAGGACTCATCTTTTTGGAAAGATGAATTTCGTGTCTCATAGGCAACAGAACTCTCTTAGAGTTTTCCATCCCAAACCTTTTGAGGACCTTCTCTAAGTAGAGGGCTTAAGAGAGTCCTATCATCTTATTCAATCTATCTCTATAGATTCGAATTCCCAGGATGTAGGTAGCTTCTCCCTAGCTTCTCCCAAGTCTTTCATGGAGAATTTACTTGAAAACCATGTCTTTACAGAAGTTAGCAATCCTTCATCATTCCCTATAAGTAGAATGTCGTCTACATATAGCACCAGGAATATGATCTTGCTCCCACTGCCATTTTTATAGACACATGGTTCATCCTTGTTCTTGATGAAGTCGTAGCCCCGCACTTCTTCATCAAAACAAAGGTTCTAACTGCGAGAGGCCTGCTTGAGTCCATAAATGGACCTGTTCAACTTGCAGACCTTATGAGAATCTGCACTAGATATGAAACCCTTGGGCTATTCTAGATAGATCTCCTCCTCGAGGAGTCTATTCAAGAACACGGTCTTCACATTCATTTTCCAGATTTCATAATACATGTATACAACTATTGAAAGTAGAATTCAGATGGATTTGATCATAGCAACTAGTGAAAAGGTTTCCTCACAGTCAATGCCCTCCTTTTTGAATATATCCTTTCGCCACTAGCCTGGCCTTATAGGTATCCACCTTGCCATCCGGACCAATCTTTCTCTTGTAGATCCATTTATATTCAATGGGTACAATACCCTTGGGTAGATCGGTCAGAGTCCAGACTTGGTTCGAATACATCAAATCCATTTTTACTTTCATAGCTTCATGCCATTTTGCATAATCCATGTCCATCATTGCCTGGTCATAACTAGAGGGATCGTCTCCATGGTATCCTTATGCTACTGCATACATGTTTTGCTCTCCCTATAGCAGATAACCATATCTCTCAGGCGGTTGAGATACTCTAAATGACCTATGCATTGACGGTTATGTCATTCCCGGTTCGGGTTGGGTCTCTTGAACAGTAACTTCCGAAGGAGATTCGTTTTGTTCTTCAAGAAGAATACTTCTACCAGCTCCTCCTTCTCGAATGAACTCTTCCTCGAGAAAGATTGCCTGTAAGGCAACGATGATCCTTTGTGTTGGGTTTTATTGCATGAAAATGCAGCGAAAGATAAATATTTAAAAGCCCAAGTGGTTCATCTCGATTTCACATATTCAAATTGTGTTTCGAATTCATGTACCTTTCTTCGCGTATGTTGAATTTTGAACCAGCTTTCGCTATCCTTTCTTGAACATCAAATTTGTCGCTGTCTCTAAATTGCTACGACGGAGTCAAAAACGAAAAATCCCTTCTTCTTCTTCTTGAAAGATGGCTAAAGAGAGAGAGAGAGAGAGGGTTTGGAGAGTTTTTTACTTGGAGAGAAAGTTATGATTCTTGACTTGTTATTATTTTCACTAAGTAGTACATTTATACTACACTAGAAAACAATAACCCTAGGGAACTTAACCATTATGGACGCCCACTTTAGGCCTTTTGAAGTCTTCGGGCTTTTGTCCACTTAATTTGTTTTAATTAATTAAATAGTTAATGTTATTTATCCAATAAATAAATTTAATTAATTAACTAATTAACTTAATTAATAAATAAAATCATCTAATGATTAATTAATTAATTAATTGCGATATCCAATACCGAAAAATTCTCTCAAGTCTATTCCATGATTTTTCCTTTTGCAATTCCTTTAAGCGCGACTCTTTAGGTTCGTTTCAAAAGGCAATTGGGAGGAATCCAAAAGGATGTGAGTAACACCTAGCCAGTCAAGTGTCTCACATCGTATCCCAATTGAGAATGAATGAATAGGATCATTCCAAACCTTTTACGGCTGTGAATACCGTACGAGCATAAATTTTTTATTCATATATCCCAGTCAAGTGAGAGTCATGGTTTAGTCAAACTCACAGGACTTGACCATATGCTTAGTTCATAATGAATCGAGGTCTATGAGTATACCTTCATGTCCGACATGAGTATCTTTTTATGTTTTTCCCAAAGACTTTTGACCTCATTCATTCATGACTGCATGGATATTTTGCTCATTCACTTATGAGAGAATAAATTCCATTTTGCCATTCTGTTAAGACTACTACTTGCCCATCAAGTCGCACTTCGAGGTCGACCCCACCAATGGATGAATTAGATTTAACTGCTCTAATGACAGACTTGATGTCACAAGTACATCTTCAACTGGATTGCTCAGGTCTAAGGTTCACGCGTACCTATCACAACTTATCGGTTTTGTTATTGACTGTCAGTGAGTGAAAACCCATGTGACAAAATCGATGCGAGTCATGTTCAAACATATCAGTCTAACTGAGATGTATATGATATAAGTTCCCACTACCATTCCCATAGTGATTGACTGACACTTTCTCTGTCAAAACTTACATCATATAAGTCTCTATTCTGTATTGATGTCCGGTCAATTCTTTCTTCGACTTGCGAATCAAAATTAGATAATAAGGATCAAACTCTTCTAGTGCCATTCTTCCTAGCCCATAGGAAGTAGAAGGTTTGCCTTATTATCAAAGACTTCACGTTGTTTATGAAAACCTTACAAATGCCTATAAGAAAACAACACAATAATGCCTTATTATACGAAATTATATTGTTTAGTTACAAATCAATGCCCTATAAATCTATCTTCTTTATGGCATTTGAGGGCATACATATTAACACTTTGATCATCATGCAGGTAGAAAAGGCATCCCATGGAATCCTCAGGATATCCAACGAATCGTCCTTTTAAGGACCTAGCCTCCAACTTCTCGGTCTTGGTCTTTTTCACATAGGTAGGACAACCCCATATCCTTATGTGCTTCAGATTAGGCTTCCTTCCATGCCATATTTGATACGATCGTTAGGAACAGATTTGGAGGGGCACCTGTTCAAAATATAAGCTACAGTAAGCAATGCATGCCCCCACAATGAAATGGGCAGATCTGTGTAGCTGAGCATGGATCGTACCATGTTAAACAAAGTTTGATTCCTTCGCTCTGCTACGCCATTCAATTTTGGAGTAGCTGGAGGAGTTAGCTGTAACATTATGCCATGTTCTCTTAAAAATTGGTCAAATTCTGCACTCATATACTCGCCACCTCGGTTAGACCGAAGTGCTTTAATATGTGCCCGGTTTGGTTTTCGACCAAAGTCTTGAATTCAAAGAAGCTTTCTAATGATTCAGACTTGTACTTCATCAAATACACATAGTCATACCTAGATGCTCCTCGGTAAATGTAATGAAGTACTGAAAACCACCGGGGGCCACATTTTCAAAAGGACCACACACGTCTGTATGAACTAATCCTAAGACTTCAGAGGCCCTTTTAAATTTCCCTGTGAAGGGGGACTTGGTCATCTTGTCTTGGATATAAGACTCACAAGTGGGATTGGGATCCGATCCCAATGAGTCTATGACTCCATCCTTTTCTAACTCGTGTAGTCTATGATCCCTGACATGACCCTGTCTTAAGTGCCAGAGTTGTCTTAGGTTCATGTCATACAAACCGCGTTTTCTTGTTACAACATTGGCGTTACAATTTGATAAGAGGCATTTTTACGTGTTTTTAAGCCCCTTTGCGTTTATGTCTTAGGTTCATTTATCGCTTGATTCTTGCCACATGTGCGTTTAATTCGTGCATTAAGTGATTTCAGGTCTTAAATGGATACAATCAAAGAACGGGATGAAAAACGACGTATAAAACAAGTTTAGGCCAAATTGCTACGCACCCCTATGCCCAAGCGCCTAAAAACCCACGCCCAGGCGCCGGACAAGATGCAAATAACGTCAACATTCTGCTTACCACGCCTAGGCACCATCCTGTCCACCCCCGGGCGCCGTATCTACACCACTTTCCACGTTCTAGCGCTATTTCCGTATGTTTAGAGGCCGAATTGGATGCAGTTCCCTTCTACAATGTTGTAGAACTCTGTGTTAGCTTCACATGAGGACTTGAATCATCCAAATCGGAGTTTCTTGGAGGAAGTTATGAATGAAATACGATTGCTGCGCAGGACACATTGCATTTAATTTCAGCATTCTGATAACGGTGCCCAAGCGCCGTAATGCCACGCCTAGGCGTGTCCACACCCGAATTTTGATTCCTTTCAGCCAAAAGATCATCATTTGATGGGGGAATGGAACATTTAAAGCCAAGAGGTCATCACATGTATGGGAGGGATGTCATAAGTATGTTTCTTAGTAGATCTACTTTATGGAATTTTATACTACTCACTTTAAGAGTAGTGGAGGACACACTAGGGGAGACACACACTAGGAGCTCAGATTTTGTGGTCTTCTTAAGGCATCTTCTTCACACTTGACCGATCACTTTGGAGAGAGGGGGAGGCAGCTGGTCTTTAGACCAAAAACCATCATCACTTTTTTCACTCATCATCATTCATCACCATTCTTCATCACCTTTGAAGGGGAACAAAGAGAGAGGAGTTAAGGATTGAAGTTCAAAAGCAAGGATCCATCATCAATCAATTGAGGGAGTTTTAATTACTTGCATTTACATGTTTATTTCCATGAGTATGTATATGTTTGTATTAGATTTTCTTAAGGCCTTGATGAGAGGCTAATATTGTAGAACTAAGGCCATGTGAAAGCCAATTTATGAATCAATATATGTGAAGTGAATTTTCGTATTAATTCTCATATTGCTTTGTGTGTTGATTTTGAGCTTTTATCACAATCATGTGCTTGATCACCATATGCTTGTTATCTTGCCTAGTCTAGTCATTCGAGAGAAGATAGATTAGGGTTCAATGGAATCAACTCATCATCCGAAACTAATGTGGAATTGCCCCTAGACATAGGTAAAGATTTCCGGGTGCGGTTAGCCGGATTTATCCGGGGAAACTCTAGAACGTTAATGCGTGGTTATTGATTAGATTCTCGGATAGACATATTGAGAGAACCATCAATTAATCATAGGATTATTATGTGCCGAGACATCGGGTAATAATTATCTAAGGAATTTCCACCAAAGCAATAGGAGTCTAATAATTCGAAGAGTAGCTCATCTATATTGACGAGTAGATTCGGTTGTAGCATGTGCCTTAGTCATTTTATCATACGTGAGATTTAATCTATAGTTCGTTTCTTTTTGGTTCGTCACTTGCTTACTCGTTTTATTGCAATCTACTTTTGTCCATTTTCATTAATCATAAACTAAAATTCAAGTTTCCGTGGTTCGACAACCCGGACTTTTTGTCCACTTATTACTACATACGTCTAGTGCACTTGCTATCATAGCACGTTAGTTTTTAGCGTGTCACAATTATTTTGGACATTAATATAGTATAAACAATTTATTAAAGACGCACTGTCTACACATTCATTTCCGAAATAAATGTTGCAAGAATTATTTACAAAGGAAAATAAATATCCTTTCCTGACCAAAACAGGAACAGAAACAATATTCTTAAGCCCATTGGGCAAAACAAGGCAATTGTCTAACAATAATAAATGTCCAGTAAATAACCTAATGGAAGTGGTGCCAATGTGATTGGCTGCTACACTATGTCTGCTGCCAACATTGATCATCACTTCTCCATGCTCCAGCTTTTTACTTCTTTCTAGCTCCTGATTCAAAACACACACATGAGCACTTGCCCCAGAGTCTAGAATCCAGCAAAATGAAAATATAGTAACAGAATAATTTGTTTCCAAAACATTAAGTTCTATACCTAAAGTAATGTCAGCTCTCAGCCTGGAACAGTCACGTTTCCACTTGTCCACTTCCTGGCAGTGGATACATGTTCTTGCAACTTTAGGGCGCTTTTTTCCTCTCTTAGAAGCATTCCTTATACCGAGCAGTCCATTCAGAGGTAAATCTTCATCCCTTTCTTTCCTCAAAAGAGCTTGCATGTACACAAGGCGTCTTTAAGATCTAGTAAAGATCCTCCCAGGTCATCTCCCTCAAGGTCAGTGACAAAGGCAGAGAAACATTTAGGAAAAGATTGGAGAATGAGATTTACTTGTAGATGAAAATCCATGAAACTTCCCAGAGTTTGGAGCATGCTTATCATGGATATCATGTTCATAACATGAGGTGCCACTTCATCATTCTCTCCCATTCTTGCTTGCAAAAGCTCCTTCGATAGATAGTACCGAATCGACTTTCCATGTTCCCCGAACATTTCCTCCAAATGAATCAAAATTGACTTGGGACTATCCATATCCAAATGAATGTATCTCAAGTCTTTGCTCATAGATTGCAATATGTAGCTAGTGACCCTCTGAGCATCAGAGTTACATCTCTTGTATTCTTTCAGAACAGATTCTCCTTCCTCAGCCCCAGGCAAAGTCGGACCATCTTGCTCCAGAATATGCTCAAGTGACTTTTTCTAGAGACCAGCCCTTAAATTCTTGACCCAGTCATTGTAGTTTGGTCCAGTGAGGACATATTTCTCAAGCATTGTTGGTAGTGGGTTAACCATTTTGAGAGAGATATATTGACTGCAGAAAATAAACTAAGATTTCATTAGATAATTATGTGGTACCCAAGTAAAATCAGGACTTTAATTTTAACTTGGCTCCCACTGCATTTTTCGAACCATTGCATTCCCACTGCAATGAACGGAAATCTTGTTGGAAAGATTTTGTAGTGAGTAACTGAGTTTTTCAAAAAAAATTCAATGAGTTGCAATCTGTAACGATGTATAGCTCATTAAAAATTTCAAAGTGGCGTGCCACGGCAATCAGTCCAACTGATGGTTCAATCCCCCTTTTGCTCATGGATCATTTAACCTCAGCCTGTAATGGAATATTGGTAGTGATCCATCTAAGTACTTTCCCATCAACTCCTATCGATCTAACAGTTGAATCTTATCTTGCAACCAGTAACTGTGTATGGGATAAGATTTGCTTCGATCGATGGCATCAAATGCACTTAAAGATCTTCGAATTATGAGTTTATGCATAACCCCCATTAGTCGGGACGATGCCATGCACAACTCATAACTCTTTCTCTCTAAGTTTGATGGAAATCCGGGATATCCAATACCCCTTACTTTCTTAGTATGATTTTTATGGGAGAATTTGTTAATTAATCAAGGTCTCACTTTGCACATTATTCCAATTCATGCATATGTGGTATTATATTAAGCATGCATAATAGAAAACCTAGTTCTTCTATCAACATGCTATCCATGGACTTTCTAGATTGATCTAAGCCAATAGATCAATCAGGGGGATAGGGACCTATATCAAATCTAATCTTGATATGCTCCGAGCTCCAAGCTTCATGAAGGTCCTACCTTTTCTAGTTACATAAAATTGAAGCGCCCTATACATTACACTACCGAAAAATAAAAGTACAAAATGGGGGGGCATTATTCGGCCCAATACAACCCAGATAATACAAAGCGGTAAAACCCTAAGTCCATGGATGCATCCATGACACGCTAAAAGCTAACGTGCTATAATAGCAAGTGCACTAGTCGTGTGTAGTAATAAAAGTGGACGAGAAGTCCGGATTGTCGAACCACAAGGACTTGAATTCTAGTTTACGATTTTATAACAACAAAGATCAATACAATAAAGGTAAAATGAGTGTGAAACGCGTAAGATAAGAACAAGGTTGCACAAGTGATTTAAAACCAATTATAAAGGGAGACTAAGGCACATGCTAGGTTCAAATTGATCAAATATACTTATAAAGGTTCTTGTTGAAGGATTACACTTATATTGTTATGGTGAGAGCTCCGAGGGTAGAGAATAACCGATGTCTCGCGTATAAACTCCTATGCTTAGATCGTGATTTCCCAAATATTCCTATCCGGAAATCTAACCACTAAACATGCATTAACGTACTAGAGTTCACTCGATTAGAATCAAACAACTTCACCCGGGAATCTTTACCTATGTCTAGGGCAATTCCTCATTAGTTGCGGGTCATGATGTGAATTTCTTGCACCCTAAGTTAATTTTCTCCCGAAATATCAACCTAGGCATAAGATTCTAACATATAGTGATCAAGTAAATGCAAGATAAGTAAAAACACAAATTCACATCACATAACAATATAAGAATAACCTCAACAATCATCTATTATAAGTATATATCACAATTTGACCTTACATGGCCTTAGTCTTATGAAATTAGTTCATAATAGATAGTATGAAAAACAATAATGAGTAAATACACATATTCATAGACATGAATGAAAATGAAAAGGCTATAAAAACTCCCTCTAATTGAATGATGATGGATCTTGAAGTTGAGTCTTCAATCCCCAAGCTCTTTTCCTTCCTCTAGTTTTCCCCTCCAAGAGTGATGAAGAATAGTGATGAATGGTGGAGAAATAAGATTAGGGGCTGCCCCCCTCTCCTCCAAGAATCTGAAATTGATAGTGAATGATGAAGAGTATGGGTTCCCCCTCCTTTTATAGCCAAAATTCCACTAAAGTATGCATTAAGAATTCACATTAAAGTTCCCCAATGAGAATTCCACCTAAGGTGATGCTTAAAGTTTGGCTTTTAAGATTCCAACCAGCTAAAAAATGCTGAAATTTCGGCCATTAAGAATTCCACCAAGCATAACCATGTGAAAACTTCAACAAAACACATGCATGCTGCCATTTTCTTGCTTTCCAGCGCAGTCTTAGTATTTTCCTCATAAACTTCTCCACAGATCTCCAAATTGGATGATTCAAGTCCCCATGTGAAGCTAACACATAGATCTACAATTCGGTCTCTAAGTATACCTAAATTATGTTTCAACATGGAGGTTGTTTCTGATTTGGCGCCCATAAAGTAAATCTACCAAGAAACACACTTATGACAACCCCTCAACACATGTGCTGAATTATGGCCAAACGTGATTCTTACCCATCATATAAGGCTGGAATTTAGGCTGAAAAAGGAGTAACATTCGGACTATCCATGCCTAGGCATGACTAGGAGGGCGCTGGGGCGTATCCTGGCACATGTACTTCTCTGTTTGGCGCAGCAATCGTATTTCCTTCACAATTATCTCTATAGACCTCCGATTTGGATGTTTCAAGTTCCCATTTGAAGCTAAGACATACATCTAAAACTTTGTAGAAGGAAACTTTGTCTAAGTCGGTCTCGAAATGTACAGAATTATCGCTCGAATGTGGTAGGAGATGTATAAACCGCCTCGGTGTTGAAAAACATGCTTGAACTTGTTTTGTACATCGTTTTTCTTCCCTTTTCTTCATGTATTCTCATTTATTACCTGTATTCACTTAACACACCTATTAAATGTAAATGTGACATGATTTAAGCAATAAGTGAATCCAAATCATAAGAATTACGGTCTTAAAAACACGTAAAAACACCTCTTATCAACACCCCCAAACTTATCAATTGCTCGACCTCGAGCAATAAGAGCTATAAGGCAAGACCAACATCATTCAATGGGAGAAAACAAAACAACTAACTAACTCACTTTCGTGGAGTAAACGATTGCACTTAGCGGGTGCAACAAGCCTTTTAACCTTTGAGTTACCTCAAAGGACGAGTTATAGTCTCGTGAGGGTTTGCATAAGATATACCCACAAAATCTAGCAAATTTTCAATCCCAACCAAATCAACACATCTCAATATGATCAACAAGAATGAATGGCATAAAATCAACCTTTTAAAGTTCACAAATATATATATACATATCAACTACTTTTGCTCATGTGACACCAATACTTGAAACGACTCCCTAGGGTATAGTGAAAAATAAATCTAAGGTATTATAGTCGAGAGGCATCCTTACCAAATTTTGGACATTAATCCCATATCTATCAACTTTTGATCAAACACAAGGCACAAGAATTATAGAAAATCTCATAGCCATTTAAATTTCATTATCTCAAATATTCACCATTCAATTCATATGGAATTTCCATTAAACTTCATTAAGGCTAGATCATGTGCAATGTTTTATTCCATTAGGCTTTCTATGACACCCATGTAACAAGTTTTAGACCAATGACTCCCAAACTAGATAGTTTTAGGGCATTAAGTGTAGAGACACTCCTAAAGATTTAATCACTTGAGTATGAAAGGCCACGAAATAAAACTAGATCTTTTAAACAATTCACTTCTTTTGGCTTGAGCATAGCTCAAATTAGCATAATAGTACAGTATATAGGCATGAAACTTTTCACCTCCGGTACGTATTAGCCTGACCACTTTTGGTCATACCAAAATTCAACCTTTCCAATTCATTGTTAGCATATAAAATTACTACTCAACTTATAACCTTATGAGAAATCTAAGTTAATATTTTTGGGAATAATTCCTTAAGTGTCTCAAGATGGTTATCCTCTCAACTCCTCTACCTTCGATTTAAGTGCATTGTGAATCATCTAAGGAATCAATTCTAGTCTAAGGTCTCCACGAGCAATTTCAAAGATATATATATTCCATTAAATTCAGATTATTTCAAGAATTCATGCCATTTTTTCAAGTCAATCAATTTCAATGCATCAATTGGAAGGACTAAAAATTTTTCATGCTTGATTTTCTCAACAAAGAAGCATATAAACATGATATCAAACAAACTTTCCCCAAATTCAAGTTAAAAATTAGGATTGCATTTTCAATATTCAAAATAGATACTCTTCTACCCCCAAACTTAAATCCAACATTGTCCCCAATGTTGTTACAACATGCATACACAAAGGTAAAAGAACACTTACAACCAAGGATATTGAAGAACATCCTTAAGCTTCCAATGCATCCTTACAAAGTTTTTCCTCTTATCGAGTAAAATAAGAATCTCTAAAGATGGGGTCCAAATGTGCATCATATCTAACACTTCAACTTTTTAAACCATCAAGCATAAGAAAAACATACATGCCCAAAGTGCATGCTTGAACACAATAAAAAGAAACAAACTAAACAAAACAAAAACGAAAGCAAAAAGAAAAGAAAACTTACAAACTTGGGTTGCCTCCCAAGAAGCGCTAGTTTAGAGTCGGTAGCTCGACTTGAGATAAAGAATCGCTAAAGATCCTGGAGGGGAATGGTCACTTTATCCCTCGACCCGTCAATCCCAATGTAATGCTTTAATCTTTGGGCGTTTGTCATGAAGGTTCGTCCATTATCCGTTATAAGTTCAATGGCACCAGAAGCATACACACGAGATACAAGAAATGGTCCCGACCATTTTGACTTGAGCTTCCCGGGAAAAAGTCGAAGGCGAGAATTGTATAGTAAAACCTTGTCTCCTTCATGAAATTCTCGGGGAATAATACGCTTATCATGCCATGTTTTCGTTCTCTCCTTGTAAAGCTTGGCGTTCTCATACGCTTGATGGCGCCATTCCTCAAGTTCGTGTAATTGGAGTAATCGCTTGGTACCTACGAGTTGAGAATCAAAATTTAGAAATTTAATAGCCCAAAAAGCGCGATGTTCGAGCTCAACCGGTAAATGACATGCTTTTCCAAAGACAAGGCGATATGGGGACATGCCAATCGGAGTTTTAAACGCGGTTCTATATGCCCACAAAGCGTCATCTAGTTTAAGGGACCAATCTTTTCTAGATGCGTTAACCGTTTTTTCAAGAATGCGTTTAATCTCCCGATTCGACACCTCCACTTGACCACTCGTTTGAGGATGATATGGGGTTGAGATTTTATGCCGTACCCCGTACTTGTTCAGTAAGTGCTCGAATTGTTTGTTACAAAAATGGGTGCCCCCGTCACTAACGATTGCTCTAGGAGTTCCAAAACGAGTGAAAATCCTTTTTTTTAAAAATCGAGTAACCACCCGAGCATCATTAGTTGGTAAAGCCTCAGCTTCGACCCATTTGGAGACATAGTCGACCGCAACAAGAATATACTTATTGGAACAAGAACTAGGGAAGGGTCCCATAAAATCAATACCCCATACATCAAATAGTTCACATTCAAGCATGTTATTCAATGGCAATTCGTGTCTTTTAGAGATGTTACCTGTTCGTTGACACCTATCACAAGATTGAACATACAAGAATGCATCTTTAGAAAGAGTAGGCCAAAAGAAACCTGATTGAAGCACTTTAGCCACTATTTTAGAGGGTCCAAAGTGACCACCTACCGACATATCATGACAATGGGCGAGAATTGATGCTATTTCCTCCTCGGGGATACATCGTCGAATGAGGCCATCTGCACAAATCTTAAATAGATATGGTTCGTCCCACAAATATCGCTTCACATCAAATAAGAATTTCTTCTTTTGATGATAAGTGATATCCGGAGGAAGAACTCCCGTGACAAGATAATTTGCATAATTGGCATACCAAGGAGCATCATTATGAAGTATAGCATACAATTGCTCATCGGGAAACTCCTCACAAATAGGTTTATCAAACACGCACTCAGGCTTAGGAATCTCTATCCTAGACAAGTGGTCGGCAACAACATTTTCTACTCCTTTCTTATCCTTAATTTCTATGTCAAATTCTTGAAGAAGTAAAATCCACCTAATGAGTCTAGGTTTGGCATCCTTTTTGGCAAGCAAGTATTTTAATGCGGAGTGATCGGTGTACACAATTACTTTATTCAAAATGAGATAAGCATGGAACTTGTCAAATGCAAATACTATGGCTAGTAATTCTTTTTCCGTGGTTGCGTAATTCATTTGTGCATCATTTAAAGTCTTACTAGCATAGTAGATGGTTCGAAATACCTTATCCTTCCTTTGGCCAAGGACCGCAACCCACCGCGGTGTCACTAGCATCACACATCAATTCGAAGGGCAAACTCCAATCGGGAGGTGCCATGATGGGAGCAGATATCAATAGCTCCTTAAGAGTTATGAAGGCCTGTAAACAAAGGGAATCAAAATTGAATGGTGCATCTTTGACAAGCAAGTTAGATAACGGCTTTGCAATTTTGGAAAATTTTTTGATAAATCGCCTATAGAAGCCGGCATGACCAAGAAAGCTCCTCACGGCTTTCACCGATGTAGGTGGAGGAAGCTTTTCTATTACCTCAATCTTGGCTTGGTCCACTTCAATCCCTTTTTGGGAGATTTTGTGACCTAGCACAATCCCTTCCCGGACCATAAAATGACATTTTTCCCAATTCAAAACAAGATTTGTTTCCTCACAGCGTTTTAGAACACGGTCCAAATGATCAAGACATGTGTTAAATGAGGTTCCAAAAACAGAAAAATCATCCATAAAAATCTCAAGGAATTCTTCAACCATGTCATGAAAGATCGCCATCATACATCGTTGAAATGTGGCCGGGGCATTGCATAATCCAAACGGCATCCGCCTATAAGCAAACGTGCCATAGGGACAAGTGAAAGTTGTTTTCTCTTGGTCCTCGGGGGCTATGGCAATTTGGTTATAGCCGGAATACCCATCTAGAAAACAATAAAAATCATGTCCAGCTAACCTTTCAAGCATTTGGTCAATGAATGGGAGGGGGAAATGGTCCTTACGAGTGGCATCATTTAACTTGCGATAATCTATACACACACGCCACCCGGTAAGCATTCGAGTAGGGATTAATTCATTGTTCGCATTTTCTATCACAGTTATTCCGCCCTTCTTGGGTACTACTTGAGTCGGGCTTACCCATGCACTATCAGAGATAGGATAGATTATACCTGCATCGAGTAGTTTTATAACCTCTTTCTTTACCACCTCTTGTATTTGTGGATTTGACCGTCTTTGTGGTTGGCGTGTAGGTTTTGCGGACTCCTCCATGAGTATTTTGTGCATGCACACCGCTGGACTTATGCCTTTTATATCCGCAATTTTCCACCCGAAGGCCTTTTTGTTGGCCTTCAATACTCTCATGAGTCGCTCCTCCTGTTCTCCTGTCAAAGAAGATGAGACAATTAAAGGTAGAGTCTCATTATCATTTAAAAATACATATTTCAAATGTAATGGTAATGGTTTAAGCTCAAGGATAGGGGCCTCTTCGATAGAAGGGCGAGGAGGAGCCAAGAGTGATCTTTCTAATTTTTTAGCTCCAATGACGTGGTAAAGAGGTGGCTTCTCTACGCTAAACATGGTTTCCAATTGTTCTTCACTTGCTGAATCGACATCCATAGATTGGAAAGACATGTCTCCAATGGGTCGTCTACCATTTGTGCCTGAAAAGTCTCATCAATCAACATATCAAATACATCGATGCGTAAACATGAGTCAGGATCACATGGGTGTTTAAGCACTTTAAAAACATCAAAGGTGACCTTTTCATCTCCCACATTTAAGGTTAGCTTACCATTGGCAATATCGATTACCGCCTTACCAGTGGCTAGGAATGGTCTTCCTAGGATCAGGGGTACCTCAACATCTTCCTCCATATCAAGAACCACAAAGTCAACCGGGAAATAGAATTTGTCGACTTGAACGATTACATCTTCGATTATTCCCCGTGGTCTCTTGATTGATCTATCGGCAAGTTGGAGGCTCATTGAAGTCGGCTTTGGGTTACCAAGGCCCAACTTTTTGAAAAGAGAGTACGGGAGGAGGTTGATGCTAGCTCCCGAGTCACACAAAACTTTTTCGAAGGATAATGGCCCAATCGTGCAAGGAATAGTGAGACTCCCAGGGTCTTCAAGTTTCATTGGTAATTTATTAAGCAATACGGCGGAGCATTCCTCGGTTAGGCACACCGTTTCGTTTTCCTCCCACTTTTGTTTGTTGGATAAAATATCCTTGAAAAATTTCACGTAATTGGCATTTGTAAAATTGCGTCTATAAAAGGAATATTAATCCTAACCTCACGAAGAATTGCTAAGATTCGAAGGAAACTTGGATCCATCTCCTTTTTTTTCTTTCTATGTGCATTAGGAAATGGCAGACGGACCTCGATGGGAGGATGCGTTGGAGTTGAAGAGCCCGCTGTGGAGGGTTCAGGATGGGTGGTGGCGCCAGGGCGCTGGGTCTCGGGCGCCTGAGCATGATCATCGGGACGCTCGGGCGCACAATTGCGAAGCATTCGTCACTGTGGGTTGATTCCGGCGCCTGGGCGTTCTCATCGAGGCGCTCAGGCGCGGAAATGCGAACAGCATCATTGACTACCTGTTTGCCACTTTTAAGGTGATGGCGTGGCATTGCTCCTTCGGGTTTTTTCTGTGTCACTTGGTAAAGTTCCCGGGGCTCTCTCGCTGATCGCCTTTGCAATTTGACCCATTTGTGTCTTTAAATCCTTCATGTCCATCATTATATCCTTCATCATAGTACGGAGTTCGTTGATTGCTGAATCCGATTTCTTTATTTGTTCATCGAGACGCTCTTCGGTTGTAAGAGGTCTTATTTGCCTTTGTATATGAGGATTACCTTGCCTTTGAGCTTGGTTATTGTTGAATGGGGGCCTTGGTGCTTGATAGACGCCGGGATGGGCATTTTGTGCGGATTGGGCCTCCTTGGAAAATTTTCGGGCACATGGAAGTTCAATTGAGGTCGATTGGCATTTCCAACATAGTTTACATTGCCAACCATTGTTTCCAAAGCAACTTCTTCGCCCAACTCTTGAACACAAGCAATCTTTTTAGTGGGTGTGATTTCTTCATCATCGGGATAGAGTTCATCTTCCCGGGCTAATTGCTCAATCTTGTCCCACACACTTGGCAATCGAGCCCAAGGAGATCACCACCGGCGCGGCATTGAGCCTATTTCGGATGCGCGAACGGACTCCATCATGGAATCGTAATACTTGCTCGCTCAATCTTAGGTTGTGATCCGGACATTTTCGGAGCATGTTTTTATATCTAGCCCATGCCTCGGCTAAGGACTCATGATTCCCCTGCTTAAACTCCTTAATGTTGCTCCTTAGCTCATTGATTTTGGAGGGTGGAAAGAATTTGCTCAAAAAGGCATCGACCAATTGTCCCCATGTTGTGATGGATTGGGGTGGTAGAGATTTGTACCACATGGTCGCCCTTTCCTTTAATGAGAAGTGGAAGACTCTTAGACGAATTGCATCGAGATCCCGTGGATGAAATTGGGTAGTCATGAGAGTATCGTCTAAAGTCTCCAAATGCTCATGAGGTGATTCATGGGGCTCTCCATAGAAGGGTTCGCTTTGCACCATGCTAAAGATGTGTGACGGAATGTGATAATTTGGTGCAAAGAAATTTGGAAAGACTACGGGCCCCGGTATAGTGTGGACCCTTGGAGGTAGACTTTCCCGGACCGATGGAAGTCTTTGAGGAGGTGCCGGTTGCATAGCTTGGAATAGATTTTGCAACCATTCCCTGTTTTCCGGGAGATTTATGTCGGGAAAATTCCCATTTGGATTTAGATTGTCGGCCATTTCTCGAGCGCGTCTACTAGATCGAAGAACACGCTCTATCTCCGGCTCAAAATTGTATAGAGGCTCGTTAGAAGAGCGGGTCATGCACCACAAATTACACCTAACAATTAAACACAAAAAACAAAATTAGAATAATAAAATAAAAGAAAGGTTAGAAATAAACGAAAAACTAAGAATTATGAAAATTTAAACGAAAAATCAAAAACTAAAATGAACAAGTCCCCGGCAACGGCGCCAAAAACTTGACACGCTAAAAGCTAACGTGCTATAATAGCAAGTGCACTAGTCGTGTGTAGTAATAAAGTGGACGAGAAGTCCGGATTGTCGAACCACAAGGACTTGAATTCTAGTTTAAGATTTATAACACCAAAATCAATACATAAAGGGTAAAATGAGTGTGAAATGCGTAAGATAAGAACAAGGTTGAACAAGTGATTTAAAACCAATTATAAAGGGAGACTAAGGCACATGCTAGGTTCAAATTGATCAAATATACTTATAAAGATTTGTTGAAGGATTACACTTATATTGTTATGGTGAGAGCTCCGAGGGTAGAGAATAACCGATGTCTCGCGTATAAACTCCTATGCTTAGATCGTGATTTCCCAAATATTCCTATCCGGAAATCTAACCACTAAACATGCATTAACGTACTAGAGTTCACTCGATTAGAATCGAACAACTTCACCCGGAATCTTTACCTATGTCTAGGGCAATTCCTCATTAGTTGCGGGTCATGATGTGAATTTCTTGCACCCTAAGTTAATTTTCTCCCGAAATATCAACCTAGGCATAAGATTCTAACATATAGTGATCAAGTATATGCAAGATAGGTAAAACACAAATTCACATCACATAACAATATAAGTATAACCTCAACAATCATCTATTATAAGCATATATCACAATTTGACCTTACATGGCCTAGTCTTATGAATTAGTTCATAATAGATATTATGAAAAACATAATGAATAAATACCATGTTCATAGACATGAATGAAATGAAAAGGCTATAAAAACTCCTCTAATTGATGATGATGGATCTTGAAGTTGAGCCTTCAATCCCCAAGCTCTTTTTCTTCCTCTAGTTTTCCCCTCCAAGAGTGATGAAGAATGGTGATGAATGGTGGAGAAATCAGATTAGGGGCTGCCCCCTCTCCTCCAAGAATCTGAAATTGATAGTGAATGATGAAGAGTATGGGTTCCCCCTCCTTTTATAGCCAAAATTCCACTAAAGTATGCATTAAGAATTCCCATTAAAGTTCCCCAATGAGAATTCCACCTAAGGTGATGCTTAAAGTTTGGCTTTTAAGATTCCAACCAGCTAAAAATGTTGAACTTTCGGCCATTAAGAATTCCACCAAGCATAACCATGTGAAAACTTCAACAAAACACATGCATGCTGCCATTTTCTTGCTTTCCAGCGCAGTCTTAGTATTTTCCTCATAAACTTCTCCACAGATCTCCAAATTGGATGATTCAAGTCCCCATGTGAAGCTAACACATAGATCTACAACTTTTCAGAAGGACATTTTGTCCAATTCGGTCTCTAAGTATACCTAAATTACGTTTCAACATGGAGGTTGTTTCTGATTTGGCGCCCATAAAGTAAATCTACCAAGAAACACACTTATGACAACCCCTCAACACATGTGCTGAATTATGGCCAAAAGTGATTCTTACCCATCATATAATGCTGGAATTTAGGCTGAAAAAGGAGTAACATTCGGACTATCCATGCCTAGGCATGACTAGGAGGGCGCTGGGGCGTATCCTGGCACATGTACTTCTCTGTTCGGCGCAGCAATCGTATTTCCTTCACAATTATCTCTATAGACCTCCGATTTGGATGTTTCAAGTTCCCATTTGAAGCTAAGACATACATCTAAAACTTTGTAGAAGGAAACTTTGTCTAAGTCGGTCTCGAAATGTACGGAATTATCGCTCGAATGTGGTAGGAGATGTATAAACCGCCTAGGTGTTGAAAAACATGCTTGAACTTGTTTTGTACATCGTTTTTCTTCCCTTTTCTTCATGTATTCTCATTTATTACCTGTATTCACTTAACACACCTATTAAATGCAAATGTGACATGATTTAAGCAATAAGTGAATCCAAATCATAAGAATTACGGTCTTAAAAACACGTAAAAACACCTCTTATCAACACCCCCAAACTTATCAATTGCTCGACCTCGAGCAATAAGAGCTATAAGGCAAGACCAACATCATTCAATGGGAGAAAACAAAACAACTAACTAACTCACTTTCGTGGAGTAAACGATTGCACTTAGCGGGTGCAACAAGCCTTTAAACCTTTGAGTTACCTCAAAGGACGAGTTATAGTCTCGTGAGGGTTTGCATAAGATATACCCACAAAATCTAGCAAATTTTCAATCCCAACCGAATCAACACATCTCAATATGATCAACAAGAATGAATGGCATAAAATCAACCTTTTAAAGTTCACAAAATATATATACATATCAACTACTTTTGCTCATGTGACACCAATACTTGAAACGACTCCCTAGGTATAGTGAAAATAAATCTAGGGTATTATAGTCGAGAGGCATCCTTACCAAATTTTGGACATTAATCCCATATCTATCAACTTTTGATCAAACACAAGGCACAAGAATTATAGAAAATCTCATAGCCATTTAAATTTCATTATCTCAAATATTCAACATTCAATTCATATGGAATTTCCATTAAACTTCATTAAGGCTAGATCATGTGCAATGTTTTATTCCATTAGGCTTTCTATGACACCCATGTAACAAGTTTTAGACCAATGACTCCCAAACTAGATAGTTTTAGGGCATTAAGTGTAGAGACACTCCTAAGGATTTAATCACTTGAGTATCAAAGGCCACGAAATAAAACTAGATCTTTTAAACAATTCACTTCTTTTGGCTTGAGCATAGCTCAAATTAGCATAATAGTACAGTATATAGGCATGAAACTTTTCACCTCCGGTACGTATTAGCCTGACCACTTTTGGTCATACCAAAATTCAACCTTTCCAATTCATTGTTAGCATATAAAATTACTACTCAACTTATAACCTTATGAGAAATCTAAGTTAATATTTCTGGGAATAATTCCTTAAGTGTCTCAAGATGGTTATCCTCTCAACTCCTCTACCTTCGATTTAAGTGCATTGTGAATCATCTAAGGAATCAATTCTAGTCTAAGGTCTCCACGAGCAATTTCAAAGATATATATATTCCATTAAATTCAGATTATTTCAAGAATTCATGCCATTTTTTCAAGTCAATCAATTTCAATGCATCAATTGGAAGGACTAAAAATTTTTCATGCTTGATTTTCTCAACAAAGAAGCATATAAACATGATATCAAACAAACTTTCCCCAAATTCAAGTTAAAAATTAGGATTGCATTTTCAATATTCAAAATAGATACTCTTCTACCCCCAAACTTAAATCCAACATTGTCCCCAATGTTGTTACAACATGCATACACAAAGGTAAAAGAACACTTACAACCAAGGATATTGAAGAACATCCTTAAGCTTCCAATGCATCCTTACAAAGTTTCTCCTCTTATCGAGTAAAATAAGAATCTCTAAAGGTGGGGTCCAAATGTGCATCATATCTAACACTTCAACTTTTTAAACCATCAAGCATAAGAAAAACATACATGCCCAAAGTGCATGCTTGAACACAATAAAAAGAAACAAACTAAACAAAACAAAACGAAAGCAAAAAGAAAAGAAAACTTACAAACTTGGGTTGCCTCCCAAGAAGCGCTAGTTTAGAGTCGGTAGCTCGACTTGAGATAAAGAATCGCTAAAGATCCTGGAGGGGAATGGTCACTTTATCCCTCGACCCGTCAATCCCAATGTAATGCTTTAATCTTTGGGCGTTTGTCATGAAGGTTCGTCCATTATCCGTTATAAGTTCAATGGCACCAGAAGCATACACACGAGATACAACAATGGTCCCGACCATTTTGACTTGAGCTTCCCGGAAAAAGTCGAAGGCGAGAATTGTATAGTAAAACCTTGTCTCCTTCATGAAATTCTCGGGGAATAATACGCTTATCATGCCATGTTTTCGTTCTCTCCTTGTAAAGCTTGGCGTTCTCATACGCTTGATGGCGCCATTCCTCAAGTTCGTGTAATTGGAGTAATCGCTTGGTACCTACGAGTTGAGAATCAAAATTTAGAAATTTAATAGCCCAAAAAGCGCGATGTTCGAGCTCAACCGGTAATGACATGGTTTTCCAAAGACAAGGCGATATGGGGACATGCCAATCGGAGTTTTAAACGCGGTTCTATATGCCCACAAGGCGTCATCTAGTTTAAGGGACCAATCTTTTCTAGATGCGTTAACCGTTTTTTCAAGAATGCGTTTAATCTCCCGATTCGACACCTCCACTTGACCACTCGTTTGAGGATGATATGGGGTTGAGATTTTATGCCGTACCCCGTACTTGTTCAGTAAGTGCTCGAATTGTTTGTTACAAAAATGGGTGCCCCCGTCACTAACGATTGCTCTAGGAGTTCCAAAACGAGTGAAAATCCTTTTTTTAAAAATCGAGTAACCACCCGAGCATCATTAGTTGGTAAAGCCTCAGCTTCGACCCATTTGGAGACATAGTCGACCGCAACAAGAATATACTTATTGGAACAAGAACTAGGGAAGGGTCCCATAAAATCAATACCCCATACATCAAATAGTTCACATTCAAGCATGTTATTCAATGGCATTTCGTGTCTTTTAGAGATGTTACCTGTTCGTTGACACCTATCACAAGATTGAACATACAAGAATGCATCTTTAGAAAGAGTAGGCCAAAAGAAACCTGATTGAAGCACTTTAGCCACTGTTTTAGAGGGTCCAAAGTGACCACCTACCGACATATCATGACAATGGGCGAGAATTGATGCTATTTCCTCCTCGGGGATACATCGTCGAATGAGGCCATCTGCACAAATCTTAAATAGATATGGTTCGTCCCACAAATATCGCTTCACATCAAATAAGAATTTCTTCTTTTGATGATAAGTGATATCCGGAGGAAGAACTCCCGTGACAAGATAATTTGCATAATTGGCATACCAAGGAGCATCATTATGAAGTATAGCATACAATTGCTCATCGGGAAACTCCTCACAAATAGGTTTATCAAACACGCACTCAGGCTTAGGAATCTCTATCCTAGACAAGTGGTCGGCAACAACATTTTCTACTCCTTTCTTATCCTTAATTTCTATGTCAAATTCTTGAAGAAGTAAAATCCACCTAATGAGTCTAGGTTTGGCATCCTTTTTGGCAAGCAAGTATTTTAATGCGGAGTGATCGGTGTACACAATTACTTTATTCAAAATGAGATAAGCATGGAACTTGTCAAATGCAAATACTATGGCTAGTAATTCTTTTTCCGTGGTTGCGTAATTCATTTGTGCATCATTTAAAGTCTTACTAGCATAGTAGATGGTTCGAAATACCTTATCCTTCCTTTGGCCAAGGACCGCACCCACCGCGGTATCACTAGCATCACACATCAATTCGAAGGGCAAACTCCAATCGGGAGGTGCCATGATGGGAGCAGATATCAATAGCTCCTTAAGAGTTATGAAGGCCTGTAAACAAAGGGAATCAAAATTGAATGGTGCATCTTTGACAAGCAAGTTAGATAACGGCTTTGCAATTTTGGAAAATTTTTTGATAAATCGCCTATAGAAGCCGGCATGACCAAGAAAGCTCCTCACGGCTTTCACCGATGTAGGTGGAGGAAGCTTTTCTATTACCTCAATCTTGGCTTGGTCCACTTCAATCCCTTTTTGGGAGATTTTGTGACCTAGCACAATCCCTTCCCGGACCATAAAATGACATTTTTCCCAATTCAAAACAAGATTTGTTTCCTCACAGCGTTTTAGAACACGGTCCAAATGATCAAGACATGTGTTAAATGAGGTTCCAAAAACAGAAAAATCATCCATAAAAATCTCAAGGAATTCTTCAACCATGTCATGAAAGATCGCCATCATACATCGTTGAAATGTGGCCGGGGCATTGCATAATCCAAACGGCATCCGCCTATAAGCAAACGTGCCATAGGGACAAGTGAAAGTTGTTTTCTCTTGGTCCTCGGGGGCTATGGCAATTTGGTTATAGCCGGAATACCCATCTAGAAAACAATAAAAATCATGTCCAGCTAACCTTTCAAGCATTTGGTCAATGAATGGGAGGGGGAAATGGTCCTTACGAGTGGCATCATTTAACTTGCGATAATCTATACACACACGCCACCCGGTAAGCATTCGAGTAGGGATTAATTCATTGTTCGCATTTTCTATCACAGTTATTCCGCCCTTCTTGGGTACTACTTGAGTCGGGCTTACCCATGCACTATCAGAGATAGGATAGATTATACCTGCATCGAGTAGTTTTATAACCTCTTTCTTTACCACCTCTTGTATTTGTGGATTTGACCGTCTTTGTGGTTGGCGTGTAGGTTTTGCGGACTCCTCCATGAGTATTTTGTGCATGCACACCGCTGGACTTATGCCTTTTATATCCGCAATTTTCCACCCGAAGGCCTTTTGTTGGCCTTCAATACTCTCATGAGTCGCTCCTCCTGTTCTCCTGTCAAAGAAGATGAGACAATTAAAGGTAGAGTCTCATTATCATTTAAAAATACATATTTCAAATGTAATGGTAATGGTTTAAGCTCAAGGATAGGGGCCTCTTCGATAGAAGGGCGAGGAGGAGCCAAGAGTGATCTTTCTAATTTTTAGCTCCAATGACGTGGTAAAGAGGTGGCTTCTCTACGCTAAACATGGTTTCCAATTGTTCTTCACTCGCTGAATCGACATCCATAGATTTGGAAAGACATGTCTCCAATGGGTCGTCTACCATTTGTGCCTGAAAAGTCTCATCAATCAACATATCAAATACATCGATGCGTAAACATGAGTCAGGATCACATGGGTGTTTAAGCACTTTAAAAACATCAAAGGTGACCTTTTCATCTCCCACATTTAAGGTTAGCTTACCATTGGCAATATCGATTACCGCCTTACCAGTGGCTAGGAATGGTCTTCCTAGGATCAGGGGTACCTCAACATCTTCCTCCATATCAAGAACCACAAAGTCAACCGGGAAATAGAATTTGTCGACTTGAACGATTACATCTTCGATTATTCCCCGTGGTCTCTTGATTGATCTATCGGCAAGTTGGAGGCTCATTGAAGTCGGCTTTGGGTTACCAAGGCCCAACTTTTTGAAAAGAGAGTACGGGAGGAGGTTGATGCTAGCTCCCGAGTCACACAAAACTTTTTCGAAGGATAATGGCCCAATCGTGCAAGGAATAGTGAGACTCCCAGGGTCTTCAAGTTTCATTGGTAATTTATTAAGCAATACGGCGGAGCATTCCTCGGTTAGGCACACCGTTTCGTTTTCCTCCCACTTTTGTTTGTTGGATAAAATATCCTTGAAAAATTTCACGTAATTTGGCATTTGTAAAATTGCGTCTATAAAAGGAATATTAATCCTAACCTCACGAAGAATTGCTAAGATTCGAAGGAAACTTGGATCCATCTCCTTTTTTTTCTTTCTATGTGCATTAGGAAATGGCAGACGGACCTCGATGGGAGGATGCGTTGGAGTTGAAGAGCCCGCTGTGGAGGGTTCAGGAGGTGGCGCCAGGGCGCTGGGTCTCGGGCACCTGAGCATGATCATCGGGACGCTCGGGCGCACAATTGCGAAGCATTCGTTCACTGTGGATTGATTCCGGTGCCTGGGCGTTCTCATCGAGGCGCTCAGGCGCGGAAATGTGAACAGCATCATTGACTACCTGTTTGCCACTTCTTAAGGTGATGGCGTGGCATTGCTCCTTCGGGTTTTTTTCTGTGTCACTTGGTAAAGTTCCCGGGGCTCTCTCACTGATCGCCTTTGCCATTTGACCCATTTGTGTCTTGAAATCCTTCATGTCCATCATTATATCCTTCATCATAGTACGGAGTTCGTTGATTGCTGAATCCGATTTCTTTATTTGTTCATCGAGACGCTCTTCGGTTGTAAGAGGTCTTATTTGCCTTTGTATATGAGGATTACCTTGCCTTTGAGCTTGGTTATTGTTGAATGGGGGCCTTGGTGCTTGATAGACGCCGGGATGGGCATTTTGTGCCGGATTGGGCCTCCTTGGAAAATTTTCGGGCACATGGAAGTTCAATTGAGGTCGATTGGCATTTCCAACATAGTTTACATTGCCAACCATTGTTTCCAAAGCAACTTCTTCGCCCAACTCTTGAACACAAGCAATCTTTTTAGTGGGTGTGATTTCTTCATCATCGGGATAGAGTTCATCTTCCCGGGCTAATTGCTCAATCTTGTCCCACACACTTTGGCAATCGAGCCCAAGGAGATCACCACCGGCGCCGGCATTGAGCCTATTTCGGATGCGCGAACGGACTCCATCATGGAATCGTAATACTTGCTCGCTCAATCTTAGGTTGTGATCCGGACATTTTCGGAGCATGTTTTTATATCTAGCCCATGCCTCGGCTAAGGACTCATGATTCCCCTGCTTAAACTCCTTAATGTTGCTCCTTAGCTCATTGATTTTAGAGGGTGGAAAGAATTTGCTCAAAAAGGCATCAACCAATTGTCCCCATGTTGTGATGGATTGGGGTGGTAGAGATTTGTACCACATGGTCGCCCTTTCCTTTAATGAGAAGTGGAAGACTCTTAGACGAATTGCATCGAGATCCCGTGGATGAAATTGGGTAGTCATGAGAGTATTGTCTAAAGTCTCCAAATGCTCATGAGGTGATTCATGGGGCTCTCCATAGAAGGGTTCGCTTTGCACCATGCTAAAGATGTGTGACGGAATGTGATAATTTGGTGCAAAGAAATTTGGAAAGACTACGGGCCCCGGTATAGTGTGGACCCTTGGAGGTAGACTTTCTCGGACCGATGGAAGTCTTTGAGGAGGTGCCGGTTGCATAGCTTGGAATAGATTTTGCAACCATTCCCTGTTTTCCGGGAGATTTATGTCGGGAAAATTCCCATTTGGATTTAGATTGTCGGCCATTTCTCGAGCGCGTCTACTAGATCGAAGAACACGCTCTATCTCCGGCTCAAAATTGTATAGAGGCTCGTTAGAAGAGCGGGTCATGCACCACAAATTACACCTAACAATTAAACACAAAAAACAAAATTAGAATAATAAAATAAAAGAAAGGTTAGAAATAAACGAAGAACTAAGAATTAGGAAAATTTAAACGAAAAATCAAAAACTAAAATGAACAAGTCCCCGGCAACGGCGCCAAAAACTTGACACGCTAAAAGCTAACGTGCTATAATAGCAAGTGCACTAGTCGTGTGTAGTAATAAAAGTGGACGAGAAGTCCGGATTGTCGAACCACAAGGACTTGAATTCTAGTTTACGATTTTATAACAACAAAGATCAATACAATAAAGGTAAAATGAGTGTGAAACGCGTAAGATAAGAACAAGGTTGCACAAGTGATTTAAAACCAATTATAAAGGGAGACTAAGGCACATGCTAGGTTCAAATTGATCAAATATACTTATAAAGGTTCTTGTTGAAGGATTACACTTATATTGTTATGGTGAGAGCTCCGAGAGTAGAGAATAACCGATGTCTCGCGTATAAACTCCTATGCTTAGATCGTGATTTCCCAAATATTCCTATCCGGAAATCTAACCACTAAACATGCATTAACGTACTAGAGTTCACTCGATTAGAATCAAACAACTTCACCCGGGAATCTTTACCTATGTCTAGGGCAATTCCTCATTAGTTGCGGGTCATGATGTGAATTTCTTGCACCCTAAGTTAATTTTCTCCCGAAATATCAACCTAGGCATAAGATTCTAACATATAGTGATCAAGTATATGCAAGATAAGTAAAAACACAAATTCACATCACATAACAATATAAGAATAACCTCAACAATCATCTATTATAAGTATATATCACAATTTGACCTTACATGGCCTTAGTCTTATGAAATTAGTTCATAATAGATAGTATGAAAAACAATAATGAGTAAATACACATATTCATAGACATGAATGAAAATGAAAAGGCTATAAAAACTCTCTCTAATTGAGTGATGATGGATCTTGAAGTTGAGCCTTCAATCCCCAAGCTCTTTTCCTTCCTCTAGTTTTCCCCTCCAAGAGTGATGAAGAATAGTGATGAATGGTGGAGAAATAAGATTAGGGGCTGCCCCCCTCTCCTCCAAGAATCTGAAATTGATAGTGAATGATGAAGAGTATGGGTTCCCCCTCCTTTTATAGCCAAAATTCCACTAAAGTATGCATTAAGAATTCACATTAAAGTTCCCCAATGAGAATTCCACCTAAGGTGATGCTTAAAGTTTGGCTTTTAAGATTCCAACCAACTGAAAAATGCTGAAATTTCGGCCATTAAGAATTCCACCAAGCATAACCATGTGAAAACTTCAACAAAACACATGCATGCTGCCATTTTCTTGCTTTCCAGCGCAGTCTTAGTATTTTCCTCATAAACTTCTCCACAGATCTCCAAATTGGATGATTCAAGTCCCCATGTGAAGCTAACAGATAGATCTACAACTTTTCAAGGACATTTTGTCCAATTCGGTCTCTAAGTATACCTAAATTACGTTTCAACATGGAGGTTGTTTCTGATTTGGCGCCCATAAAGTAAATCTACCAAGAAACACACTTATGACAACCCCTCAACACATGTGCTGAATTATGGCCAAAAGTGATTCTTACCCATCATATAAGGCTGGAATTTAGGCTGAAAAAGGAGTAACATTCGGACTATCCATGTCTAGGCATGACTAGGAGGGCGCTGGGGCGTATCCTGGCACATGTACTTCTCTGTTTGGCGCAGCAATCGTATTTCGTTCACAATTATCTCTATAGACCTCCGATTTGGATGTTTCAAGTTCCCATTTGAAGCTAAGACATACATCTAAAACTTTGTAGAAGGAAACTTTGTCTAAGTCGGTCTCGAAATGTACAGAATTATCGCTCGAATGTGGTAGGAGATGTATAAACCGCCTCGGTGTTGAAAAACATGCTTGAACTTGTTTTGTACATCGTTTTTCTTCCCTTTTCTTCATGTATTCTCATTTATTACCTGTATTCACTTAACACACCTATTAAATGCAAATGTGACATGATTTAAGCAATAAGTGAATCCAAATCATAAGAATTACGGTCTTAAAAACACGTAAAAACACCTCTTATCAATCCACCACAACATACATCAAAGCATGTAAATAAAATTAAATATAGCCCAAAATAAATCCTATTTATTTTAATCGTCACTTATCATATATAAAATTCCAAATTTTTAATTTATGATAAAATTAAATCCAATTTTATTATTAAAGTCAAATCCAATTTAATTTTTGGAAAAACAAAATCATTTTGTTAGGAAAAAGGGAGTTTGACAAATTTTGGGTCAAATTTGTCTATTGGGTCAAACGTAAAAATTATTAATAATTATACATATATAAATACATAAATATATATATATATAATTTTAATCGTTGGGCCGCTGGGCCTTGCCCAGCGCAGATTGATGCAGCCCCGATTGCCGTTGGGCGCCGTCACCCTTTCCCTTTTCCTTTTTTTTTTCTGTAAATATGCAGCAGCAGGTTCCAACGTGCAGTGGCTCTGTCGCTGTTTTGCGTCGCCAGAGGCGGCCCCGCCGGCGCAATCGGGGTGACAAAACGGGGCGATAAATTTTTCAAAATTTTAGTTTTGAATATCCAATACAAAGCCAATAAAATCCAATTTTAAAAATCTAATTTTTACCAACATAATCTCAAACGGGAAAAATCATTAATTGCGTTAAAGTCGGCTCTGATACCACTGTTAGGAATCCTTCAGGTAAAAACACAGCGGAATAAAAAAAAATGAATTCCTAATCTTGGATCACTTTAACGAATTAATGATTTTTGACAGTTTTCCAAAAACTTAAACGAAATAGATTACCTTATCAATTTCGTATATTTCTTCACATGACAGTAACTCCCCAAACTCCTATCTCAAAAGATCCACGCGAAACGAACCTTCAAAAGTTCTTCCAAAGCTTCCTCATTTAAGTGGTGGATGGCTAGGGCAAGCTATGAAGGAAGGAGAGTTGTTTTTCTCTTGTGTTATATAATTAGGTTAAAACCCTTAATTGACTTGTTAAGTGTTGGAGTTACCTTGTAACTTCTTTTACTTAATAAACAAGTCAGGGAGTCTGCCATTACTCCTTATTGGACGCTCCCCTAGGGCTTCCATAGGACGTGGGTGGGCTTTGTTGGCCCATTCAATTTAGCCCACCTATTTAACATGTATTTAATTTAAATCCTATTTAAATTCTAATACATATTAAATAATTAATTAATAATTAATTAATTCCTAATTAATTAATATTCAATTAAATAATTTAATTCAATCTTACTAAATTAAATATTTAATTCATTCGTCCATTTAATCACATCTTTCCAAAAGATTAACACAAAAGAAACCCCATTCGTTTCTTATAGCGCGACTCTTTAGGTTAGTCTCAATTGGCAATGGGAGGAAATACCAAAGGATGAGAATGTCACCTAACCAGTACCGTGGACTCACATCGTAACCCAATTGAGTACGAAATGAACGAATCATTTACGAACCTCTAGACCATAAATACCATATGAGTATAAGCCCTTCACTATGTATCCCGATCAAGTGAGAATCATGGTTTATGTCAAACTCACTGAACTTGATTACTGTGCTTGTAATCATATCATGGTGAAATTACCAAACTACCCTTCATATCCCACATGAGTTAGTTTCATTGCTTTGGCCAAAGACTTATAATTTCATATGCACATGATTGCATAGGATACTTTCTCATTTACTATCGAGACAGTTAATTCCATCTTGGCGATCACTGAAAAATTGCTACTTGACTCATTGAGATCACACTTCGAGGTCAGCCCCACCAAAGGGTGAATTGGACCTAACTACTCTAGTAACAGATTCAACAACACAAGCACATTGCTCATGAACCCTCAGGTCTAAGGCCCACGCATACTAATATGGTTAGTAATCCAATCATTGACAGTCACCGAGTAAATACCCATGTGATCGGATTACTGAGAGTCATGTTCGAATATATCAATTCCATTGATATATCTATGACACGTGTCTCACTATCCTATAGTGTTCGACTGGCACTCCTTGTCAGAACATGTGTCATACAAGTCAAATCTTAATGCCCAATTCAGATTCATTGACTTGTGAACCCCCTATTTGAGTGATCAGGAATAAGAATCTCCTCGTGCCACATCTTTATTCCATAAAGGGCGAAAAGTCAACCTCGATACATAAGGATTGTTTGTTCAATACTTATTTGATGCGACAAAGTTTTACATGAATTGAATAATAATTGCCTTTTATTAATTATTAGTTTGTACAACATAATTGAATGCCCTATACAATCTATTTGTCCTCATTGGCATCTAGAGCATATACCTAACACACGATCCAAAAATGCACACCGCTTTTTAAGTGGAAACAAGACCGCGGTCTAGACCGGGGTTCACTTTTTTGGATTCCTAGACTTGGAGAGAGACCTTTCACCTACCTAAAGGACTTTTATCGCTCTCCAAGACCCAAGGAAGACATCCAAAGTCCCAAGGAAGCTTGAAGAGTCAATTATCATCATCAATGCTTTCACTTCTCGTAATAGGGAGTTCTTCAATTCCCCCTTTTAAAATAGTTCTTAGCTTTATCATTTAGCGATTTTGAATTTCTCTTTGTTTCAATTATGAACTAAGTGATAGTGTTAGGTGCCCGGTGAGCTATTTGTTTTGGGCTCTGCCGTCTTAAATGTAAAACACTATGACAATTTTATTTTAAATATATTGAATCTTTTTATTTGGCATGCTTCGTTATTGTTATCACTTGTGTTAGTATAGGTAAATATCCCATGGATTACATATGGTTGGGGGAGCGGTCGGGATACCTATGGAATGCTCTCAAAGCCTGTAATCCTAAATAATATTCCAAGTCATGTAGGGTGTGAGATGTGGGATAACACAGACCTCGCCAAGACTTGTTCATGCATGTAACTCTCCCAAGAGGTCAATGTGTTCCATTGTCGATGGCAAGTATGGCAATACATGTAGGAAGAATCATACTTTGGGTGAGTATGGAATTGCATGGCCCCGCTAAGGATTTCTAGTTTGTACTGCCGAACATGGAGTCCTTGGGTTTCGTAGTGTGATCTTAGTCGTTAGACCTGAGATGTCATTGGAAAGGGTATTACCCACTATACTTTGATATGCACGTTCACTCCAGGAGATTCATATGGCGAGTATGTTCTGTATAGTTTGGTAATACAGTGAAACAAGTGGCAGCACGAGTACCCAATATTTTCTATGATGTTGCAAGAATCTAAATGATCGATGAAACCCTTTGATCAAAGCATTTGTCTTCTAAGAGGGATTGGTGGTCCCGGCTTGGAAGACTGGATCAGTAGATATCACAACACAGTCATAGTTTCTAAGGTTATTAGGATTCGACCGTCGCCATACCCTAGACCATGGAAAGAAAACTGATGAAGGGATTCTACTTACATGACGATCGTAATTCGGATAGGTTTGCTTTTCATCGTTGACATCTACGAAGTCGTGGCGACGTTGATAGACATCGAACCACGACCAATAGGTGCCTTGAGTTAATTTAGTGAAGTTAATCCAAGGTCTAGTTAGTTATTGAGAATAATTAATCTAGCCTATGGAAGGACTTATTGCTATCTTGTCAATGAGCCTGAGGGGTCACACATAACTTAATGTAGTACCTATTGGCTAGTTAATTCTTTGTGAATTAATGAAAGGATTAATTAAATGAATTTAATTAACCAAGAAAAAAGAATTTAATATATGGTATTAATTAATGGTCCTAATTTTATATTGAAATATTAAATTGGGAAGGAATAATTAATTAATAAAAGAAAGAAAAATAAAATATATATATATACACACACACATATATGTGAGCGTGTGCATGTTTATGTATGTGTGGAATTTTGGTGGAAAGATTTGTCTTGCTCACCTAGTTTATATATATATATATATATATATATATATATATTAATATCTTATAAATATAGTTGGTAAGATCTTTAAGTTGGTTAAGTTAACTAATTAAAAGAAAAAATCTTATAAGATATATATATATATATATATTAATATCTTATAAATATATTTGCTAAGATCTTTAAGTTTGTTAAGTTAACTAATTAAAAAAAAAGATCTTATAAGATATATATATATATATATATATATACATATAAGGATATTGGATACATATGGGAATATCTAATTAGTTGGAAAGGAGTCCAACTAATTGAGGAAAGAGAATAAAAGAAATATATATATATATATTTCTTTTATTCTCTTTCCTCAATTAGTTGGACTCCTATATATATTTCTTTTATTCTCTTTCCTCAATTAGTTGGACTCCTATATATATTTCTTTTATTCTCTTTCCTCAATTAGTTGGACTCCTATATATATTTCTTTTATTCTCTTTCCTCAATTAGTTGGACTCCTTTCCAACTAATTAGATATTCCCATATGTATCCAATATCCTTATATGTATATATATATATATATATATATATATTACACATGCATGCCCCTAGTTGTCAGGGAAGGAGGCTTGCATGTGTGTGTATTTCCATTTTTGTGGACTCTCTCTCTCTCTAATATATATATATATTCTATTTTTATTTTCTTTTATTCTCTTTCCTGAATTAGTTGGACTCCTTTCGAACTAATTAGATATTCTCATATGTATCCAATATCCTTATATGTATATATATATTACACATGCAGGCCCCTAGTTGTCAGGGAAGGAGGCTTGCATGTGTGTGTATTTCCATTTTTGTGGACTCTCTCTCTCTCTATATATATATATATATGTATGTATATTCCTCCCATTTTAAAATAATGAAGGTTCAATTGAAAAATCGTACAAGTCCTTTTCTATTATTCTCTCATCTTTTTCTTTCACAAGAATTCTTCCAACTTATGTGTTGAGTACGAAGAACACTAAATAAATTCCTAACCCTTTTTCTTCAAAATTCGAAATTCTCTTGGCTAGCACTGTTGGAAATAATCGAGGGTACGAGCTAGGGTGTGGATAAACTTGTTGGGAAAAATTGCATAAAATCAAAAACGCAGTGGAAGAATAAGAGTTAAATCACAGTGGCTCATCTCTATTTCTTGTATTTAAATTGGGTTTTACGAAATTAATTACCGTTCTCGCGTATGTTGAAATCTGAACTAGCTTTGCAATCCTTTCTTGAACAGCAAATCCGTCGCTGTCTCTAAATTGCCACGCCGGAGTCAAAAATGAAAACCTCCTTCTTCTTCACCTTGATGGACGGCTAGAGTGAGAGAGAAAGGGAGGAGAGTTTGACTTGGAGAGAGAGTTTCTAAGTTAATTTTCTTAACCTAGTTATTTTTCACTAAGTAATATATATATATATATATATGCTACTATATGAAACAATAACCTAGGCACCAATAACCCCATATGGATGCCCACTTGAGGGCTTTGGTCCAACTTTGGTTATTTAATTATTAAATAATTAATATTTATCCAATAAATAAATAAATTAAATAATCAATTAAATTCATGTTAATATTATAATTAAATTCCCATGAGGAATTAATTAATTCATTAACGTAATTAATTAATAAAATCATCTAAGGATTAATTAATTAATCTCGATATCCAATACCGAAAGTTCTCTCAAGTCTTTTTCCCATGATTTTCTTTTTGCACTTCCTTTAAACGCGACTCTTTAGGTTCGTCTCAAGAGGCAATTGGGAGGAAACCAAAAGGATGTGAGTAACACCTAGCCAATCATGTGGCTCACATCGTATCCCAATTGAGAATGAATGAATAGGATCATTCCAAACCATATACGCTGTGAATACCGTACGTGTATAAACCTTTTATTCTTATATCCCAGTCAAGTGAGAGTCATGTTTTTAGTCAAACTCACATGACTTGACCATATGCTTAGCTCATAATGAGTCGAGGTCACTTTATGCTTTGGCCAAAGACTTTTAACCTCACTCATTCATAATTGCATAGGATATTTAGCTCATTCACTTATGAGAGAATAAATCCCATTTTTGCTAATCAGTTAACAACGCTACTTGCCCATCAAGTCGCACTTCGAGGTCGATCCCACCAAAGGATGAATTGGATCTAACTACTCTAATGACAGACTTGATGTCACAAGTACATATCTTCAACTCGATTCCTTAGGTCTAAGGTTCACACGTACCTATCATAACTTATCAGTTTCATCGTTGATTGTCAGTGAGTGAATACACTGTTAGGATTATGCCCTCAGATGCCACAGAGGATAGAATGTATAGGGCATATATCTTGTATTGAACTTAAACTCTTTTTAAATAAAAGGCATTATTGAGTTTTCAATTAATTCTTATCTGCATCTATAAGTTGTGTATAACGTTTTCTCCATGTTTTCAGTGCGATCCCTCTACTTCCTATGGGATAGGAAGATTGACACTAGAGAGATCGATCTTGATTACTAAAATAAGTTCGCAAGTAATATGAAGACTTTAATGGACAAATAAAGACTTCGAATACTTGTACAATCTTAGCTCCAACATGGGAGTGCCTGTCTGGTATCATGTAATGATAGGAGATTAAGATTCTAGACACGTCAGTGGAACTGATATGTTCGAACACGACTCGCATCGGTTCTGTCACATGGGTTTTCACTTTGTGACTATCAATGAAGGAACTGATTATGCGTAATAGGTATATGTGAACCTTTGACCAGAAGTATCAGGCTGAAGATGCACTTGTGATGTCAAGTCTTTCACTAAACTAGTTAGACCCAATTCACCCTTTGGTCGGGTCAATCTCGAAATGCGGATTTGATGGGCAAGTGGTAATCTTGGCAGATATCTAATATGGGATTTGTTCTCTCATAAGTGAATGAGTATGTACCCTATGTATTTATAGATAAATAGAGATCAAAGTGTTGGCCAAAGCAAACAAGACGATTGTGCTTGGCACTAAATCGATCTCAATGATCTCATATTTATTATGATTTATACACATGGTCAAGTCCAGTGAGTTTGACATAACCATGACTCTCACTTAACTGGGGATTGTGAACAAAGGGTTTATACATATACGGTATTTACGATTGGAAGGTTTCAGAATGATCCTATCATTCGTTTGCGTTTGGGTTACGAAGTGGGCCACGTGACTGGCTAGGTGTTACCCACTTCCTTTGGTTTCCTCTCATTGCCAAACAAAACGAACCTAAGGAGTCGCGCTAAAGGATTGACAAAGAAAAATGAAGAAAAAGGAATTTCTATTATTTCTTCTGGGAGTTTTAATTTATTGGATAAATTAAATAATTAATTATTCATTAGATGAAATAATTAATTATAATGATAAGATTAATTATTAATTAATTTTCTTGTGAAATATATTAATCAATTAATTTATCTAATTAATTTGGTTATTTAATTAATTAATTAATTTATTGGATACAATAAATTACTAATTGAAATAAGAAACTAATTAAACAAAACAAATCCCGGGGCTAAATAAGGAGTCCAATTGGACGCCTACTAGGCCTCAATGTGGGGTCTTTGAGAGGCCACATATTAGGGCTCTTTTGTTTTGACTTGTTCAATAAGTCATGAGGTATATAAGGACTCTTTGACTTAGAACAAGAAAATAAGAATACATAACTCTCAAAAGAAAGAAAAATATTCCTCCCCTCCTCTATACCTAGCCGTCAACCATAGAGAAAGAAGAAAGGGGATTTTTCGTTTGTTGATCTGTGCGTGACGATTTAGAGACGACATATTTTCATTGTTCGGATCAAGTTCAAGTTTGAAGAATCAAACCAAAGGATTGAAGATTTGGAAGCTTCAATACTTTGAGCTTGGAGAAGAAGAAGTTTTTCTCCATCATCATATTCATATTAACGAGTAAGTTTTATTCGTTATACGCTTTTAGATTCAATTATGCGAATTAGAGTACCAGTTGGGTTTTCGTCTTAATTTTTGAAATCCCTTCCACTGCATTTATCCTTTTTCGAATGAAACCCAATAGTGGTATCAGAGCCAGGTTCTCTGATTTGCATATTTGATCTTGTTTACGTCATTTAAGAACTGCATGTTATGTGTTTTTGAAGCATGTTTGTATGTTTTTCTTAAATCTGCGTTTTATGGTTTTTCGCCTAGTTTTTTGATTTTTAATTATTGTAAATCTAGGGATATTTGATGATATTGAAAATTGAAAAATACCGAGGAAAAACGGGGCTCGAAAGCCCCGAGAAAAATGCGCGCAGCAGCGCTCGCGCACTGTTCGCGCGCTGTTTAGCGCAGCCAGTCCGTTCGGCCCGGCCCTGTCCTGCCCAGTCACGGCCCGTCGAGTCGTGACCGTGGCCCGACGGGTCGTGGGTTTGGAAACCCAATTCGTTGATCCGGGTCATGGATTCGGGTTGTAAAACGGGCTATGTTTGGGTCGAAATTGTTTCTTGAATTTTGGGTGATTTTAATTAATTGGGTTGATCAAAAGGATGATGACCCGAATAATTTAAATCAAGCCCAATTGAAAAGTATCCAATTTCGACTTGTTAATTAATTTGGACTTAATCTAATTAAATTTAAATGGGCCAATTAGATTGGTGATTTGAACTTAAATTAAATTTAGCCCAATAAGAAATTAATAAACGTGAATGTTGTTCTAATTAATTATTTTGAGCCCAATTAAATTGAATCCAAGTGGACCAAAAGGATGGTGACTTGGGTTTGATGAAATCGAGCCCAATGAGATTAATTGGAATATAATATTTAACTAGAACTAATTAATTATTTTTCTTGGAGATCAATAATGATTTATGGATTAAATATTATTATTTTTTCCTTGACTTGGAAATTACTTCATTTTGAATAAGGAATATAAATTATTTTTCTTAGCGATTAATAAATAATTCTTTGATCAAATAAAAGTATTTTCAATTTTTGATGGCTTTAAATCATAATAAAATAAAATATAGAATTCCATATTTTATGTGTTCATATTATTTTAATTAAAGGTAGATGCACTTAATTCTTAATTTTGTACATCTAAGTCATTTAGTTGGACTAGAATGATTTTAATTGAAATAGTGAATATGTGAAATCATAAGGAATTTTATAAAGGACTTTTTAGTTGGACTAAAATTTTAATAATCAACATAAGTAATTTAATATTGCGAGCATGTATTAAATGTTGCGATTATGTATTAATTGATGCGAGCATGTCTTATGTGATTAAAACACTGATCATGGACTTAGGATTATATGTTTTACCTTTAATTTTATGGGTTATCAAATTTGAAGCTATTTATTATATTCTTAGAAATAATTCATGAGTTGTTTTAGGAATCGAGATAAAATAGTTCAAAATTGATAAAGTCAAAATCTATGCCTTTTGTGATGACCCATTGGCTCGGGCCCTCTAGTAAAAGTCCATGATCAAGTGATGAATTTATTTATTCATTTATTTAAATTCTATGTTTATTTATATTGAAAGGCATGATTATTAGTAGTATTTTTATGCATGATCAATATAGAATAAAGCGCTATATAAACTGAATAATGTGCAAAGTAAGACCAAAATCTTTTGACAAATTCAATTCTCCCAAATAAATTATACCGAGTTAGAAAAGGATGTTAGACATCCTCACCCTCCACTAAGCTTTCTAAAATTAGAATTACTATAAATGTGTAATGCTTCCCAGTTATGGCGGTTATACATTTAGAAATAATTTAAAATTTTGTAAAGTGCATGCAAGTGCCTTAATCGAAACATATTTCACCCCAGAAACCTGTTTAGTTGCAAGGTGAAATTCAAATGCTAGATTATAGGAGTTCGTGGGATAAACTCGGGTAGTTCACGAACCTAGAAATTGAATGGGTTGCGGTTTGGTGAACTATGGGGAAACGTATTGAAACATTTATTGGATAAATTGATATTAAATATCACTTCAAATAATTAATGGGCCAGAAACCGGTTAGGTTGCAACCTATTTAATTAATTGAGGACCTCAATACCTGTTATGGAAGCGATGCCAATGATGTTTCCCGATTTTCACATGGGAGTGTGGGATTCGAAAAATGCAGTGGGAGCCAAGAATAATTTTAAGTCCTTAATTTTTCTCGGTTAAGTCAAAACAAGTAATCTGATAAATCTGGTTTATTTCTGCAGTCAATTTCTCATTTATCTCTCTCAAACATGACAAACCCATTTTCAATTCTACTCGAAAAGAATACTCTGACTGGACCCAATTATGTGGACTGGCTTAGAAATTTTAGGATTGTCCTCAATATGGAATCACTGGGATACGTCTTGGGCGGCTCCTACTAGAACACGTTCCAATGAGGAAGAGGTCCAAGCCCATGAAAAATGGGTTAAGGACGACCTCCGGGTGAGAGGATACATGGTGGGATCTATGACTAATGATCTTCAAAGGTGACATGATAAGATGCCCACTGCAAGAGCTATCCTAGCTCACCTGGTAGAGCTCTATGGAGAGCATAGTCGAACTGCATGATATGAGATATCGAAAGAGCTCTTCAGAGCCAAGATGAAAGAAAGCGAGAAGGTTGGTGATCATGTCCTCAAAATGATTTCGAGGATCGAGAAATTGGAAGCTCTCGAATTCACCATGAATGCCACCCTTCAAATTGACTTAATCTTACAGTCTCTTCCTGATTCCTTTACCCAATTTGTGGTTAACTTTAACTGCAATGAGATAGAGTGCAATTTAGCTGGGCTAATGAACAAGTTGGTTACTACACAATCTCAAATGAAACCAAAGGGAAAGGAAACTACCTTGGTCATCTCTTCTGGACCCAAAAAATCTAAGAAGAAGAACAACAAGAAAAAGTCTGGCGAGCTTGGAGCTCAAGGGGGTACCAAGAAGGGTAAGGGAAAGGCTCAAGGGTTTTACAAGAGCAAAGGACCTAAGAAAACGGATAGATGTTTCGAGTGCGGTGAGCTTGGCCACTAGAAGAGAAACTGTCCCAAATTAGGCAAAGGCGCACAAGATATGGAACTATTAGTTTTTTAAACTAACTTTTCTATGACCGTATTTTCTACTTCATGGATTTTGGACCCTAGTGCCCATGTTTGTTGTTTGGATCAGGATCTATAGAGAAGTAGAAAGCTGGGCCGAGAAGAAGTGATGGTCAAAGTAGGCAGCGGGGAAAGCGTCGCAGCTACTAGGATCGGATCTACTTCTCTTTATTTGAATTCTGGACATTTACTATTTTTAGATTTGGTTTTGCCCAAGGGGCTTAAGAACATTGTATCTATTCCTATCTTAGTTAAGATTGGATATACATTCCATTTTTCTAAATTAAATTGCGACATTTATTATGGAAATAAATTAGTTGGCAATGCATGTTTAGTTAATGGCTTGTATTATTTAAATGTCCGTAATTCATCTAATGTTAATGTTGTAACACGTAAATGTGGTAGGCAAGAAACTAACTTAAGACTCAAGTGGCATCTTAGACTACGCTATGCCGGAGAGCACAAGATCCACAAAATGGAAAAAGATGGGCTTTTAAGCTCACTAGGGTCGGACCCTATTCCTACATGTGAATCATGTCTCTTAGGAAAGATGGCTCGATCCCCCTTCACAGGGACTTTTGAAAGGGCTACGCAAGTCTTAGGATTAGTGCATACCGACGTCTGCGGACCATTTGGAGAAATGGCTCGTGGAGGTTTCTACTACTTCATCACTTTCACTGACGACCATTCAAGATTTGGTCTAGTGTATCTGATGAAGCAAAAAATCTGAATCCTTTGAAAGATTCAAAGAGTTCAAGGCCTTAGTAGAAAATCAAACTGGGCAAAATAAAAAATCTCTACGATCGGATCGTGGAGGAGAATATATGAGTGCCGAGTTTGATGAATTCCTAAGACAACAAAGAATAATGTTACAACTAACACCACTAGCAACTCCTCAACTGAATGGAGTAGCCTAGCGAAGGAATCAAACATTGTTGAACATGGTTCGTTCCATGCTTAGTTACACTAATTTACCCATTTTGTTGTGGGGATACGCGCTCCTTACCGCTGCTCATGTTTTGAACAGATGTTCCTCCAAATCCATTCCTAAAACTCCGCATGAGATGTGGAATAATAGAAAATCGAGTCTTAATCATATTAAAATTTGGGGATGCCCCGCTTATGTCAAGAAGACTAAAGTGGAGAAATTGGAGGCAAGATCCCTAATGGGACGTTTCATTGGTTATCCTGAAGATTCCATGGGATTCTTCTTTTACCTGCATGATGATCAAAGAATCATCGTGGCCCTACAAGCTCACTTCCTTGAGGATGAGTTCATCTTGGAAGGGGGCAAAGGTAGGAAAATTGTTCTAGAAGAACAAAATGAAACTCCCTCAAATACATCTGTTCAAGAACCGAGGCCTGAACCCATAGTAGCACAACCACCACGTAGATCTGGTAGAATACCTCAAGAACCTGAGAGGTATGGGTGTCTACTGCAGGGGGAGCGAGAGCTTCACACTGTAGTACAAGTAGGTCATGAAGATGATCCTTGTACCTATGATCAAGCGATGGTGGATGTCGATGCTTCAAGATGGCGAGAAGCCATGGAAACAAAAATGGACTCTATGCAATCGAACCATGTCTAGGCTTTGGTAGATCATCCTGAAGGTATAAAACCTATAGGATGTAAGTGGATCTACAAAAGAAAGATAGGTGGCAAGGTTGACACCTTTAAAGCCAGGCTCGTAGCGAAAGGGTATAGTCAAAGAGAAGGAATTGACTATCAAGAAACCTTTTAGCCCGTGGCTACGATAAAGTCCATACGAATTTTGTTATCCATAGCTACATACTTAGATTATGAGATATGGCAAATGGATGTCAAAACGGCCTTTCTAAATGGATTTCTCGAGGAGGATATCTATATAGAATAGCCAAAGGGTTTTGTGTCCGAGTTCGATATCCATAAAGTATGTAAACTTGAGAGGTCCATTTATGGTCTCAAGCAAGCATCTAGAAGCTGGAATCTCCATTTTGATGAAGAAGTTAAGGGATATGGCTTCTTCAAGAACGAAGATGAACCATGTGTCTACAAGAAGACTAGTGGGAGCAAACTCTCGTTCTTAGTACTATATGTGGATGACATTCTACTTATAGGAAATGACGTAGGAATGCTCACCGCTGTCAAGAAATGGCTTTCGAGTACGTTTTCCATGAAAGACTTGGGAGAAGCCACATACATTCTAGGAATTCGTATCTACAGGGATATAACAAATAGAATGATAGGCCTCTCTCAAGCCCTTTACTTAGAAAAGGTCCTAAAGAGGTTTAGGATGGACAACTCTAAGAAAGGGTTTCTTCCCATAAGGCATGGAGTACACTTATATATCCAAGTCTATGTGTCCTCAAAGTGAGAAAGATAGACAAGAGATGAGTAATGTACCCTATGCTTCTGCAGTTCGTAGCCTGATGTATGCAATGCTGTGTACTAGACCCGACATTGCCTATGCTGTGAGCGTGGTGAGTCGATTTCAGGCAAACCCGGGAAAGGAACATTGCATAGCTGTAAAGAATATCCTAAAGTATCTGAAAAGAACTAAGGATATGATTCTCATCTATGGAGGTGGAGACCTGAAGATGGAAGGTTATTTTGATTCAGACTTTCAGTCTGATGTTGATGACCGAAAATCCACTTCAGGGTTTTTTTTACTCTCAATGGTGGAGCGGTGTCTTGGAAAATCTCCAAGCAAAGCACAACCGCTGATTCCACCACTGAAGCAGAGTATGTAGCAGCCTCAGAGGCAGCGAAAGAATCTGTTTGGATGAGGAAGTTTCTTGGAGAACTTGGAACGGTCCCTAGTGCTCAGCTCCTGTTGCCACTTTATTATGATAACAATGGAGCGATAGCTGAAGCCAAGGAACCGAGGTCTCATAACAAGTCCAAACATATTGAGAGAAGATTTCACATCATCAGGGAGATCGTCGGCAGAGGAGAGATAGCAGTGCAGAAAATAGCCTCAGTTGACAATATAGCTGACCTGTTCACCAAACCACTACCTCAGGCTGTTTTGGACCAACACTTGGAAAGGATAGGTATTAGATACCACAATGAGTGGCATTAAGTGCAAATGGGAGATTGTTAGGATTATGCCCTCAGATGCTATAGAGGATAAAATGTATAAGGCATATATCTTGTATCGAACTTAAACTCTTCTTAAATAAAAGGCATTATTGAGTTTTCACTTAATTCTTATCTGCATCTATAAGTTGTGTAAAACGTTTTGTCCATGTTTTCAGTGCGATCCCTCTACTTCCTATGGGATAGGAAGATTGGCACTAGAGAGATCGATCTTGATTATTAAAATAAGTTCGCAAGTAATATGAAGTCTTTAATGGACAAATAAAGACTTCGAATACTTTGACAATCCTAGCTCCAACATGGGAGTGCCTGTCTAGCATCATGGGATGATAGGAGATTAAGATTGTAGACACGTCAGTGGAACTGATATGTTCGAACGCGACTCGCATCTGTTCTGTCACATAGGTTTTCACTCTGTGACTGTCAATGACGGAACTGATTATGCGTAATAGGTATATGTGAACCTTTGACTTGAAGTATCAGGCTGAAGATGCACTTGTGATGCCAAGTCTTTCACTAGAGTAGTTAGACCCAATTCACCCTTTGGTGGGGTCAACCTCGAAATGCGGACTTGATGGGCAAGTGGTAATCTTAGCAAATATCTAATATGGGATTTGTTCTCTCATATGTGAATGAGTAATACCCTATGTAATTATAGATAAATAGAGATCAAAGTCTTGGCCAAAGCAAACGAGACGATTGTGCATGGCACTAAATCGATCTTAATGATCTCATATTTATTATGATTTATACACATGGTCAAGTCCAGTGAGTTTGACATAACCATGACTCTTACTTGACTGGGGATTGTGAACAAAGGGTTTATACATATACGGTATTTACAGTTGGAAGGTTTCAGACTGATCCTATCATTCGTTTGCGTTTGGGTTACGAAGTGGGCCACGTGACTGGCTAGGTGTTACCCACTTCCTTTGGTTTCCTCTCATTGCCAAACGAAACGAACCTAAGGAGTCGCGCTAAAGGATTGACAAAGAAAAATGAAGAAAAAAGAAGTTCTATTATTTCTTCTGGGAGTTTTAATTTATTGGATAAATTAAATAATTAATTATTCATTAGATGAAATAATTAATTATAATGATAACATTAATTATTAATTAATCTTCTTGTGAAAGATATTAATGAATTAATTTATCTAACTAATTTGGTTATTTAATTAATTAATTTATTTATTTGATACAATAAACTATTAATTGAAATAAGAAATTAATTAAACAAAATAAATCTCGGGGCTAAATAAGGAGTCCAATTGGACACCTACTAGGCCTTAATGTGGCGTCTTTGAGAGGCCACATATTAGGGCTCTTTTGTTTTGACTTGTTCAATAAGTCATGAGGTATATAAGGACTCTTTGACTTAGAACAAGAAAAGAAGAATACATAACTCTCAAAAGAAAGAAAAATATTCCTCCCCTCCTCTATACCTAGCTGTCAACCATAGAGAAAGAAGAAAAGGGATTTTTCGTTTGTTGATCCGTGCGTGACGATTTAGAGACGACGTATTTTCGTTGTTCGGATCAAGTTCAAGTTTGAAGAATCAAACCAAAGGATTGAAGATTTGGAAGCATCAATATTTCGAGTTTGGAGAAGAAGAAGTTTTTCTCCATCATCATATTCATCTTAACGAGTAAGTTTTATTCGTTATATGCTTTTAGATTCAATTATGCGAATTAGAGTACCAATTGGGTTTTCGTTTTAATTTTTGAAATCCCTTCCATTGCGTTTATGCCTTTTCGAACGAAACCCAACATACCCATGAGATGAAACTGATGCGAGCCATTTTCGAACATATTAGTCTAACTTATATGTCCATGACATAAGTTCCCACTATTATTCCCATAGTGTTCGACTGGCACTTTCTCTGTCGAAACTTATATCATACAAGTCCTTATTCTGTATTGATGTCCAGTCAAATACTTTCTTAGACTTGCGAACCTTATTTGGAGAATAAGGATCAAACCCTTCTAGTGCCATTCTTCCTATCCTATAGGAAGTAGAAGGTTTGCCTTATAATCAAGGACTTTACGTTGTTTATTGACACCTTACAAATGCCTATAAGAAAACAACAAGATAATGCCTTATATATAATAAAGGGATATTTTTCAGTTACAAGTTAATGCCCTATAAATCTATCCTCTTTATGGCATTTGAGGGCATACACTCTAACAATCTCCCACTTGCACTCAATGCCATTTGCTATGGTATTTAATACTCATCCCTTCGAGATGTTTTTCTAGCACCACCTGTGCCAATGGCTTGGTCAATGGATCAGCGACATTGTCAGCTGAGGCTATTTTCTGAACAGATATTTCTCCTCCTGCAACGATCTCTCTTATGATGTGATATCTCCTCTCGATGTGTTTGGACTTGTTGTGAGACGTAGGTTCCTTTGCTTGCGCTATTGCTCCGGTGTTGTCACAATAAAGTGGCAACGAGAGCTTTATGCTAGGAACCACTTGAAGTTCTTCTATGAACTTCCTTATCCAAATAGCCTCTTTAGCTGCCTCAGAGGCAGCTATGTATTCAACCTCTGTAGTGGAGTCCGCGGTTGTGGTTTGCTTGGAACTTTTCCAAGTTACCGCCCCACTATTGAGGGTGAATACGAATCCTGAGGTGGATTTTCGGTCATCGACATCAGATTGAAAATCCAAATTAGTTTACCCGTCCACTCTCAGGCTTCCACTCCCATAGATGAGAATTATATCCTTGGTTCTCTTCAGATACTTTAGGATATTCTTCACAGCTATCCAATGCTCCTTCCCTGGGTTTGCTTGAAATCGACTAACAACGCTTACCGAGTAAGCAATGTCAGGTCCAGTACACAACATTGCATACATTAGGCTACCCACTGCTGATGCATAGGGTACAGTGCTCATTTTCTTTCTATATTCCTCACTTTGAGGACACATAGATTTTGAGAGATGTATCCCATGCCTCATTGGCAGGAACCCTTTCTTAGAATCCTGCATCCTATATCTCTTTAGGACCTTTTCTAAGTAAAGGGCTTGAGAGAGCCCTATCATTCTATGTGTTCGATCTCTGTAGATTCGAATCCCTAGAATATAATTTGCCTCTCCCAAGTCTTTCATGGAGAAAGTACTCGAAAGCTACTTCTTTACAGTGGTGAGCATTCCTATATCGTTCCCTATGAGTAATATGTCATCTACATATAACACAAGGAATGTTATCTTGCTCCCACTAACCTTTTTATAAACACATGGCTCATCTTCGTTCTTGATGAAGTCAAATCCTTTGACAGCCTCATCAAAATGTAGATTCCAGCTACGGGATGGTTGCTTGAGTCCATTAATAGATCTCTCAAGCTTACGCACCTTATGAGTATGCTCCTCGGATACAAAACCTTTAGGCTATTCCATATAGATGTCCTCTTCTAGGAATCCATTTAGGAAAGCAGTTTTGACATCCATTTTCAATATTTCATAGTCTAGGTGTGTGGCTATTGCAAGTAGAATCCTTATTGATTTTATCATAGCCACTGGCGAAAAGGTTTCTTGGCAGTCAATTCCTTCTTTTTGACTATACCCTTTCGCCACTAGCCTGACTTTGTAGATGTCAACCTTGCCATCAACACCAATCTTTCACTTGTAGATCCATTTGCACCCGATTGGTTTTACCCCTTCAGGTTGGTCCACAGGTTTCCAGACTTGGTTTGCATGCATCGAATCGATCTTAGCTTGCATAGCTTCACACCATCTAGTAGCATCCACATCCACCATTGCTTGATCAAAGTGGACGGATCATCTCCATGATCTTCCTCTAATACAGAATGAAGATCCAACTCTCTCTATACTAGATATCCGTACCACTTAGGCAGTTGAGGTACTCTAATTGATCTTCACGGTTGTGGTTGTGTTACAGAAGGTTCGGTTCTCACTTCCCGTGTAGATGTATCCACTGGAGTCTCATTTTGTTCTTCTGAAACAATCTTTCTACCCGCTCCTCCTTCTTGAATGAACTCATCTTCAAGAAAGTGGGCTTGTAAAGCTACAATGATCCTTTGATCATCGTGCAGGTAAAAGAGGTATCCCATTGAATCTTCAGGATACCCAACGAAATGTCCCTTCAAGGATCTAGCCTCCAACTTGTCCACTTTTGTCTTTTTGACATAAGCCGGACATCCCCAAATCTTGATGTGATTAACACTTGGTTTCCTATTCCTCCATATCTCATAGGGAGTCATAGGAACAGACTTGGACGGACATCTATTTAAAATGTGTACAGCTGTAAGCAGCGCATGACCCCACAGTGAAATGGGTAAGTCAGTGTAGCTGAGCATGGAGTGAACCATGTCCAACAGGGTTCGATTCCTTCTCTCTGCTACTCCATGTAACTGTGGTGTCGCTGGAGGTGTGAGCTGTAATACTATATCATTCTCTCTGAGGTATACATCAAACTCGTCGCTCATATATTCTCCTCTCGATCCAATCGAAGGGTTTTTATATGTTGACTAGTTTGATTTTCCACTAAAGCCTTGAATTTCTTGAACTTTTCAATGGATTCAGACTTATGCCTCATCATGTACACTAGACCATATCTTGAATGGTCATCAGTCAAGGTGATGAAGTAAAGGAAACCTCCTCGTGCCATTTCTCCAAATGGACCACAAACATCAGTGTGCACTAAGCCTAAGATTTGTGAGGCTCTTTCAAATCTTAATGGACCAATTAGTAAGATAGGAATCCAATCCTAATGGACCAATTAATCCATCTTTCCCCATTTTGCGAATTTTATGTTTGCCGGCATGGCCTAGTCTAACACTACTACAGAAATGACCTATTACAGCTGTTTTTTTTTTACCTATTACAGCGGTTATTTTTTACCTATTATAGCGGTTTTAACCGCTGTAACAGGTACCGCTGTAATTGGTTAGACCAATTGCAGCAGTTTTTGAACCGCTGTAATTGGTCAACCTATTATAGCGGTTTTTTGAAAAACCCCTATAATAGGTTAAACCTGTCATAGCGGTTTTTCAAAAAACCGCTATAATAGGTAACCTGTTATAGCGGTTTTTCACAAAACTGCTATAACAGGTTACCTATTATAGCGACTTTTTGAAAAACCTCTATAATAGGTGTATTTTTTATTTTATTTTAATTTTTTTTCTTGCTGTACTGTACAAAATTTATTGTAACCAGCTTTCCACAAGCTCAAAATTCAACACACTAACACAACAAACCATAAAATCAATTCAACAGAAACAACAAACGTGAAACCCAAAATTAACTTCAACAAATTAAATGATCATCTCTAACAACAAAAACCAACAAATGTATTGTTCCAATTCGCATAATCTCCAACAAATCAAATTTTACGTATAATCTCCAACAACTGATAACGATTTTACAATCAATTAAATACAACAAATCAAATAAAAATTTACAACAATTTTCAACTTACACCATACCAAAAGCGCATTGGAAAATGTATTGTGCCAATTCGCCACGTACTTCATCAAGTTGCTCTATAGAGTAAGTGACGTATTGACAATCAGGAAAGTACTGCACGATAGAGATTGAAAACACGACAAAGGTTTAATAACTTATAAAGGGAAATTAGAATTTGATGATGAGTATTAATTAGGATTATGCATACCGCTGGTGGGATTGTAGATTCTCCGTGGCTAATAATATCCTTCATGAGTTTCATAACAAAGAAGCCACAATCTTTGTCGTTTAACTGCATGGGGCACTACAAAATTGAAATCAAAAATTGTATTAGAACAATAACGTTTATACGAGTAATCTCTCGAAAATATAAAATTACACTAACCTTTATAGAAGTCCATTTACAGGCCATTTTTTTGGATTTGGCCTTTTGGGTGTTACGATTTGCACGAGACATCAACACAGCATTGTTAAAAACATCAAAAAACAAGGAAAGATGTCAATATCAAGCAAATATACATGTCAAATCTAGGAAGATATATACACTTTAAAATTAATATTAAATATAATGAATACATTGATTAAATGAAAAACTTACTGATTAATTGTTTCTTTCATATCAGGTCGGTTGTTCGAATCAACGTGCAAAGAATTCAGATAATAAACGATCTCTTTAGTTGGATCAATCACAAGAAACACCCAATGTCCCCTAAATTAAAAAGCATTCAAAAGATAAGTTCAAAATTAGTTTTGCGTACGTAACAAATTTTACAAAATAAAGTTAGGTGTTTAGTAACTCACCCGGTGTTGTAAGGCGCAATAAACAACTTCCCATCTGCGCAATCTTTCATGGCATTTGTTATATATTGCGCTTGTACGATACGCTGAGAGGGAGTAATACCTGCTCCCGCAGCTATAGTATGTGGGCTAAGGAACCCGAAATTATTTGTTTTCTCTTCGGGGACCACGTACTTAGCCCACAAACACCTAAATTGAGCATAAAATAAATTTGAACAAGAAAATAAACATAGTTCAAATTAATGTAGTAAAATAATTTAAAAACTAACTTTTTTTAATTCATATTTAAAAACTTACTTGATGTAAACTGAAATGATAGAGACTCCTATTTGTTCTTTGCGCAAAAAATGATAGATCTCCTCCCGCCCAAGATACTCTTGATAGGGTTCGTTATTATAGATTGCCTCGGGAATGTCTACAGCGATCAATTGTTCAATAGGCATTATTTGCAGATACCTTTCAAGAGTTACAAGTGGCTGAGGGAGTTGATCAGCTGTTACGTCTGTTGCTCTGTCATCTTCACGGGAAGGGTTGGCCACAGGAGGTGTTCGTTTGATAGCTGAGTGCTTCGTCATCTCTGATTTATGTTTTCCAACTGATGATTTGGATTTTCCAAGAGACTATTTAAGCAAATAAAACCAACATGAATGTTACAAACCAAAGTATAGTTAGTAACCTTAAACAATTGTTATAATTTATTAATGGCTAGGTATTAATAATTACGTACCGATGCATCACTGACAGTGACAAAACTCTTAGGCCAAGCAACAATGTATCCCACAGCCTCAGAAACTGTGAACACTCCTACATCAGCGAGAGGGACTGGTAGGGGTGCAATATCTTCAATTGCAATGTCAATCATCACTTTCACAAGGTGGGTGGGTAATGGAAGTGTATGCAGCGTTCTATCATCTGGTCGATTGTACATTTGTCCTTTAGCCACCAAACGATAAGACGGTGTTGAAAGTGACAATTGACATGGTGCCACAACCTACATATATATATATATATATATATACCATTATATTAGAAAAATTTGTGTATTTTAATGAATTGGAAGTTATACGATCACTTAATAATTTCATATCATTACCTGAGGAAGGTTCTTAACTGGATCTGGGCAGCTATCTTTCAAAGAAACCGCCTCATCTTCATGTGGCTGTTGCGACCCAGACGCCTTATGCTCGTCAAACTCGCGTCGCAATGAGGATAGTGATGCAGTGAGCATGTGCACCATGTTTTTCAAGTTATCAATCTCCTCATCTTTAGAAGGCTTTTTGTCAATAAAATAGTGTTTTTGTGATACCCCAAAGCCTACTCCCCTAACGCGACCCGAATGCTCCTTCTTGCTAAGAGCATTAGCCAATATATTATTCCGGGTCCTCTCGCTTCCACTATTGCTACCCTCTTGTGATAAGCACTCCTGTAATAATACATTTAAAAATTAGTGAACTTTGCTCTTATAAAAAAATTTCAAAAAAAACATACAACACATGGTATAGCTAAAATTGCAAATAACTCACAATTTCATGCACTACTCTTTTAACATTGACATTATCAATGTTATGTTGGCTGTCAGAATGTGCAATCCTCCACACGAGTGCTCGTGTCACGTCTGAGGGGTCTGACCGAACTTCCTTTCTTTTTCCCATCTCTATTATGATTAAATATATATATATATATATATATTAACAAGGAATTTTTATTAGAAAACTTGTAATGATTCACTGTTAAACGAACTACATACCTCAATTTGCTCTAGTTGAGCATATCCAACACGTGATTTCCTATAGGGATATTCAGGGTCCTTTGCTCTTTCCTGATTGTCCCTACTTAATTGTTGTTCATTACATAATCAAAGCATTACTCAATGTTCATATAAACGCAATATGCAACAAATGAAATCGTAAATTCAAATAATTACCAGGAAAGGTTCACTTTTTCGTATATGTAAAAACGCTGTCCAATCTTCTTGAGATATATTATATTTTTGGGGTGGGCTGGAATTAATATTCCCATTATCATCCACTACCCACACTCTGCTCAAGAAGCTCCTGAAGTTTCGCGCTAGCTTTCCAGCTTCGGCCATGACAAATTTGTGTCTACTTTCTTCAATATCAAAGGCCAACTATGAAAAACAAACAACAAAGTATATATGAAATCATAATTTTGAGAAAATTGAATAAACAAAAAATACATTAACCAATTAATTAGAAACATGATAATAACCAACTTACAGCTATTTCATTCCAAATTGCTGATTTTGTTGCTTCCGAGACGTGTCGCCAATCACTGATGGTAATCGGCACCCTGTCACGAGCTATGACTCCAATGTAACCAACAAATGTTGATTTATTTGGGTCAATTGGTTGGCCATTCCGATTCCAGTCGACTGGTAGCTTTAAGCCTTTACTTCTGGCATTTATGACTTTTTTCATTGCAGCGATACCTCTACGTATCTCACTTTCAACACGTTTGTTTGCAGCAGCCCCAGAATCCATCGACCTACAGAAGCCAAAAATACAGAATTTAGATTCATATACCAAATATATAGTACCAAGTAACGCCACCATTATTTTAGAAAAAATTCGGCAGAGTAACGACGCAAATTTTTTTACTAAGTTCTTGACTTAATCTTCCCCCAAAATTGCAAATAACAAAACCAATCCATCAATTTTTTCACAAAACCAATCAAATTTCACAAAACCATAAATGCATTAAACGATGTCAACAAAACAACACATATTGATCCAATCACGATACATAATCAAAATACATATCAACAAACACGCTATACTCATGATATGTATTCAAATAATAATACTCGTTATCAAATAGAGAGAGCGAGAGAGAAGAAGCTTACGGTGGTGGTCGTGGTAGTGGTGAAGGGGGCGGTGGTGGTCGTAGAGGATGAGGAGAGAGCGGCTGTGGCTGTGGCGGTGGTGGTGGTGGTGCCGGTATACAATATTGACCTACAAAAGCCAAAAATACAGAAGTTAGTTTCATTATGCAACAACATAATTTTTCAATTCATAAACTAACAAGAGACGCCCTGACTCATACACTAACAAATACTTATATGAAGAAAAGTTTAGGAAATAAGTATATCATATAATTATCACATAAGTTCAAATACCTTTCATCGTTTTCTTTTTATCTTTGACTTAGTAGTCTTTTGCTTCCCCCCAGTACGACCCTTTTGTTTAGTACGTCGACGAACAAATGGATTAATCCATATCCCCTCTTGGTGATCTTGTCGCATATACAATTCATCATCACTGATATCCAAGTCACCATCACTATCAGTGGCTTGTGAATCACGTAAGATAGGATTTTCTCCATCATCATCACTATATGAACTATCATCCTCCATACAAGTATTTTTGTTTGCCGATAAAACAATTGACCACCTCTTATCAATAGGATTGGTGACAAAAAACACTTGCGTAGCTTGTGATGCCAAAATGAAAGGTTCATCTTTGTAACCCACCCTCTCAAGGTCTACTCGAGTAAAGCCTATTTCACTATTATCGACACCATTTTTATTGCTAGCCCACCTACACCCAAATACAGGCACCCGAAACCAACTATAATCCATCTCCCATATATGTTCAATCACCCCATAATATGATAAATGAGCATAGATAGGGTTATTATCTCTCGCAATTGAGATATGCATTGCATGAGCTACAAGACTCAACCCATTATTCTGCATTGTACTCCATTCATCTTGGTCTTTTGTATACAATGTACGACCATTTATACAATAACCTGAATGACAAAATACAAGTCTGCCCGGTCCCATCGACAACCGTGCCAATTTATCTGAAACTAAAAGTGGATTCTCGTTCTGTTTCTCGTGAATATGCTTTTGGAACTAATCAGAGAAACTCTTATTATGCTCTCTTGAAATCCAACTCTCATTTTTATTGGGATTTAACCTCCTAAGTTGATCCTTGTGCTCTTGAACATATGGCTCAACCTCATCGGTGTTGTGGAGCACATATAGGTGTGCCTGATCCCTTTGTGTGCAAGGAACACTAACTAATTGTTTTCCAAGTACGCTTTCTCCTTCTGTTCTCCCTCCAAAAACATGAGACTTTGGAAGCTCTGCAACGTTAGAATCTTTCACATATTCTGTGCAAAATGTAATTGCTTCATCAACTATGTACCGTTCAACAATGCAACCTTCCGGTAGACTATGATTTTTCACGTAGCCTTTTAATACCTTCATATAACGCTCAGCCAGATATATACACTACTACAAAAAGAGCCTATTACAGCGCCCCAATTACAGCGATTTTTCGAAAATCCCTGAACAGAGGGGTCTATTACAGCGGTTCGTGAAAGAACCGCTGTAATAGGTAAAACGCGGCACCTATTACAGAGGTTCTTTCATGAACCACTGTAATAGGTGCCAAGCCTATTACAACGGTTCTATAGAGAACCGCTGTAATAGGCCTTTTACAGTGGTCCGGACCGGTTACAGCGGTTTTCCAATAAACCGCTATAATTGACCAGATACAGCGATTTTTCAAAAAACCGCTATAACAGGTCCCCGGCGAAACCCTATTACAGCTGTTCACCAAAAAACCGTTGTAATAGACCCCTCCGTTCAGCGGTTTTCTAAAAACCGCTGTAATAGGTGCGCTGTAATAGTGTATTTTTGTAGTAGTGTAAGATACCAAATCAATCTTTGGTTTATTCCAAGCCTACTACGTTTTCTTTGTATAGTATTCGGAGAACACTCATTCTGGACATTAAGGTAATACAATCCATTTATTAAAGAAGCATAGCCTACTAATTTATTACCATAATAAATATTGCATCGTTCATCAATAAAATGGAAAGTGTAACTAAGTTTAACTAAAACGGGAATAGAAATAATGTTTTTAAGCCCATTAGGCAAAACTAAAACATTATCCAGAAATAGTATATGTCCAGAATTAAGAAATAATGAGGCAGATCCAATTTCAGTAGCTGCAATGCTTTGCCCGCTGCCTACTCTTATCTTTACCTCATCAGGGCTCAGCTTCCTACTTCTTTCCAGATTCTGATTCACACAACATACATGAGTATTAGCTCCTGAATCAAGAACCCATGAAGAGGAAAAATTGGTAATAGAGAAATTAGTTTTAAAAACATAAAGTTCTTTACCTTTCGCTCGTATGTTAGGACAGTCTCTTCTCCAGTGGCCTAGCTCACCACAGCATAAGCATCTGTTTTGACTTCTAGCCCTCTTATTTCTCCTTCAGCGTGCTTTGTTGCAAGTCGTGCTGGATGCCCCTTCCTCTAAATGGTCATTATTATTCCTTCTTCCATCCAATGGATTAGGAAAAGTATTACCATTGGGATGTTCCATTTGTCCGCCTTTATTTATTTCTGAGCAACTTTGAGTTTTTCTAATAGGTCAGCTAAAGAACACTAAATGCCATTCATGTCAAAGTGTATGACGAAGTAATAGAACGAATCAGGGAGCGACAGTAGGATGAGATCAACTTGGAGATATAGGTCCATGTAGAAGTTTAAAGGTTTTAGTTTTTCTATCATGGTCATCATTTTGAAAACGTGTTCTCCAACATCCTCTCCTTCAGTCATTTTAGTTCAGAAGAGATCCCTTGAAATGAAATATCTAGAGGTCCTACCGCGTTCTTCGAACAGCTCATCCAGATGCAGGATAATGTCTCTTACATTATCCATCTTATCATGGGACCTTTGCAACTCTATGCACATCGAGCTTAAAATGTACACCCTTGCTCTATGGTTATCACAGCAACAATCCCAACGAGCCAGGCGAACTTCATCACCCTCGTCGTTTCCAGGAATGGGAGGAGGACCAATTTCCAGTACATAGTCTATGGATTCACTGCTAAGGACCATCCTCAGCTTTGTGAGCCATTCTATGTAGTTCGGACCAGTGGGAATTGTGTTTTCCATCAATTTTGAAAGTGGTTTGGGAGACATAATTAAATTTGAGAGAGAGAGAAATAACTACAGGAAATAAACCAGACTTTATTAGACTTGTGTAACTAAACTAAAACCAAGTTTAAAATCAAGGATTTCGACTTATAACTTGGCTCCCACTACATTTTTCGAGATTCACACTCCCACTGTGAAAAACGGAAGTGATCATTGCAATGTACTTCGTGGTGGGAATTGATTTCTTTAATTAATCTAATGGATGGAAACCCTTTAAAGATATTTCGTCCATTATTTAATTAAAGTGATGTCCAACATCAATCTATTCAATAGATGGTTCAATCTTCTTTTTCCCATAATCCACCAAAACCGCAACCCTTTAACGATTTATAGGTTTTGCGGATTATCTAAGTTTACTCCCACTAACTCCTCATAATCTAACATTTGAATTTCACCTTGCAACCCTTTAACGATATTTGGGGTGAAATATGTCTCGATTAAGGCATCTAATGCACTTAATAAAATTCTAGAATTAAATCTTGATATACGACCCCCACTTACTGGGAAGATGCCATATACTAGGTTTAATACTTGATTTTATTAAGTTTAATGGAGGGAAAGGATGCCTAGCACCCCTTACCAACTTAGTATAATTTTTGCTTGGGAGAATTCATGTTCTAAACATTTATCTAAGTCTCACTTTGCACATTATTCAATTTATATAGTGGCTATTGATAACATACATGCTTCATACAAGTAATGAACATGCATCGAAAGCAATAAATCAACACATATGTCCATGGGCTTTATCTAGAGGGCCCAAGCCAATGGGCCATCATTAAAAAAGAAAAAGAAAAATCAGCCTAGCTATTCTTCGTGGGCTCCAAGCTTCTCTTATTTTGGATTGATCTCCTCTTGAAAGGCCTATTCTATTTCTATCTTTTACATGAGATTATTTAACAACCTATACATAATTCTAGAAATAAATAAACGGGCTCAATTCTGGCCCTTACAACCCATAAAAGGAAATACAATCAAAAGAAATAACCTAAGCCCATGGACAATGTCACCATCATATAATACATGCTCGCAAAAAATAAAACAATTATGTTGGTGATTAAGTTAATATTTAATTAGTCCAACTAATTAACTTGCTCAATAAAATTCCAAATTTTATTGATAATCATGAATAAGCCATTTAGTGAGAATCTTTAATTTAAATAAATAACTTAATTAAAAAGTTCTCCAAGAACCATTAATTAATTATTTCACTTAAATTATTAATATTCAATAAAACAATTTGGGCTTGATTTCATAAAACATAAATTACCAACCATTGACATATTTAATTTTAATTAATTAGGCCCAAATTAATTTATTGAAGAGTCCATAATTTTAATTAAAACCATTTGAGCTTATTTAATTAAATCTGGGTCATCATCCTTTTGACCCACCCGGAAATTAAAATAGTTCAAAACCAATTTATTTAAAAAATTGGACCCGAGGAAAAATAACCCGACCCATTAGGACTTGGATCATGGACCCAGGCCCACGTGCTCTGGGTGCACGACACGACGTGTGTCGTGCGCCCAGCGCAAGGCTTAAGCCTGGCCGCGCGGCCAAGCGCCTTGTGCCCAGCACACGGCGCGGCCAGGCCCCATGACACGACGTCGTGCGCCTAGCGCACGACGTCGAGCACACAGTGTGTACATATGCGTACGCTGTGCACACAGCGGGTGGCCCAAAGGCCTCCTGCTGTGCACACAACGTGCGTTATCTACGCGCCCGATTCTCACAAAAATTAGATTTTTCAATTCATAAGCCATCATACTACAACATACATGAATTAAACGCAGGAAAATCATGGATTATCATCACGAAAAACATATTCAAAACATGCCTCAAAAAATGCGAAAAACACATAATCACGTAATCAATTAAATACAGAAATCAGAGATTGGCTCTGATACCACTGTTGGGAAAAATTGAATAAAATCAAAAACACAGTGGAAGAATAAGAGTTAAATCCCAGTGGCTCATCTCTATTTCTCGTATTTAAATTTGGTTTTACAAAATTAATTACCGTTCTCGCGTATGTTGAAATCTGAACCAGCTTTGCAATCCTTTTTTGAACAGCAAATCCGTCGCTGTACACCCCCAAACTTATCAATTGCTCGACCTCGAGCAATAAGAGCTATAAGGCAAGACCAACATTATTCAATGGGAGAAAACAAAACAACTAACTAACTCACTTTCGTGGAGTAAACGATTGCACTTAGCGGGTGCAACAAGCCTTTAAACCTTTGAGTTACCTCAAAGAACGAGTTATAGTCTCGTGAGGGTTTGCATAAGATATACCCACAAAATCTAGCAAATTTTCAATCCCAACCGAATCAACACATCTCAATATGATCAACAAGAATGAATGGCATAAAATCACCTTTTAAAGTTCACAAATATATATATACATATCAACTACTTTTTTTCTCATGTGACACCAATACTTGAAAAGACTCTCTAGGGTGTAGTGAAAAATAAATCTAAGGTATTATAGTCGAGAGGCATCCTTACCAATTTGGACATTAATCCCATATCTATCAACTTTCGATCAAACGCAAAGCACAAGAATTATAGAAAATTCATAGCCATTTAAATTTCATTATCTCAAACATTTAACTTTCAATTCATATGAAATTTCCATTGAAACTTCATTAAGGCTAGATCATGTGCAATGTTTTATTCCATTAGGCTTTCTATGACACCCATGTAGCAAGCTTTAGACCAATGACTCCAAACTAGATAGTTTTGGGGCATTAAGTGTAGAGACACTCCTAGGATTTAATCACTCGAGTATCAAAGGCCACGAAATAAAACTAGATCTTTTAAACAATTAACTTCTTTTGGCTTGAGCATAGCTCAAATTAGCATAATAGTACAATATATAGGTATGAAACTTTTCACCTCCAGTACGTATTAGCCTGACCACTTTTGGTCATACCAAATTCAACTTTTCAATTCATTGTTAGCATATAAAATTACTACTCAACTTTATAACTTTATGAGAAATCTAAGTTAATATTTTTGGGAATAATTCCTTAAGTGTCTCAAGATGGTTATCCTCTCAACTCCTCTACCTTCGATTTAAGTGCATTGTGATCATCTAAAGAATCAATTCTAGTCTAAGGTCCGTATGGGGTAGGGAGATGGACACTAGAAGAGTTTGGTACTTAGGTCTAAAACCTAGTTCCAACTCAAAGAAAGTTCTGACTTAAACCAGTTTGGACCCCGGGTGGATCCTTAGTGTAAAAACGCCGAAAAAAATATTTCGGATTCCTAATCTTGGATCACTTTAAACGAATTAATGATTTTTGACAATTTTCCAAAAACTTAAACGAAATAGATTACCTTATCAATTTCGTATATTTCTTCGCGTAATAGTAACTCCCCGGCTCCTGTCTCTAAAGATCCACGCGAACGACCTTAAAAGTTCTTCCAAAGCTTCCTCGTTTATGTGGTGGACCGCTAGGGCAAGCTATGGAGGAGGGAGAATTGTTTTTCTCTTGTGTTATGTAATTAGTTAAACCCTTAATTGACTTGTTAGTGTTGGAGTTACCTTATAACTCTTTTTACTTAGTAAAACAAGTTAAGGAGTCTTCCATTACTCCTTGATGGACGCTCCCTAGGGCTTCCATGACGTGGGTGGGCTTTGTTGGCCCATTCAACTTAGCCCACCTATTTAACATGTATTTAATTTAAATGTTATTTAAATTTCAATACATATTAAATATTAATTAATTCTTAATTAATTAATCTTCAATTAAATAATTTAATTTAATCTCATTAAATTAAATGTTAATTCATTGATTTAACCAATAAATCAATGCATCCATTTATCGCATCTTTCTAAAAGATAACACAAAAGACATCCCGTTTTTTCTTATAGCGCGACTCTTTAGGTTCGTCTCAATTGGCAATGGGAGGAATACCAAATGTGAGTGTCATCTAGCCATCCCGTGGACTCACATCGTACCCAACTGAGTACGAAATTAATAAATCATTTACGAACATCTATACCATAAATACCATATGAGTATAAGCCCTTCACTATGTATCCCGATCAAGTGAGAGCATGGTTTATGTCAAACTCACTGAACTTGATTACTGTGCTTGTAATCATATCATGATGAAATTACCAACTACCCTTCATGTCCCCACATGAGTTAGTTTCATTGCTTTGGCCAAAGACTTATAATTTCCTATGCACATGATTGAATATGATACTTTCTTGTTTACTATCGAGACTGTGAACCCCTTCTTGGCGATCACTGAACACTGCTACTTGACTCATTGAGATCGCACTTCATGGTCGGCCCCATCCAAGGTAATTGGGCCTAACTACTCTAGTAATAGATTCAACAGCACAAACACATTGTTCATGAACCCTTAGGTCTAAGCCCCACACATACTATTATGGTTAGTAATCCAATCATTGACAGTCACCGAGTAAATACCTATGTGATTGGATTACTATGAGCCATGTTCAAATATATCAATTCGATTGATATATCTATTGACATGTGTCTCACTATCCCATAGTGTTCGACTGGCACTCCTTGTCAGAACATGTGTCATACAAGTCGAATCTTAATGCCCGATTAAGATTCCTTGACTTGTGAACCTCCTTTTTGAGTGATTAGGAATAAGACTCTCCCCGTGCCATATCTTTACTCCATAAAGGGCAAAGAGTGAACCTCGATACACAAGGACTGTTTGTTCAATACTAATTTAATGCCACAAAGTTTTACATGAACTGAATAATAGTTTTCTTTTATTAATTATTAGTTTGTACAACATTATTGAATACCCTATACAATCTATTTGTCCTCATTGGCATCTAGGGCATATACCTAACAATTTCCCACTTGTACTCAATGCCAATCACTATGGTATCTAATACCCATCTTATCAAGATGTTTCTCTAGCACCGCCTGCGCCAATGGCTTAGTGAGTGGGTCAGCCACGTTTTCCGCTGAGGTTATTTTCTGCACGGCGATGTCGCCTCTTCCAACGATTTCTTGAATTATATGATAGCTCTTCTCTATGTGTTTGGATTTATTGTGAGACCTTGCTTCCCTAGTTTGCTCAATGTCTCCATTGTTGTCACGCCATACTGGCAACGGAAGCTCCACACTAGGAACAACTTGAAGTTCAACCATGAACTTCTTAATCCAAACAGCTTCCTTGGCTACCTCCGAGGCTGCCACATATTCAGCTTTAATGGTCGAATCAGCAGTTGTGCTTTGTTTGGAACTTTTCCAAGACACTGGTCCACCGTTCAGAGTGAATATGAAACCAAAAGTGGATTTTCGGTCATCGATATCTAACTGAAATTCAGAATTTGTATAACCATCCACTATCAATTCTCCATTGTCGTACACCAGAATCATATCTTTAGTTCTTCTCAAGTACTTCAAGATAGATTTTACGGCGATCCAATGTTCTTTGCCTGGATTAGCTTGAAACCTACTTACCATGCTCACAGCGTAGGCAAGATCTAGTCTCGTTCATAACATCACGTACATGAGACTTCCTACTGTCGATGCATAGGGAACTGCACTCATCTCCTTTCGATCTTCCTCACTTTGAGGACTCATCTTTTTGGAAAGATGAATTTCGTGTCTCATAGGCAACAGAACTCTCTTAGAGTTTTCCATCCCAAACCTTTTGAGGACCTTCTCTAAGTAGAGGGCTTAAGAGAGTCCTATCATCTTATTCAATCTATCCCTATAGATTCGAATTCCCAGGATGTAGGTAGCTTCTCCCTAGCTTCTCCCAAGTCTTTCATGGAGAATTTGCTTGAAAACCATGTCTTTACAGAAGTTAGCAATCCTTCATCATTCCCTATAAGTAGAATGTCGTCTACATATAGCACCAGGAATATGATCTTGCTCCCACTGCCATTTTTATAGACACATGGTTCATCCTCGTTCTTGATGAAGTCGTAGCCCCGCACTTCTTCATCAAAACAAAGGTTCTAACTGCGAGAGGCCTGCTTGAGTCCATAAATGGACCTGTTCAACTTGCAGACCTTATGAGAATCTGCACTAGATATGAAACCTTTGGGCTATTCTAGATAGATCTCCTCCTCGAGGAGTCTATTCAAGAACACGGTCTTCACATCCATTTTCCAGATTTCATAATACATGTATACAGCTATTGAAAGTAGAATTCTGATGGATTTGATCATAGCAACTGGTGAAAAGGTTTCCTCACAATCAATGCCCTCCTTTTTGAATATATCCTTTCGCCACTAGCCTGGCCTTATAGGTATCCACCTTTCCATCCGGACCAATCTTTCTCTTGTAGATCCATTTATATTCAATGGGTACAATACCCTTGGGTAGATCGGTCAGAGTCCAGACTTGGTTCGAATACATCAAATCCATTTTTACTTTCATAGCTTCATGCCATTTTACATAATCCATGTCCATCATTGCCTGGTCATAACTAGAGGGATCGTCTCCATGGTATCCTTCTGCTACTGCATACATGTTTTGCTCTCCCTGTAGCAGATAACCATATCTCTCAGGCGGTTGAGATACTCTAAATGACCTATGCATTGACGGTTATGTCATTCCCGGTTAGGGTTGGGTCTCTTGAACAGTAACTTCTGAAGGAGATTCGTTTTGTTCTTCAAGAAGAATACTTCTACCAGCTCCTCCTTCTCGAATGAACTCTTCCTCGAGAAAGATTGCCTGTAAGGCAACGATGATCCGTTGTGTTGGATTTTATTGCATGAAAATGCAGCGGAAGATAAATATTTAAAAGCCCAAGTGGTTCATCTCGATTTCACATATTCAAATTGTGTTTCGAATTCATGTACCGTTCTTCGCGTATGTTGAATTTTGAACCAGCTTTCGCAATCCTTTCTTGAACAGCAAATTTATCGCTGTCTCTAAATTGCTATGACGGAGTCAAAAGCGAAAAATCCCTTCTTCTTCTTCTTGAAAGATGGCTAGAGAGAGAGAGAGAGAGAGAGAGGGTTTGGAGAGTTTTTGACTTGGAGAGAAAGTTATGATTCTTGACTTGTTATTATTTTCACTAAGTAGTACATTTATACTACACTAGAAAACAATAACCCTAGGCAACTTAACCATTATGGACGCCCACTTTAGGCCTTTTGAAGCCTTCGGGCTTTTGTCCATTTAATTTGTTTTAATTAATTAAATAATTAATGTTATTTATCCAATAAATAAATTTAATTAATTAACTAATTAAATCCATTTTAATTCTATAAATAATTTCCTCTGGGAAATTAATTAACTCATTAACTTAATTAATAAATAAAATCATCTAATGATTAATTAATTAATTAATTGCGATATCCAATACCGAAAAATTCTCTCAAGTCTATTCCATGATTTTTCCTTTTGCAATTCCTTTAAGCGCGACTCTTTAGGTTCGTTTCAAAAGGCAATTGGGAGGAATCCAAAAGGATGGGAGTAACACCTAGCCAGTCAAGTGTCTCACATCGTATCCCAATTGAGAATGAATGAATAGGATCATTCCAAACCTTTTACGGCTGTGAATACCGTACGAGTATAAATTTTTTATTCATATATCCCAGTCAAGTGAGAGTCATGGTTTAGTCAAACTCACAGGACTTGACCATATGCTTAGTTCATAATGAATCGAGGTCTATGAGTATACCTTCATGTCCGACATGAGTATCTTTTTATGTTTTGTCCAAAGACTTTTGACCTCATTCATTCATGACTGCATGGATATTTTGCTCATTCACTTATGAGAGAATAAATTCCATTTTGCCATTCCGTTAAGACTACTACTTGCCCATCAAGTCGCACTTCGAGGTCGACCCCACCAATGGATGAATTAGATTTAACTGCTCTAATGACAGACTTGATGTCACAAGTACATCTTCAACTGGATTGCTCAGGTCTAAGGTTCAGGCGTACCTATCACAACTTATCGGTTTTGTTATTGACTGTCAGTGAGTGAAAACCCATGTGACAAAATCGATGCGAGTCATGTTCAAACATATCAGTCTAACTGAGATGTATATGATATAAGTTCCCACTACCATTCCCATAGTGATTGACTGGCACTTTCTCTGTCAAAACTTACATCATATAAGTCTCTATTCTGTATTGATGTCCGGTCAATTCTTTCTTCGACTTGCGAATCAAAATTAGATAATAAGGATCAAACTCTTCTAGTGCCATTCTTCCTAGCCCATAGGAAGTAGAAGGTTTGCCTTATTATCAAGGACTTCACGTTGTTTATGAAAACCTTACAAATGCCTATAAGAAAATAACACAATAATGCCTTATTATACGAAATTATATTGTTTAGTTACAAATCAATGCCCTATAAATCTATCCTCTTTATGGCATTTGAGGGCATAAATATTAACACTTTGATCATCATGCAGGTAGAAAAGGCATCCCATGGAATCCTCAGGATATCCAACGAATCATCCTTTTAAGGACCTAGCCTCCAACTTCTCGGTCTTGGTCTTTTTCACATAGGTAGGACAACCCCATATCCTTATGTGCTTCAGATTAGGCTTCCTTCCATGCTATATTTGATACGATCGTTAGGAACAGATTTGGAGGGGCACCTGTTCAAAATATAAGCTACTGTAAGCAATGCATGCCCCCACAATGAAATGGGCAGATCTGTGTAGCTGAGCATGGATCGTACCATGTTAAACAAAGTTTGATTCCTTCGCTCTGCTACGCCATTCAATTGTGGAGTAGCTGGAGGAGTTAGCTGTAACATTATGCCATGTTCTCTTAAAAACTGGTCAAATTCTGCACTCATATACTCGCCACCTCGGTTAGACCGAAGTGCTTTAATATGTGCCCGGTTTGGTTTTCGACCAAAGTCTTGAATTCAAAGAAGCTTTCTAATGATTCAGACTTGTACTTCATCAAATACACATAGTCATACCTAGATGGTCCTCGGTAAATGTAATGAAGTACTGAAAACCACCGGGGGCCACATTTTCAAAAGGACCACACACGTCTGTATGAACTAATCCTAAGACTTCAGAGGCCCTTTTAAATTTCCCTGTGAAGGGGGACTTGGTCATCTTGTCTTGGATATAAGACTCACAAGTGGGATAGGGATCCGGTCCCAATGAGTCTATGACTCCATCCTTTTCTAACTCGTGTAGTCTATGATCCCTGACATGACCCTGTCTTAAGTGCCAGATTTGTCTTAGGTTCATGTCATACAAACCGCGTTTTCTTGTTACAGCATTGGCGTTACAATTATTTTGGACATTAATATAGTATAAACAATTTATTAAAGACGCACTGTCTACACATTCATTTCCGAAATAAATGTTGCAAGAATTGTTTACAAAGGAAAATGAATATCCTTTCCTGACCAAAACAGGAATAGAAACAATATTCTTAAGCCCATTGGGCAAAACAAGGCAATTGTCTAACAATAATAAATGTCCAGTAAATAATCTAATGGAAGTGGTGCCAATGTGATTGGCTGCTACACTATGTCTGCTGCCAACATTGATCATCACTTCTCCATGCTCCAGCTTTTTACTTCTTTCCAGCTCCTGATTCAAAACACACACATGAGCACTTGCCCCAGAGTCTAGAATCCAGCAAAATGAAAATATAGTAACAGAACAATTTGTTTCCAAAACATTAAGTTCTATATCTAAAGTAATGTCAGCTCTCAGCCTGGAATAGTCACGTTTCCACTTGTCCACTTCCTGGCAGTGGATACATGTTCTTGCAACTTTAGGGCGCTTTTTTCCTCTCTTAGAAGCATTCCTTATACCGAGCAGTCCATTCAGAGGTAAATCTTCATCCCTTTCTTTCCTCAAAAGAGCTTTCATGTACACAAGTCGTCTTTAAGATCTAGTAAAGATCCTCCCAGGTCATCTCCCTCAAGGTCAGTGACAAAGGCAGAGAAACATTTAGGAAAAGATTGGAGAATGAGATTTACTTGTAGATGAAAATCCATGAAACTTCCCAGAGTTTGGAGCATGCTTATCATGGATATCATGTTCATAACATGAGGTGCCACTTCATCATTCTCTCCCATTCTTGCTTGCAATAGCTCCTTCGATAGATAGTACCGAATCGACTTTCCATGTTCCCCGAACATTTCCTCCAAATGAATCAAAATTGACTTGGGACTATCCATATCCAAATGAATGTATCTCAAGTCTTTGCTCATAGATTGCAATATGTAGCTAGTGATCCTCTGAGCATCAGAGTTACATCTCTTGTATTCTTTCAGAACAGATTCTCCTTCCTCAGCCCAGCAAAGTCGGACCATCTTGCTCCAGAATATGCTCAAGTGACTTTTTCTAGAGACCAGCCCTTAAATTCTTGACCCAGTCATTGTAGTTTGGTCCAGTGAGGACATATTTCTCAAGCATTGTTGGTAATGGGTTAACCATTTTGAGAGAGATATATTGACTGCAGAAAATAAACCAAGATTTCATTAGATAATTATGTTGTACCCAAGTAAAATCAGGACTTTAATTTTAACTTGGCTCCCACTGCATTTTTTGAACCATTGCATTCCCACTGCAATGAACGGAAATCTTGTTGGAAAGATTTTGTAGTGAGTAACTGAGTTTTTCAAAAAAAAATTCAATGAGTTGCAATCTGTAACGATGTATAGCTCATTAAAAATTTCAAAGTGGCGTGCCACGGCAATCAGTCCAACTGATGGTTCAATCCCCCTTTTGCTCATGGATCATTTAACCTCATCCTGTAATGGAATATTGGTAGTGATCCATCTAAGTACTTTCCCATCAACTCCTATCGATCTAACAGTTGAATCTTATCTTGCAACCTGTAACTGTGTATGGGATAAGATTTGCTTCGATCGATGGCATCAAATGCACTTAAAGATCTTCGAATTATGAGTTCATGCATAACCCCCATTAGTCGGGACGATGCCATGCACAACTCATAACTCTATCTCTCTAAGTTTGATGGAAATCCGGGATATCCAATTCCCCTTACTTTCTTAGTATGATTTTTATGGGAGAATTTGTTAATTAATCAAGGTCTCACTTTGCACATTATTCCAATTCATGCATATGTGGTATTATATTAAGCATGCATAATAGAAAACGTAGTTCTTCTATCAACATGCTATCCATGGACTTTCTAGATTGATCTAAGCCAATAGATCAATCAAGGGGATAGGGACCTATATCAAATCTAATCTTGATATGCTCCGAGCTCCAAGCTTCATGAAGGTCCTACCTTTTCTAGTTACATAAAATTGAAGCGCCCTATACATTACACTACCGAAAAATAAAAGTACAAACTGGGGGGGCATTATTCGGCCCAATACAACCCAGATAATACAAAGCGGTAAAACCCTAAGTTCATGGATGCATCCACCACAACATACATCAAAGCATGTAAATAAACTGTCTAAGATTATGTTGGCTTTTACTTTTAAAATCCAAAGTAAGCTCATGCCTAATTAAATCTAATTTACTTATGAAATAGATAATTGAATTTCAATTTAAAAGAATAAATCCAATTTATTATTTAAGAAATAAGTCTAACTTATTATTAATTAATTTGAAAAAATTAAATATAGCCCAAAATAAATCCTATTTATTTTAATCGTCACTTATCATATATAAAATTCCAAATTTTTAATTTATGATAAAATTAAATCCAATTTAATTACTAAAGTCAAATCCAATTTAATTTTTGGAAAAACAAAATCATTTTGTTAGGAAAAAGGGAGTTTGACAAATTTCGGGTCAAATTTGTCTATTGGGTCAAACGTAAAAATTATTAATAATTATACATATATAAATACATAAATATATATATATATATATATATAATTTTAATCGTTGGGCCGCTGGGCCTTGCCCAGCGCAGACTGATGCAGCCCCGATTGCCGTTGGGCGCCGTCACCCTTTCCCTTTTCCCTTTTTTTTTCTGTAAATATGCAGCAGCGGTGCTGCTGCAGGTTCCAACGTGCAGTGGCTCTGTCGCTGTTTTGCGTCGCCAGAGGCGGCCCCGCCGGTGCAATCGGGGTGACAAAACGGGGCGATAAATTTTTCAAAATTTTAGTTTTGAATATCCAATACAAAGCCAATAAAATCCAATTTTAAAAATCTAATTTTTACCAACATAATCTCAAACGGGAAAAATCATTAATTGCGTTAAAGTCGGCTCTGATACCACTGTTAGGAATCCTTCAGGTAAAAACACAGCGGAATAAAAAAAATTGAATTCCTAATCTTGGATCACTTTAACGAATTAATGATTTTTGACAGTTTTCCAAAAACTTAAACGAAATAGATTACCTTATCAATTTCGTATATTTCTTCACATGACAGTAACTCCCAAACTCCTATCTCAAAAGATCCACGCGAAACGAACCTTCAAAAGTTCTTCCAAAGCTTCCTCATTTAAGTGGTGGACGGCTAGGGCAAGCTATGAAGGAAGGAGAGTTGTTTTTATCTTGTGTTATATAATTAGGTTAAAACCCTTAATTGACTTGTTAAGTATTGGAGTTACCTTGTAACTTCTTTTACTTAATAAATAAGTCAAGGAGTCTGTCATTACTCCTTAATGGACGCTCCCCTAGGGCTTCCATAGGACGTGGGCCCATTCAATTTAGCCCACCTATTTAACATGTATTTAATTTAAATCCTATTTAAATTCTAATACATATTAAATAATTAATTAATAATTAATTAATTCCTAATTAATTAATATTCAATTAAATAATTTAATTCAATCTTACTAAATTAAATATTTAATTCATTCGTCCATTTAATCACATCTTTCCAAAAGATTAACACAAAAGAAACCCCATTCGTTTCTTATAGCGCGACTCTTTAGGTTAGTCTCAATTGGCAATGGGAGGAAATACCAAAGGATGAGAATGTCACCTAACCAGTACCGTGGACTCACATCGTAACCCAATTGAGTACAAAATGAACAAATCATTTACGAACCTCTAGACCATAAATACCATATGAGTATAAGCCCTTCACTATGTATCCCGATCAAGTGAGAGTCATGGTTTATGTCAAACTCACTGAACTTGATTACTGTGCTTGTAATCATATCATGGTGAAATTACCAAACTACCCTTCATATCCCACATGAGTTAGTTTCATTGCTTTGGCCAAAGACTTATAATTTCATATGCACATGATTGCATAGGATACTTTCTCATTTACTATCGAGACAGTTAATCCCATCTTAGCGATCACTGAACAACTGCTACTTGACTCATTGAGATCACACTTCGAGGTCAGCCCCACCAAAGGGTGAATTGGACCTAACTACTCTAGTAACAGATTCAACAACACAAGCACATTGCTCATGAACCCTCAGGTCTAAGGCCCACGCATACTAATATGGTTAGTAATCCAATCATTGACAGTCACCGAGTAAATACCCATGTGATCGGATTACTGAGAGTCATGTTCGAATATATCAATTCCATTGATATATCTATGACACGTGTCTCACTATCCTATAGTGTTCGACTGGCACTCCTTGTCAGAACATGTGTCATACAAGTCAAATCTTAATGCCCAATTCAGATTCATTGACTTGTGAACCCCCTATTTGAGTGATCAGGAATAAGAATCTCCTCGTGCCACATCTTTATTCCATAAAGGGCGAAAAGTCAACCTCGATACATAAGGATTGTTTGTTCAATACTTATTTGATGCGACAAAGTTTTACATGAACTGAATAATAATTGCCTTTTATTAATTATTAGTTTGTACAACATAATTGAATGCCCTATACAATCTATTTGTCCTCATTGGCGTCTAGAGCATATACCTAACACACGATCCAAAAATGCACACCGCTTTTTAAGTGGAAACAAGACCGCGGTCTAGACCGGGGTTCACTTTTTTGGATACCTAGACTTGGAGAGAGACCTTTCACCTACCTAAAGGACTTTTATTTCTCTCCAAGACCCAAGGAAGACATCCAAATTCCCAAGGAAGCTTGAAGAGTCAATTATCATCATCAATGCTTTCACTTCTCGTAATAGGGAGTTCTTCAATTCCCCATTTTAAAATAGTTCTTAGCTTTATCATTTAGCGAATTTGAATTTCTCTTTGTTACAATTATGAACTAAGTGATAGTGTTAGGTGCCCGGTGAGCTATTTGTTTTGGGCTCTGCCGTCTTAAATGTAAAACACTATGACAATTTTATTTTAAATATATTGAATCTTTTTATTTGGCATGCTTCTTTATTGTTATCACTTGTGTTAGTATAGGTAAATATCCCATGGATTACATATGGTTGGGGGAGCGGTCGGGATACCTATGGAATGCTCTCAAAGGCTGTAATCCTAAATAATATTCCAAGTCATGTAGGGTGTGAGATGTGGGATAACACAGACCTCACCAAAACTTGTTCATGCATGTAACTCTCCCAAGAGGTCAATGTGTTCCATTGTCGATGGCAAGTATGGCAATACATGTAGGAAGAATCATACTTTGGGTGAGTATGGAATTGCATGGCCCCGCTAAGGATTTCTAGTTTGTACTGTCGAACATGGAGTCCTTGGGTTTCGTAGTGTGATCTTAGTTGTTAGACCTGGGATGTCATTGGAAAGGGTATTACCCACTATACTTTGATATGCAGGTTCACTCCAGGAGATTCATATGGCGTGTATGTTCTGTATAGTTTGGTAATACAGTGAAACAAGTGGCAGCACGAGTACCCAGTATTTTCTATGATGTTGCAAGAATCTAAATGATCGATGAAACCCTTTGATCAAAGCATTTGTCTTCTAAGAGGGATTGGTGGTCCCGGCTTGGAAGACTGGATCAGTAGATATCACAACACAGTCATAGTTTCTAAGGTTATTAGGATTCGACCGTCGCCATACCCTAGACCATGGAAAGAAAACTGATGAAGGGATTCTACTCACATGACGATCGTAATTCAGATAGGTTTGCTTTTCATCGTTGACATCTAGGAAGTCGTGGCGACGTTGATAGACATCGAACCACGACCAATAGGTGCCTTGAGTTAATTTAGTGAAGTTAATCCAAGGTCTAGTTAATTATTGAGAATAATTAATCTAGCCTATGGAAGGACTTATTGCTATCTTGTCAATGAGCCTGAGGGGTCACACATAACTTAATGTAATACCTATTGGCTAGTTAATTCTTTGTGAATTAATGAAAGGATTAATTAAATGAATTTAATTAACCAAGAAAAAAGAATTTAATATATGGTATTAATTAATGGTCCTAATTTAATATTGAAATATTAAATTGGGAAGGAATAATTAATTAATAAAAGAAAGAAAAATAAAATATATATATATACACACACACACATATATGTGAGCGTGTGCATGTTTATGTATGTGTGGAATTTTGGTGGAAAGATTTGTCTTGCTCACCTAGTTTATATATATATATATATATATATATATATATATATATATATTAATATCTTATAAATATAGTTGGTAAGATCTTTAAGTTGCTTAAGTTAACTAATTAAAAGAAAAGATCTTATAAGATATATATATATATATTAATATCTTATAAATATATTTGCTAAGATCTTTAAGTTGGTTAAGTTAACTAATTAAAAAAAAGATCTTATAAGACATATATATATATATATATATATATATACATACATATAAGGATATTGGATACATATGAGAATATCTAATTAGTTGGAAAGGAATCCAACTAATTGAGGAAAGAAAATAAAAGAAAATAAAAATAGAATATATATATATTAGAGAGAGAGAGTCCACAAAAATGGAAATACACACACATGCAAGCCTCCTTCCCTGACAACTAGGGGCATGCATGTGTAATATATATATATATATATATATATACATATAAGGATATTGGATACATATGGGAACATCTAATTAGTTGGAAAGGAGTCCAACTAATTGAGGAAAGAGAATAAAAGAAAATAAAAATATATGTATCCAATATCCTTATATGTGTATATATATATATATATATATATATATATATTACACATGCATGCCCCTAGTTGTCAGGGAAGGAGGCTTGCATGTGTGTGTATTTCCATTTTTGTGGACTCTCTCTCTCTCTCTATATATATATATATATGTATGTATATTCCTCCCATTTTAAAATAATGAAGGTTCAATTGAAAAATCGTACAAGTCCTTTTCTATTATTCTCTCATCTTTTTCTTTCACAAGAATTCTTCCAACTTATGTGTTGAGTACGAAGAACACTAAATAAATTCCTAACCCTTTTTCTTCAAAATTCGATATTCTCTTGGCTAGCACTGTTGGAGATAATCGAGGGTATGAGCTAGGGTGTGGATAAACTTGTTGGGAAAAATTGCATAAAATCAAAAACGCAGTGGAAGAATAAGAGTTAAATCCCAGTGGCTCATCTCTATTTCTTGTATTTAAATTGGGTTTTACGAAATTAATTACCGTTCTCGCGTATGTTGAAATCTGAACTAGCTTTGCAATCCTTTCTTGAACAGCAAATCCGTCGCTGTCTCTAAATTGCCACGCCGGAGTCAAAAACGAAAACCTCCTTCTTCTTCACCTTGATGGACGGCTAGAGTGAGAGAGAAAGGGAGGAGAGTTTGACTTGGAGAGAGAGTTTCTAAGTTAATTTTCTTGACCTAGTTATTTTTCACTAAGTAATATATATATATATATATATATATATATATATATGCTACTATATGAAACAATAACCTAGGCACCAATAACCCCATATGGATGCCCACTTGAGGGCTTTGGTCCAACTTTGGTTATTTAATTATTAAATAATTAATATTTATCCAATAAATAAATAAATTAAATAATCAATTAAATTCATGTTAATATTATAATTAAATTCCCATGAGGAATTAATTAATTCATTAACTTAATTAATTAATAAAATCATCTAAGGATTAATTAATTAATCTCGATATCCAATACCGAAAGTTCTCTCAAGTCTTTTTCCCATGATTTTCTTTTTGCACTTCCTTTAAACGCGACTCTTTAGGTTCGTCTTAAGAGGCAATTAGGAGGAAACCAAAAGGATGTGAGTAACACCTAGCCAATCATGTGGCTCACATCGTATCCCAATTGAGAATGAATGAATAGGATCATTCCAAACCATATACGCTGTGAATACCGTACGTGTATAAACCTTTTATTCTTATATCCCAGTCAAGTGAGAGTCATGTTTTTAGTCAAACTCACATGACTTGACCATATGCTTAGCTCATAATGAGTCGAGGTCACTTTATGCTTTGGCCAAAGACTTTTAACCTCACTCATTCATAATTGCATAGGATATTTAGCTCATTCACTTATGAGAGAATAAATCCCATTTTTGCTAATCAGTTAACAACGCTACTTGCCCATCAAGTCGCACTTCGAGGTCGATCCCACCAAAGGATGAATTGGATCTAACTACTCTAATGACAGACTTGATGTCACAAGTACATCTTCAACTCGATTCTTTAGGTCTAAGGTTCACACGTACCTATCACAACCTATCAGTTTCATCGTTGATTGTCAGTGGGTGAATACACTGTTAGGATTATGCTCTCAGATGCCATAGAGGATAGAATGTATAGGGCATATATCTTGTATTGAACTTAAACTCTTCTTAAATAAAAGGCATTATTGAGTTTTCACTTAATTTTTATCTGCATCTATAAGTTGTGTATAACGTTCTCTACTTCCTATGGGATAGGAAGATTGACACTAGGGAGATCGATCTTGATTACTAAAATAAGTTCGCAAGTAATATGAAGACTTTAATGGACAAATAAAGACTTCGAATACTTGTACAATCTTAGCTCCGACATGGGAGTGCCTGTCTGGTATCATAGAATGATAGGAGATTAAGATTCTAGACACGTCAGTGGAACTGATATGTTCGAACACGACTCGCATCGGTTCTGTCACATGGGTTTTCACTTTGTGACTATCAATGAAGGAACTGATTATGCATAATAGGTATATGTGAACCTTTGACCTGAAGTATCAGGCTGAAGATGCACTTGTGACGTCAAGTCTATCACTAAACTAGTTAGACCCAATTCACCCTTTGGTCGGGTCAATCTCGAAATGCGGACTTGATGGGCAAGTGGTAATCTTGGCAGATATCTAATATGGGATTTGTTCTCTCATAAGTGAATGAGTATGTACCCTATGTACTTATAGATAAATAGAGATCAAAGTCTTGGCCAAAGCAAACAAGACGATTGTGCTTGGCACTAAATCGATCTCAATGATCTCATATTTATTATGATTTATACACATGGTCAAGTCCAGTGAGTTTGACATAACCATGACTCTCACTTGACTGGGGATTGTGAACAAAGGGTTTATACATATACGGTATTTACGATTGGAAGGTTTCAAAATGATCCTATCATTCATTTTTGTTTGGGTTACGAAGTGGGCCACGTGACTGGCTAGGTGTTACCCACTTCCTTTGGTTTCCTCTCATTGCCAAACAAAACGAACCTAAGGAGTCGCGCTAAAGGATTGACAAAGAAAAATGAAGAAAAAGGAATTTCTATTATTTCTTCTGGGAGTTTTAATTTATTGGATAAATTAAATAATTAATTATTCATTAGATGAAATAATTAATTATAATGATAAGATTAATTATTAATTAATTTGCTTGTGAAATATATTAATCAATTAATTTATCTAATTAATTTGGTTATTTAATTAATTAATTAATTTATTGGATACAATAAATTACTAATTGAAATAAGAAACTAATTAAACAAAACAAATCTCGGGGCTAAATAAGGAGTCCAATTGGACGCCTACTAGGCCTCAATGTGGGGTCTTTGAGAGGCCACATATTAGGGCTCTTTTGTTTTGACTTGTTCAATAAGTCATGAGGTATATAAGGACTCTTTGACTTAGAACAAGAAAAGAAGAATACACAAGAATACATAACTCTCAAAAGAAAGAAAAATATTCCTCCCCTCCTCTATACCTAGCCGTCAACCATAGAGAAAGAAGAAAGAGGATTTTTCGTTTGTTGATCTGTGCATGACGATTTAGAGACGACATATTTTCGTTGTTCGGATCAAGTTCAAGTTTGAAGAATCAAACCAAAGGATTGAAGATTTGGAAGCTTCAATACTTTGAGTTTGGAGAAGAAGAAGTTTTTCTCCATCATCATATTCATATTAACGAGTAAGTTTTATTCGTTATACGCTTTTAGATTCAATTATGCGAATTAGAGTACCAGTTGGGTTTTCGTCTTAATTTTTGAAATCCCTTCCACTGCGTTTATGCTTTTTCGAATGAAACCCAATAGTGGTATCAGAGCCAGGTTCTCTGATTTGCATATTTGATCTTGTTTACGTCATTTAAGAACTGCATGTTATGTGTTTTTGAAGCATGTTTGTATGTTTTTCTTAAATCTGCGTTTTATGGTTTTTCACCTAGTTTTTTGATTTTTAATTATTGTAAATCTAGGGATATTTGATGATATTGAAAATTGAAAAATACCGAGGAAAAACGGGGCTCGAAAGCCCCGAGAAAAATGCGCACAGCAGCGCTCGCGCGCTGTTTAGCGCAACCAGTCCGTTCGGCCCGGCCCTGCCCTGCCCAGTCACGGCCCGTCGAGTCGTGACCGTGGCCCGACGGGTCGTGGGTTTGGAAACCCAATTCGTTGATCCGGGTCATGGATTCGGGTTGTAAAACGGGCTATGTTTGGGTCGAAATTGTTTCTTGAATTTTGGGTGATTTTAATTAATTGGGTTGATCAAAAGGATGATGACCCGAATAATTTAAATCAAGCCCAATTGAAAAGTATCCAATTTCGATTTGTTAATTAATTTGGACTTAATCTAATTAAATCTAAATGGGCCAATTAAATTGGTGATTTGAACTTAAATTAAATTTAGCCCAATAAGAAATTAATAAACGTGAATGTTGTTCTAATTAATTATTTTGAGCCCAATTAAATTGAATCCAAGTGGACCAAAAGGATGGTGACTTGGGTTTGATGAAATCGAGCCCAATGAGATTAATTGGAATATAATATTTAACTAGAACTAATTAATTATTTTTCTTGGAGATCAATAATGATTTATGGATTAAATATTATTATTTTTTCCTTGACTTGGAAATTACTTCATTTTGAATAAGAAATATAAATTATTTTCTTAGCGATTAATAAATAATTCTTTGATCAAATAAAAGTATTTTCAATTTTTGATGGCTTTAAATCATAATAAAATAAAATATAGAATTCCATATTTTATGTGTTCATATTATTTTAATTAAAGGTAGATGCACTTAATTCTTAATTTTGTACATCTAAGTCATCTAGTTGGACTAGAATGATTTTAATTGAAATAGTGAATATGTGAAATCATAAGGAATTTTATAAAGGACTTTTTAGTTGGACTAAAATTTTAATAATCAACATAAGTGATTTAATATTGCGAGCATGTATTAAATGTTGCGATTATGTATTAATTGATGCGAGCATGTCTTATGTGATTAAAACACTAATCATGGACTTAGGATTATATGTTTTACCTTTAATTTTATGGGTTATCAAATTTGAAGCTATTTATTATATTCTTAGAAATAATGCATGAGTTGTTTTAGGAATCGAGATAAAATAGTTCACAGTTGATAAAGTCAAAAGGCCCATGAATGTTTAATAGGTTTAATCTATGCCTTTTGTGATGACCCATTGGCTCGGGCCCTCTAGTAAAAGTCCATGATCAAGTGATGAATTTATTTATTCATTTATTTAAATTCTATGTTTATTTATATTGAAAGGCATGATTATTAGTAGTATTTTTATGCATGATCAATATAGAATAAAGCGCTATATAAACTGAATAATGTGCAAAGTGAGACCAAAATCTTTTGACAAATTCAATTCTCCCAAATAAATTATACCGAGTTAGAAAAGGATGTTAGACATCCTCACCCTCCACTAAGCTTTCTAAAATTAGAATTACTATAAATGTGTAATGCTTCCCAGTTATGGCGGTTATACATTTAGAAATAATTTAAAATTTTGTAAAGTGCATGCAAATGCCTTAATCGAAACATATTTCACCCCAGAAACCTGTTTAGTTGCAAGGTGAAATTCAAATGCTAGATTATAGGAGTTCGTGGGATAAACTCGGGTAGTTCACGAACCTAGAAATTGAATGGGTTGCGGTTTGGTGAACTATGGGGAAACGTATTGAAACATTTATTGGATAAATTGATATTAAATATCACTTCAAATAATTAATGGGCCAGAAACCGGTTAGGTTGCAACCTATTTAATTAATTGAGGACCTCAATACCTGTTGTGGAAGCGATGCCAATGATGTTTCCCGATTTTCACATGGGAGTGTGGGATTCGAAAAATGCAGAGGGAGCCAAGAATAATTTTAAGTCCTTAATTTTTCTTGGTTAAGTCAAAACAAGTAATCTGATAAATCTGGTTTATTTCTGCAGTCAATTTCTCATTTATCTCTCTCAAACATGACAAACCCATTTTTAATTCTACTCGAAAAGAATACTCTGACTGGACCCAATTATGTGGACTGGCTTAGAAATTTTAGGATTGTCCTCAATATGGAATCACTGGGATACGTCTTGGGCGGCTCCTACTTGAACACGTGCCAATGAGGAAGAGGTCCAAGCCCATGAAAAATGGGTTAAGGACGACCTCTGGGTGAGAGGATACATGGTGGGATCTATGACTAATGATCTTCAAAGGTCACATGATAAGATGCCCACTGCAAGAGCTATCCTAGCTCACCTGGTAGAGCTCTATGGAGAGCATAGTCGAACTGCATGATATGAGATATCGAAAGAGCTCTTCGGAGCCAAGATGAAAGAAAGCGAGAAGGTTGGTGATCATGTCCTCAAAATGATTTCGAGGATCGAGAAATTGGAAGCTCTCGAATTCACCATGAATGCCACCTTTCAAACTGACTTAATCTTACAGTCTCTTCCTGATTCCTTTACCCAATTTGTGGTTAACTTTAACTGCAATGAGATAGAGTGCAATTTAGCTGGGCTAATGAACAAGTTGGTTACTACACAATCTCAAATGAAACCAAAGGGAAAGGAAACTACCTTGGTCATCTCTTCTGGACCCAAAAAGTCTAAGAAGAAGAACAACAAGAAAAAGTCTGGCGAGCTTGGAGCTCAAGGGGGTACCAAGAAGGGTAAGGGAAAGGCTCAAGGGTTTTACAAGAGCAAAGGACCTAAGAAAACGGATAGATGTTTCGAGTGCGGTGAGCTTGGCCACTAGAAGAGAAACTGTCCCAAATTAGGCATAGGCGCACAAGATATGGAACTATTAGTTTTTTAAACTAACTGTTCTATGACCGTATTTTCTACTTCATGGATTTTGGACCCTAGTGCCCATGTTTGTTGTTTGGATCAGAATCTATAGAGAAGTAGAAAGTTGGGCCGAGAAGAAGTGATGGTCAAAGTAGGCAGCGGGGAAAGCGTCGCAGCTACTAGGATTGGATCTACTTCTCTTTATTTGAATTCTGGACATTTACTATTTTTAGATTTGGTTTTGCCCAAGGGGCTTAAGAACATTGTATCTATTCCTATCTTAGTTAAGATTGGATATACATTTCATTTTTCTAAATTAAATTGCGACATTTATTATGGAAATAAATTAGTTGGCAATGCATGTTTAGTTAATGGATTGTATTATTTAAATGTCCGTAATTCATCTGATGTTAATGTTGTAACACGTAAATGTGGTAGGCAAGAAACTAACTTAAGACTCAAGTGGCATCTTAGACTACGCTATGCCAGAGAGCACAAGATCCACAAAATGGAAAAAGATGGGCTTTTAAGCTCACTAGGGTCGGACCCTATTCCTACATGTGAATCATGTCTCTTAGGAAAGATGGCTCGATCCCCCTTCACAGGGACTTTTGAAAGGGCTACGCAAGTCTTAGGATTAGTGCATACCGACGTCTGCGGACCATTTGGAGAAATGGCTCGTGGAGGTTTCTACTACTTCATCACTTTCACTGACGACCATTCAAGATTTGGTCTAGTGTATCTGATGAAGCAAAAATCTGAATCCTTTGAAAGATTCAAAGAGTTCAAGGCCTTAGTAGAAAATCAAACTGGGCAAAATAAAAAATCTCTACGATCGGATCGTGGAGGAGAATATATGAGTGCCGAGTTTGATGAATTCCTAAGACAACAAAGAATAATGTTACAACTAACACCACCAGCAACTCCTCAACTGAATGGAGTAGCCGAGCGAAGGAATCGAACATTGTTGGACATGGTTCGTTCCATGCTTAGTTACACTAATTTACCCATTTTGTTGTGGGGATACGCGCTCCTTACCGCTGCTCATGTTTTGAACAGATGTTCCTCCAAATCCATTCCTAAAACTCCGCATGAGATGTGGAATAATAGAAAATCGAGTCTTAATCATATTAAAATTTGGGGATGCCCCGCTTATGTCAAGAAGACTAAAGTGGAGAAATTGGAGGCAAGATCCCTAATGGGACGTTTCATTGGTTATCCTGAAGACTCCATGGGATTCTTCTTTTACTTGCATGATGATCAAAGAATCATCGTCGCCCTACAAGCTCACTTCCTTGAGGATGAGTTCATCTTGGAAGGGGGCAAAGGTAGGAAAATTGTTCTAGAAGAACAAAATGAAACTCCCTCAAATACATCTGTTCAAGAACCGAGGCCTGAACCCATAGTAGCACAACCACCACGTAGATCTGGTAAAATACCGCAAGAACCGGAGAGGTATGGGTATCTACTGCAGGTGGAGCGAGAGCTTTACACTGTAGTACAAGAAGGTCATGAAGATGATCCTTGTACCTATGATCAAGCGATGGTGGATGTCGATGCTTCAAGATGGCGAGAAGCCATGGAAACAAAAATGGACTCTATGCAATCGAACCATGTCTAGGCTTTGGTAGATCATCCTGAAGGTATAAAACCTATAGGATGTAAGTGGATCTACAAAAGAAAGATAGGTAGCAATGGCAAGGTTGACACCTTTAAAGCCAGGCTCGTAGCGAAAGGGTATAGTCAAAGAGAAGGAATTGACTATCAAGAAACCTTTTAGCCCGTGGCTACGATAAAGTCCATACGAACTTTGTTATCCATAGCTACATACTTAGATTATGAGATATGGCAAATGGATGTCAAAACGGTCTTTCTAAATGGATTTCTCGAGGAGGATATCTATATAGAATAGCCAAAGGGTTTTGTGTCCGAGTTCGATATCCATAAAGTATGTAAACTTGAGAGGTCCATTTATGGTCTCAAGCAAGCATCTAGAAGCTGGAATCTCCGTTTTGATGAAGAAGTTAAGGGATATGGCTTCATCAAGAACGAAGATGAACCATGTGTCTACAAGAAGACTAGTGGGAGCAAACTCTCGTTCTTAGTACTATATGTGGATGACATTCTACTTATAGGAAATGACGTAGGAATGCTCACCGCTGTCAAGAAATGGCTTTCGAGTACGTTTTCCATGAAAGACTTGGGAGAAGCCACATACATTCTAGGAATTCGTATCTACAGGGATATAACAAATAGAATGATAGGCCTCTCTCAGGCCCTTTACTTAGAAAAGGTCCTAAAGAGGTTTAGGATGGACAACTCTAAGAAAGGGTTTCTTCCCATAAGGCATGGAGTACACTTATATATCCAAGTCTATGTGTCCTCAAAGTGAGAAAGATAGACAAGAGATGAGTAATGTACCCTATGCTTCTGCAGTTCGTAGCCTGATGTATGCAATGCTGTGTACTAGACCCGACATTGCCTATGCTATGAGCGTGGTGAGTCGATTTCAGGCAAACCCGGGAAAGGAACATTGGATAGCTATAAAGAATATCCTAAAGTATCTGAAAAGAACTAAGGATATGATTCTCATCTATGGAGGTGGAGACTTGAAGATGGAAGGTTATTTTGATTCAGACTTTCAGTCTGATGTTGATGACCAAAAATCCACTTCAGGGTTTTTTTTACTCTCAATGGTGGAGCGGTGTCTTGGAAAATCTCCAAGCAAAGCACAACCGCTGATTCCACCACTGAAGCAGAGTATGTAGCAGCCTCAGAGGCAGCGAAAGAATCTGTTTGGATGAGAAAGTTTCTTGGAGAACTTGGAACGGTCCCTAGTGCTCAGCTCCTGTTGCCACTTTATTATGATAACAATGGAGCGATAGCTCAAGCCAAGGAACCGAGGTCTCATAACAAGTCCAAACATATTGAGAGAAGATTTCACATCATCAGGGAGATCGTCGGCAGAGGAGAGATAGCAGTGCAGAAAATAGCCTCAGCTGACAATATAGCTGACCTGTTCACCAAACCACTACCTCAGGCTGTTTTGGACCAACACTTGGAAAGGATAGGTATTAGATACCACAATGAGTGGCATTAAGTGAAAATGGGAGATTGTTAGGATTATGCCCTCAGATGCTATAGAGGATAAAATGTATAAGGCATATATCTTGTATCGAACTTAAACTCTTCTTAAATAAAAGGCATTATTGAGTTTTCACTTAATTCTTATCTGCATCTATAAGTTGTGTAAAACGTTTTGTCCATGTTTTCAGTGCGATCCCTCTACTTCCTATGGGATAGGAAGATTGGCACTAGAGAGATCGATCTTGATTATTAAAATAAGTTCGCAAGTAATATGAAGTCTTTAATGGACAAATAAAGACTTCGAATACTTTGACAATCCTAGCTCCAACATGGGAGTGCCTGTCTAGCATCATGGGATGATAGGAGATTAAGATTGTAGACACGTCAGTGGAACTGATATGTTCGAACGCGACTCGCATCTGTTCTGTCACATGGGTTTTCACTCTGTGACTGTCAATGACGGAACTGATTATGCGTAATAGGTATATGTGAACCTTTGACTTGAAGTATCAGGTTGAAGATGCACTTGTGATGCCAAGTCTTTCACTAGAGTAGTTAGACCCAATTCACCCTTTGGTGGGGTCAACCTCGAAATGCGGACTTGATGGGCAAGTGGTAATCTTAGCAAATATCTAGTATGTGATTTGTTCTCTCATATGTGAATGAGTATGTACCCTATGTAATTATAGATAAATAGAGATCAAAATCTTGGCCAAAGCAAACGAGACGACTGTGCATGGCACTAAATTGATCTCAATGATCTCATATTTATTATGATTTATACACATGGTCAAGTCCAGTGAGTTTGACATAACCATGACTCTTACTTGACTGGGGATTGTGAACAAAGGGTTTATACATATACGGTATTTACGGTTGGAAGGTTTCAGAATGATCCTATCATTCGTTTGCGTTTGGGTTACGAAGTGGGCCACGTGACTGGCTAGGTGTTACCCACTTCCTTTGGTTTCCTCTCATTGCCAAACGAAACGAACCTAAGGAGTCGCGCTAAAGGATTGACAAAGAAAAATGAAGAAAAAGGAATTTCTATTATTTCTTCTGGGAGTTTTAATTTATTGGATAAATTAAATAATTAATTATTCATTAGATGAAATAATTAATTATAATGATAACATTAATTATTAATTAATCTTCTTGTGAAAGATATTAATGAATTAATTTATCTAACTAATTTGGTTATTTAATTAATTAATTTATTTATTTGATTCAATAAACTATTAATTGAAATAAGAAATTAATTAAACAAAATAAATCTCGGGGCTAAATAAGGAGTCCAATTGGACACCTACTAGGCCTTAATGTGGCGTCTTTGAGAGGCCACATATTAGGGCTATTTTGTTTTGACTTGTTCAATAAGTCATGAGGTATATAAGGACTCTTTGACTTAGAACAAGAAAAGAAGAATACACAAGAATACATAACTCTCAAAAGAAAGAAAAATATTCCTCCCCTCCTCTATACCTAGCTGTCAACCATAGAGAAAGAAGAAAGGGGATTTTTCGTTTGTTGATCCGTGCGTGACGATTTAGAGACGACGTATTTTCGTTGTTCGGATCAAGTTCAAGTTTGAAGAATCAAACCAAAGGATTGAAGATTTGGAAGCATCAATATTTCGAGTTTGGAGAAGAAGAAGTTTTTCTCCATCATCATATTCATCTTAATGAGTAAGTTTTATTCGTTATATGCTTTTAGATTCAATTATGCGAATTAGAGTACCAATTGGGTTTTCGTTTTAATTTTTGAAATCCCTTCCATTGCGTTTATGCCTTTTCGAACGAAACCCAACATACCCATGAGATGAAACTGATGCGAGCCATTTTCGAACATATTAGTCTAACTTATATGTCCATGACATAAGTTCCCACTATTATTCCCATAGTGTTCGACTGACACTTTCTCTGTCGAAACTTATATCATACAAGTCCTTGTTCTGTATTGATGTCCAGTCAAATACTTTCTTAGACTTGCGAACCTTATTTGGAGAATAAGGATCAAATCCTTCTAGTGCCATTCTTCCTATCCTATAGGAAGTAGAAGGTTTGCCTTATAATCAAGGACTTTACGTTGTTTATTGACACCTTACAAATGCCTATAAGAAAACAACAAGATAATGCCTTATATATAATAAAGGGATATTTTTCAGTTACAAGTTAATGCCTATATCTAATCTATCCTCTTTATGGCATTTGAGGGCATACACTCTAACAATCTCCCACTTGCACTCAATGCCATTTGCTATGGTATTTAATACTCATCCCTTCGAGATGTTTTTCTAGCACCACCTGTGCCAATGGCTTGGTCAATGGATCAGCGACATTGTCAGCTGAGGCTATTTTCTGAACAGATATTTCTCCTCCTGCAACGATCTCTCTTATGATGTGATATCTCCTCTCGATGTGTTTGGACTTGTTGTGAGACGTAGGTTCCTTTGCTTGCGCTATTGCTCCGGTGTTGTCACAATAAAGTGGCAACGAGAGCTTTATGCTAGGAACCACTTGAAGTTCTTCTATGAACTTCCTTATCCAAATAGCCTCTTTAGCTGGCTCAGAGGCAGCTATGTATTCAACCTCTGTAGTGGAGTCCGCGGTTGTGCTTTGCTTGGAACTTTTCCAAGTTACCGCCCCACTATTGAGGGTGAATACGAATCCTGAGGTGGATTTTCGGTCATCGACATCAGATTGAAAATCCAAATCAGTTTACCCGTCCACTCTCAGGCTTCCACTCCCATAGATGAGAATCATATCCTTGGTTCTCTTCAGATACTTTAGGATATTCTTCACAGCTATCCAATGCTCCTTCCCTGGGTTTGCTTGAAATTGACTAACAACGCTTACCGAGTAAGCAATGTCAGGTCCAGTACACAACATTGCATACATCAGGCTACCCACTGCTGATGCATAGGGTACAGTGCTCATTTTCTTTCTATATTCCTCACTTTGAGGACACATAGATTTTGAGAGATGTATCCCATGCCTCATTGGCAGGAACCCTTTCTTAGAATCCTGCATCCTATATCTCTTTAGGACCTTTTCTAAGTAAAGGGCTTGAGAGAGCCCTATCATTCTATGTGTTCGATCTCTGTAGATTCGAATCCCTAGAATATAAGTTGCCTCTCCCAAGTCTTTCATGGAGAAAGTACTCGAAAGCTACTTCTTTACAGTGGTGAGCATTTCTATATCGTTCCCTACGAGTAATATGTCATCTACATATAACACAAGGAATGTTATCTTGCTCCCACTAAATTTTAATAAATACATGGCTCATCTTCGTTCTTGATGAAGTCAAATCCTTTGACAGCCTCATCAAAATGTAGATTCCAGCTACGGGATGGTTGCTTGAGTCCATTAATAGATCTCTCAAGCTTACGCACCTTATGAGTATGCTCCTCGGATACAAAACCTTTAGGCTATTCCATATAGATGTCCTCTTCTAGGAATCCATTTAGGAAAGCAGTTTTGACATCCATTTGCCATATTTCATAGTCTAGGTGTGTGGCTATTGCAAGTAGAATCCTTATTGATTTTATCATAGCCACTGGCGAAAAGGTTTCTTGGCAGTCAATTCCTTCTTTTTGACTATACCCTTTCGCCACTAGCCTGACTTTGTAGGTGTCAACCTTGCCATCAACACCAATCTTTCTCTTGTAGATCCATTTGCACCCGATTGGTTTTACCCCTTCAGGTTGGTCCACAGGTTTCCAGACTTGGTTTGCATGCATCGAATCGATCTCAGCTTGCATAGCTTCACACCATCTAGTAGCATCCACATCCACCATTGCTTGATCAAAAGTGGACGGAACATCTCCATGATCTTCCTCTAATACAGAATGAAGATCCAACTCTCTCTATACTAGATATCCGTACCTCTCAGGCGGTTGAGGTACTCTAATTGATCTTCATGGTTGTGGTTGTGTTACAGAAGGTTCGGTTCTCACTTCCCGTGTAGATGTATCCACTGGAGTCTCATTTTGTTCTTCTAAAACAATCTTTCTACCCGCTCCTCCTTCTTGAATGAACTCATCTTGAAGAAAGTGGGCTTGTAAAGCTACAATGATCCTTTGATCATCGTGCAGGTAAAAGAGGTATCCCATTGAATCTTCAGGATATCCAACGAAATGTCCCTTCAAGAATCTAGCCTCCAACTTGTCCACTTTTGTCTTTTTGACATAAGCCGGACATCCCCAAATCTTGATGTGATTAAGACTTGGTTTCCTATTCCTCCATATCTCATAGGGAGTCATAGGAACAGACTTGGACGGACATCTATTTAAAATGTGTACAGCTGTAAGCAGCGCATGACCCCACAGTGAAATGGGTAAGTCAGTGTAGCTGAGCATGGAGTGAACCATGTCCAACAGGGTTCGATTCCTTCTCTCTGCTACTCCATGTAACTGTGGTGTCGCTGGAGGTGTGAGCTGTAATACTATATCATTCTCTCTGAGGTATACATCAAACTCGTCGCTCATATATTCTCCTCCTCGATCCAATCGAAGGGTTTTTATATGTTGACTAGTTTGATTTTCCACTAAAGCCTTGAATTTCTTGAACTTTTCAATGGATTCAGACTTATGCCTCATCATGTACACTAGACCATATCTTGAATGGTCATCAGTGAAGGTGATGAAGTAAAGGAAACCTCCTCGTGCCATTTCTCCAAATGGACCACAAACATCAGTGTGCACTATGCCTAAGATTTGTGAGGCTCTTTCAAATCTTAATGGACCAATTAGTAAGATAGGAATCCAATCCTAATGGACCAATTGGTCCATCTTTCCCCATTTTGTGAATTTTATGTTTGCCGGCATGGCCTAGTCTAACACTACTACAGAAATGACCTATTACAGCTATTTTTTTTTTACCTATTACAGCAGTTATTTTTTACCTATTACAGCGGTTTTAACCGCTGTAATAGGTATCGCTGTAATTGGTTAGACCAATTGCAGCGGTTTTTGAACTGCTGTAATTGGTCAACCTATTATAGCGGTTTTTTGAAAAACCCTTATAATAGGTTAAACCTGTCATAGCGGTTTTTCAAAAAACCGCTATAATAGGTAACCTGTTATAGCGGTTTTTCACAAAACTGCTATAACAGGTTACCTATTATAGCGACTTTTTGAAAAACCGCTATAATAGGTGTATTTTTTATTTATTTTTTATTTTTTTTCTTGCTGTACTATACAAAATTTATTGTAACCAGGTTCCCACAAGCTCAAAATTCAACACACTAACACAACAAACCATAAAATCAATTCAACAGAAACAACAAACGTGAAACCCAAAATTAACTTCACCAAATTAAATGATCATCCCTAACAACAAAAACCAACAAATGTATTGTTCCAATTCGCATAATCTCCAACAAATCAAATTTTACGTATAATCTCCAACAACTGATAACGAGTTTACAATCAATTAAATACAACAAATCAAATCAAATTTTACAACAATTTTCAACTTACACCATACCAAAAGCGCATTGGAAAATGTATTGTGCCAACTCGCCACGTACTTCATCAAGTTGCTCTATAGAGTAAGTGACGTATTGACAATCAGGAAAGTACTGCACGATAGAGATTGAAAACACAACAAAGGTTTAAGAACTTATAAAGGGAAATTAGAATTTGATGATGAGTATTAATTAGGATTATGCATACCGCTGGTGGGATTGTAGATTCTCCGTGGCTAATAATATCCTTCATGAGTTTCATAACAAAGAAACCACAATCTTTGTCGTTTAACTGCATGGGGCACTACAAAATTGAAATCAAAAATTGTATTAGAACAATAACGTTTATACGAGTAATCTCTCGAAAATATAAAATTACACTAACCTTTATAGAAGTCCATTTACAGGCCATTTTTTTGGATTTGGCTTTTTGGGTGTTACGATTTGCACGAGACATCAACACAGCACTGTTAAAAACATCAAAAAACAAGGAAAGATGTCAATATCAAGCAAATATACATGTCAAATCTAGGAAGATATATACACTTTAAAATTAATATTAAATATAATGAATACATTGATTAAATGAAAAACTTACTGATTAATTATTTCTTTCATATCAGGTCGGTTGTTCGAATCAACGTGCAAAGAATTCAGATAATAAACGATCTCTTTAGTTGGATCAATCACAAGAAACACCCAATGTCCCCTAAATTAAAAAGCATTCAAAAGATAAGTTCAAAATTAGTTTTGCGTACGTAACAAATTTTACAAAATAAAGTTAGGTGTTTAGTAACTCACCCGGTGTTGTAAGGTGCAATAAACAACTTCCCATCTGCGCAATCTTTCATGGCATTTGTTATATATTGCGCTTGTACGATACGCTGCGAGGGAGTAATACCTGCTCCCGCAGCTATAGTATGTGGGCTAAGGAACCCAAAATTATTTGTTTTCTCTTCGGGGACCACGTACTTAGCCCACAAACACCTAAATTGAGCATAAAATAAATTGAACAAGAAAATAAACATAGTTCAAATTAATGTAGTAAAATAATTTAAAAACTAGCTTTTTTTAATTTATATTTAAAAACTTACTTGATGTAAACTGAAATGATAGAGACTCCTATTTGTTCTTTGCGCAAAAAATGACAGATCTCCTCCCGCCCAAGATACTCTTGATAGGGTTCGTTATTATAGATTGCCTCGGGAATGTCTACAGCAATCAATTGTTCAATAGGCATTATTTGCAGGTACCTTTCAAGAGTTACAAGTGGCTGAGGGAGTTGATCAGCTGTTACGTCTGTTGCTCTGTCATCTTCACGGGAAGGATTGGCCACAGGAGGTGTTCGTTTGATAGCTCAGTGCTTCGTCATCTCTGATTTATGTTTTCCAACTGATGATTTGGATTTTCCAAGAGACTATTTAAGCAAATAAAACCAACGTGAATGTTACAAACCAAAGTATAGTTAGTAACCTTAAACAATTGTTATAATTTATTAATGGCTAGGTATTAATAATTACGTACCGATGCATCACTGACAGTGACAAAACTCTTAGGCCAAGCAACAATGTATCCCACAGCCTCAGAAACTGTGAACACTCCTACATCAGCGAGAGGGACTGGTAGGGGTGCAATATCTTCAATTGCAATGTCAATCATCACTTTCACAAGGTGGGTGGGTAATGGAAGTGTATGCAGCGTTCTATCATCTGGTCGATTGTACATTTGTCCTTTAGCCACCAAACGATACGACGGTGTTGAAAGTGACAATTGACATGGTGCCACAACCTACATATATATATATATATACCATTATATTAGAAAAATTTGTGTATTTTAATGAATTGCAAGTTATACGATCACTTAATAATTTCATATCATTACCTGAGGAAGGTTCTTAACTGGATCTGGGCAGCTATCTTTCAAAGAAACCGCCTCATTTTCATGTGGCTGTTGCGACCCAGACGCCTTATGCTCGTCAAACTCGCGTCGCAATGAGGATAGTGATGCAGTGAGCATGTGCACCATGTTTTTCAAGTTATCAATCTCCTCATCTTTAGAAGGCTTTTTGTCAATAAAATAGTGTTTTTGTGATACCCCAAAGCCTACTCCCCTAACGCGATCCGAATGCTCCTTCTTGCTAAGAGCATTAGCCAATATATCATTCCGGGTCCTCTCGCTTCCACTATTGCTACCCTCCTGTGATAAGCACTCCTGTAATAATACATTTAAAAATTAGTGAACTTTGCTCTTATAAAAAAATTTCAAAAAAAACATACAACACATGGTATAGCTAAAATTGCAAATAACTCACAATTTCATGCACTACTCTTTTAACATTGACTTTATCAATGTTATGCTGGCTGTCAGAATGTGCAATCCTCCACACGAGTGCTCGTGTCACGTCTGAGGGGTCTGACCCAACTTCCTTTCTTTTTTCCATCTATATTATGATTAAATATATATATATATATATATATTAACAAGGAATTTTTATTAGAAAACTTGTAATGATTCACTGTTAAACGAACTACATACCTCAATTTGCTCTAGTTGAGCATATCCAACACGTGATTTCCTATAGGGATATTCAGGGTCCTTTGCTCTTTCCTGATTGTCCATACTTAATTGTTGTTCATTACATAATCAAAGCATTAGTCAATGTTCATATAAACGCAATATGCAACAAAGGAAATCGTACCTTCAAATAATTACCAGGAAAGGTTCACTTTTCCGTATATGTAAAAACGCTGTCCAATCTTCTTGAGATATATTATATTTTTGGGGTGGGCTGGAATTAATATTCCCATTATCATCCACTACCCACACTCTGCTCAAGAAGCTCCTGAAGTTTCGCGCTAGCTTTCCAGCTTCGGCCATGACAATTTGTGTCTACTTTCTTCAATATCAAAGGCCAACTATGAAAAACAAACAACAAAGTATATATGAAATTATAATTTTGAGAAAATTGAATTAACAAAACATACATTAACCAATTAATTAGAAACATGATAATAACCAACTTACAGCTATTTCATTCCAAATTGATGATTTTGTTGCTTCCGAGACGTGTCGCCAATCACTGATGGTAATCGGCACCCTGTTATGAGCTATGACTCCAATGTAACCAACAAATATTGATTTATTTGGGTCAATTGGTTGGCCATTCCGATTCCAGTCGACTGGTAGCTTTAAGCCTTTACTTCTGGCATTTATGACTTTTTTCATTGCAGCGATACCTCTACGTATCTCACTTTCAACACGTTTGTTTGCAGCAGCCCCAGAATCCATCGACCTACAGAAGCCAAAAATACAGAATTTAGATTCATATACCAAATATATAGTACCAAGTAACGCCACCATTATTTTAGAAAAAATTTGGCAGAGTAATGACGCAAATTTTTTTACTAAGTTCTCGACTTAATCTTCCCCCAAAATTGCAAATAACAAAACCAATCCATCAATTCTTTCACAAAACCAATCAAATTTCACAAAACCATAAATGCATTAAACGATGTCAACAAAACAACACATATTGATCCAATCACGATACATAATCAAAATACATATCAACAAACACGCTATACTCATGATATGTATTCAAATAATAATACTCGTTATCATATAGAGAGAGCGAGAGAGAAGAAGCTTACGGTGGTGGTCGTGGTAGTGGTGAAGGGGGCGGTGGTGGTCGTAGAGGATGAGGAGAGAGCGGCTGTGGCTGTGGCGGTGGTGGTGGTGGTGCCGGTATACAATATTGACCTACAAAAGCCAAAAATACAGAAGTTAGTTTCATTATGCAACAACATAATTTTTCAATTCATAAACTAACAAGAGACGCCCTGACTCATACACTAACAAATGCTTATATGAAGAAAAGTTTAGGAAATAAGTATATCATATAATTATCACATAAGTTCAAATACCTTTCATCGTTTTCTTTTTATCTTTGACTTAGTAGTCTTTTGCTTCCCCCCCCCAGTACGACCCTTTTGTTTAGTACGTCGACGAACAAATGGATTAATCCATATCCCCTCTTGGTGATCTTGTCGCATATACAATTCATCATCACTGATATCCAAGTCACCATCACTATCAGTGGCTTGTGAATCACGTAAGATAGGATTTTCTCCATCATCATCACTATATGAACTATCATCCTCCATACAAGTATTTTTGTTTGCCGATAAAACAATTGACCACCTCTTATCAATAGGATTGGTGACAAAAAACATTTGCGTAGCTTGTGATGCCAAAATGAAAGGTTCATCTTTGTAACCCACCCTCTCAAGGTCTACTAGAGTAAAGCCTATTTCACTATTATCGACACCATTTTTATTGCTAGCCCACCTACACCCAAATACAGGCACCCGAAACCAACTATAATCCATCTCCCATATATGTTCAATCACCCCATAATATGATAAATGAGCATAGATAGGGTTATTATCTCTCGCACTTGAGATATGCATTGCATGAGCTACAAGACTCAACCCACTATTCTGCATTGTACTCCATTCATCTTGGTCTTTTGTATACAATGTACGACCATTTATACGATAACCTGAATGACAAAATACAAGTCTGCCCGGTCCCATCGACAACCGTGCCAATTTATCTGAAACTGAAAGTGGATTCTCGTTCTGTTTCTCGTGAATATGCTTTCGGAACCAATCATAGAAACTCTTATTATGCTCTCTTGAAATCCAACTCTCATTTTTATTTGGATTTAATCTCCTAAGTTGATCCTTGTGCTCTTGAACATATGGCTCAACCTCATCGGTGTTGTGGAGCACATATAGGTGTGCCTGATCCCTTTGTGTGCAAGGAACACTAACTAATTGTTTTCCAAGTACGCTTTCTCCTTCTGTTCTCCCTCCCAAAACATGAGACTTTGGAAGCTCTGCAACGTTAGAATCTTTCACATATTCTGTGCAAAATGTAATCGCTTCATCAACTATATACCGTTCAACAATGCAACCTTCCTGTAGACTACGATTTTTCACGTAGCCTTTTAATAACTTCATATAACGCTCAGCCAGATATATACACTACTACAAAAAGAGCCTATTACAGCGCCCCAATTACAGCGATTTTTCTAAAAATCGCTGAACGGAGGGGTCTATTACAGCGGTTCGTGAAAGAACCGCTGTAATAGGTAAAACGCGGCACCTATTACAGAGGTTCTTTCATGAACCGCTGTAATAGGTGACAGGCCTATTACAACGGTTCTATAGAGAACCGCTGTAATAGGCCTTTTACTGTGGTCCAGACCGGTTACAGCGGTTTTCCAATAAACCGCTATAATTGACCAGATACAGCGATTTTTCAAAAAACCGCTATAACACGTCCCCGACGAAACCCTATTACAGCTGTTCACCAAAAAACCGCTGTAATAGACCCCTCCGTTCAGCGGTTTTCTAAAAACCGCTGTAATAGGTGCGCTGTAATAGTGTATTTTTGTAGTAGTGTAAGATACCAAATCAATTTTTGGTTTATTCCAAGCCTACTACGTTTTCTTTGTATAGTATTCGGAGAACACTCATTCTGGACATTAAGGTAATACAATCCATTTATTAAAGAAGCATAGCCTACTAATTTATTACCATAATAAATATTGCATCGTTCATCAATAAAATGGAAAGTGTAACTAAGTTTAACTAAAACGGGAATAGAAACAATGTTTTTAAGCCCATTAGGCAAAACTAAAACATTATGAAGAAATAGTATATGTCCAGAATTAAGAAATAATGAGGCAGATCCAATTTCAGTAGCTGCAATGCTTTGCCCACTGCCTACTCTTATCTTTACCTCATCAGGGCTCAGCTTCCTACTTCTTTCCAGATTCTGATTCACACAACATACATGAGTATTAGCTCCTGAATCAAGAACCCATGAAGAGGAAAAATTGGTAATAGAGAAATTAGTTTCAAAAACATAAAGTTCTTTACCTTTCGCTCGTATGTTAGGACAGTCTCTTCTCCAGTGGCCTAGCTCACCACAGCATAAGCATCTGTTTTGACTTCTAGCCCTCTTATTTCTCCTTCAGTGTGCTTTGTTGCAAGTCGTGCTGGATGCCCCTTCCTCTAAATGGTCATTATTATTCCTTCTTCCATCCAATGGATTAGGAAAAGTATTGCCATTGGGTTGTTCCATTTGTCCGCCTTTATTTATTTCTGAGCAACTTTGAGTTTTTCTAATAGGTCAGCTAAAGAACACTAAATGTCATTCGTGTCAAAGTGTATGACGAAGTAATAGAACGAATCAGGGAGCGACTGTAGGATGAGATCAACTTGGAGATATAGGTCGATGTAGAAGTTTAAAGGTTTTAGTTTTTCTATCATGGTCATCATTTTGAAAACGTGTTCTCCAACATCCTCTCATTCAGTCATTTTAGTTCAGAAGAGATCCCTTGAAATGAAATATCTAGAGGTCCTACCGCGTTCTTCGAACAGCTCATCCAGATGCAGGATAATGTCTCTTACATTATCCATCTTATCATGGGACCTTTGCAACTCTATGCACATCGAGCTTAAAATGTACACCCTTGCTCTATGGTTATCACAACACCAATCCCAACGAGCCAGGCGAACTTCATCACCCTCTTCGTTTCCAGGAATGGGAGGACGACCAATTTCCAGTACATAGTCTATGGATTCACTGCTAAGGACCATCCTCATCTTTGTGAGCCATTCTATGTAGTTCGGACCAGTGAGAATTGTGTTTTCCATCAATTTTGACAGTGGTTTGGGAGACATAATTAAATTTGAGAGAGAGAGAAATAACTACAGGAAATAAACCAGACTTTATTAGACTTGTGTAACTAAACTAAAACCAAGTTTAAAATCAAGGATTTTGACTTATAACTTGGCTCCCACTACATTTTTTGAGATTCACACTCCCACTGTGAAAAACGGAAGTGATCATGGCAATGTACTTCGTGGTGGGGATTGATTTCTTTAATTAATCTAATGGATGGAAACCCTTTAAAGATATTTCGTCCATTATTTAATTAAAGTTATGTCCAACATCAATCTATTCAATAGATGGTTCAATCTTCTTTTTCCCATAATCCACCAAAACCGCAACCCTTTAACGATTTATAGGTTTTGCGGATTATCTAAGTTTACTCCCACTAACTCCTCATAATCTAACATTTGAATTTCACCTTGCAACCCTTTAACGATATTTGGGGTGAAATTTGTCTCGATTAAGGCATCTAATGCACTTAATAAAATTCTAGAATTAAATCTTGATATACGACCCCCACTTACTGGGAAGATGCCATATACTAGGTTTAATACTTGATTTTATTAAGTTTAATGGAGGGAAAAGATGCCTAGCACCCCTTACCAACTTAGTATAATTTTTGCTTGGGAGAATTCATGTTCTAAACATTTATCTAAGTCTCACTTTGCACATTATTCAATTTATATAGTGGCTATTGATAACATACATGCTTCATACAAGTAATGAACATGCATCGAAAGCAATAAATCAACACATATGTCCATGGGCTTTATCTAGAGGGCCCAAGCCAATGGGCCATCATTAAAAAAGAAAAAGAAAAATCAGCCTAGCTATTCTTCGTGGGCTCCAAGCTTCTCTTCTTTTGGATTGATCTCCTCTTGAAAGGCCTATTCTATTTCTATCTTTTACATGAGATTATTTAACAACCTATACATAATTCTAGAAATAAATAAACGGGCTCAATTCCGGACCTTACAACCCATAAAAGGAAATACAATCAAAAGAAATAACCTAAGCCCATGGACAATGTCACCATCATATAATACATGCTCGCAAAAAATAAAACAATTATGTTGGTGATTAAGTTAATATTTAATTAGTCCAACTAATTAACTTGCTCAATAAAATTCCAAATTTTATTGATAATCATGACAATAAGCCATTTAGTGAGAATCTTTAATTTAAATAAATAACTTAATTAAAAAGTTCTCCAAGAACCATTAATTAATTATTTCACTTAAATTATTAATATTCAATAAAACAATTTGGGCTTGATTTCATAAAACATAAATTACCAACCATTGACATATTTAATTTTAATTAATTAGGCCCAAAATTAATTTATTGAAGAGTCCATAATTTTAATTAAAACCATTTGAGCTTATTTAATTAAATCTGGGTCATCATCCTTTTGACCCACCCGGAAATTAAAATAGTTCAAAACCAATTTATTTAAAAAATTGGACCCGAGGAAAAATAACCCGACCCATTAGGACTTGGATCATGGACCCAGGCCCACGTGCTCTGGGTGCACGACACGACGTGTGTCGTACGCCCAGCGCAAGGCTTAAGCCTGGCTGCGCGGCCAGGCGCCTTGTGCCCAGCACACGGCATGGCCTAGCGCACGACGTCGAGCGTACAGTGTGTGCATATGCGCACGCTGTGCGCACAGCGGGTGGCCCAAAGGCCTCATGCTGTGCACACAGCGTGCGTTATCTACGCGTCCGATTCTCACAAAAATTAGATTTTTCAATTCATAAGCCATCATACTACAACATACATGAATTAAACGCAGGAAAATCATGGATTATCATCACGAAAAACATATTCAAAACATGCTTCAAAAAACGCGAAAAATACATAATCACGTAATCAATTAAATACAGAAATCAGAGATTGGTTCTGATACCACTGTTGGGAAAAATTGAATAAAATCAAAAACACAGTGGAAGAATAAGAGTTAAATCCCAGTGGCTCATCTCTATTTCTCGTATTTAAATTTGGTTTTACAAAATTAATTACCGTTCTCGCGTATGTTGAAATCTGAACCAGCTTTGCAATCCTTTCTTGAACAGCAAATCCGTTGCTGTCTCTAAATTGCCACGCCGGAGTCAAAAACGAAAATCTCCTTCTTCTTCACCTTGATGGACGGCTAGAGTGAGAGATAAAGGGAGGAGAGTTTGACTTGGAGAGAAAGTTTGTAAGTTAATTCTCTTGACCTAGTTATTTTTCACTAAGTAATATATATATATATATATATATATATATATATGCTACTATATGAAACAATAACCTAGGCACCAATAACCCCATATGGGCGTCCACTTTGGACACCCACATGAGGGCTATTAAGCCCTCGGGCTTTGGTCCAACTTTGGTTATTTAATTATTAAATAATTAATATTATTTATCCAATAAATAAATTAATTAAATAATAAATTGAATTCATGTTAATATTATATTAAATTCCCATGAGAAATTAATTAATTCATTAACTTAATTAATTAATAAAATTATCTAATGATTAATTAATTAATCTCGATATCCAATACCGAAAGTTCTCTCAAGTCTTTTTCCCATGATTTTCTTTTTGCACTTCCTTTAAGCGCGACTCTTTAGGTTCGTCTCAAAAGGCAATTGGGAGGAAATCAAAAGGATGTGAGTAACACCTAGCCAGTCACGTGCCTCACATCATATCCCAATTGAAAACGAATGAATAGGATCATTCCAAACCATATACGCTGTGAATACCGTACATGTATAAACCTTTTATTCTTATATGCCAATCAAGTGAGAGTTATGGTTTTAGTCAAACTCACATGACTTGACCATATGCTTAGCTCATAATGAGTTGAGGTCACTTTATGCTTTGGCCAAAGACTTTTAACCTCACTCATTCATGAGTGCATAGGATATTTAGCTCATTCACTTATGAGAGAATAAATCCCATTTTTGCTAATCCGTTAACAATGCTACTTACCCATCAAGTCACACTTCGAGGTCGATCCCACCAAAGGGTGATTTGGATCTAACTACTCTAATGACATACTTAATGTCACAAGTACATCTTCAACTCGATTCCTCAGGTCTAAGGTTCACGTGTGCCTATCACAACTTATCAGTTTCATCATTGACTGTCAGTGAGTGAATACCCATGTGATGAAACTGATGCGAGCCGTGTTGAAACATATTAGTCTAACTTATATGTCCATGACATAAGTTCCCACTATCATTCCCATAGTGTTTGACTGGCACTTTCTTTGTTAAAACTTATATCATACAAGTCTTTGTTCTGTATTCATGTCCAGTTAAATACTTTCTTAGACTTGCGAACCCTATTTAGAGAATAAGGATCAAACCCTTCTAGTGCCATTCTTCCTATCCTATAGGAAGTAGAAGATTAGCCTTATAATCAAGGACTTTACGTTGTTTATTAACACCTTACAAATGCCTATAAGAAAACAACAAGATAATTCCTTATATATAATAAAGGGATATTGTTCAGTTACAAGTTAATGCCCTATAAATCTATCCTCTTTATGGCATTTGAGGGCATACACTCTAACAAAACTCAGAGGCCCAACATTTGGGGCGCTAGGGCAAATCCAATTCGGAGTGGTGTAGCAGGGAGTAGTTTAAAAAGACGTTGCTGCTTTAAGTTCTTCGAGAGGTAAACAGGAGAAAACCTTCTTTTAGAATAGTTTTGAATCCAATGGTACCATGTCTGCCTAGCCCTAATATGGGGATGTCGCTTTTATTTTTTAAATCTGTATTTTTCGCTGCGCCGGCATCTCCGGGGTTGTACCGATCCCAACAGTGGTATCAGAGCCAAGGTTTAGACATGGCTCAGATTTTTTTTGTGTTTATATGCTTTAAAATATGTTTTTATTGCAAATTGGAATTGGTTGGATTTTCTGTTTAATTTTTTGAATCCGTTGATTTGGAATTAATCTGAATTCGAACGACTGCATTTTTATGTTTAGTTTTTTTTTTTAAAAAAAGGGAAAGAGGGTGTTGCCGTCGGGGCAGCGCTGTCCGAACAGCGCCACTGCGCGACAACGACTGACACGCTAATAGCTAATGTGCTTGAATAGCAAGTGCACTAGTCGTGATAGTAATAAATGTGGACTAAAAGTCCGGGTTGTCAAACCACAAGGACTTGAATTCTAGTTTATGATTTTTGATAAAAGAAAAGACAATTAAAGTAAAGGTAAATTGAAGGTAAAACGCGTAAGATAAGAACGAAAACACACGAAGGATTGAAGACCAATTATAAAGGTAGACTAAGGCACATGCTAGGTCCAAATTGCTCAATTATACTTATAAAGGCTCTCGTTGAAGGATTACACTTATGTTGCTATGGTTAAAGCTCCTAGAGTAGAGAATAACCGATGTCTCGCGCTAAACCCCTATGCTTGAATGACGGTTTTCTAAGTATATCTACTCGGAAATCTAATCACTAAACATGCATTAACGCACTAGAGCTCACTCGATTTAGATCGAACAACTTCACCTGGGAATCTTTACCTATGTCTAGGACAATTCCTCATTGGTTGCGGGTTATGGTGTGAATTTCTTGCACCCTAAGTCAATTTTCTCTCGAAATATTCACTTAGACATAAGATTCTAACATATGTTGATCAAGCCTATGCAAGGCAAGCAAAAACACAAATTCACACCACACAACAACAAAAGAATAACTTCAACAATCCTCTATTATAAGGACAAATCACAATTTGGCCTTACATGGCCCTAGTCTTACAAGTTTAGCTCATAATTGACAGCATGGAAAACATAAATGGATTCATATACATATTCAAGAACAAAAATGAAAATGGAAAGCTATTAAAACTCCCTAGTTGGTGAATGATGATGGATCTTCAAGTTGAATCTCCAATCCCCAAGCTAATCTTCCTTCTTAATTCGTTCCAATTTATGAGAAAGTGGCCCAAAAACCCAGAAAATCGCCTTGAATCCCCAGGAGTTCGAACCCCTTCTAATTGCTGAAATTTGGGTTTTATAGTTTTCAAAAAACTGTTGTATTGGCGCCCAAGCGTGAGCAAATCGGCGCCCAGGCTCTATCCAGGTGACGTAATTGACTTGGGAAAGAAGTTGATGGGTGCCCAGGTGTGCATAACGGTGCCTAGGCGCGGTTGGGGTGGCGCCTAGGCGCCGTTGAGAACTCAACCGTTTTCTTACTTTTCAGCGCAGAAATCTTGTTTCCTTCATAACTTTCTCCACGGACCTCCGATTTGAGTGATTCAAGTCATCCCATAAAGACAAGACATAGAAATACAACTTTGTAGAAGGAAATGTTCTCAAATTAGGTTCTGAAACATACAGAAATGCCGGTAAAACGTAGAAGATGTTGCAGATATTGTGCCCAGGCATGGTAAAATAGCGCCTAGGCGCGATTATGCTTAACTTCAGCCTATTTCGTGCTTGTTCGGGACCCAGACATGATTATGGCTGCGATTGGGCGTGGAGGTGCGAACATATTGACCTGAACTTGTTTTATATGTCATTTTTCCGCCCTTTCTTCGTTTGCATCCATTTACAACCTGAAATCACTTCACACACAGATTAAATGCAAATGTGGCAAGAATCAAGCGATAAATGAACCTAAAACATAAACACAACGGGCTTAAAAACACATAAAAATGACTCTTATCAACCCCCCCAAACTTATCAATTGCTCGTCCTCGAGCAATAAGAGCTATAGGATAGGAAAACATCATCAAACACGGGAGAAACAAAAAGAAAAACTACCTAACTCACTTTTGTAGAGTAAACGGTTGCACTTAGCGGGTGCAACAAGCCTTTGAACCCTTGAGTTACCTCAAAGGACGAGTTATAGTCTCGTGAGGCTTTGCATGCGATATACCCACAAAATCTAAAGATTTTCAACCCCGATCAATCAACGCAAATCACTATGATTAATAATAAAGCAATGGCATGAATTCATCTTTTTAAGCTCAAAATTACATATATATACACGTCACATACTTGCTCATGTTACGCCTTAACCTCAAAAAGACCATCCTAAGGGTGTAGTGTAATAAATCTAAGGTATTATAGTCGAGTGGCATTCTTACGACTTTTCAAGCATTAATCCTATATCTATCAACTTTCGATTAGTCACAAGGCATGATAATTGAAGAAAACTTCACAGCCAATTAAACTTCATCACTTTATCCACTTTAGGCTTTAACTTATGCAACTTTCAACTCAAAACATTAGAGGTTAGACCATGTGCAATGTTCGGTTCTCTTAGGCTCTCTATGACACCCTTGTAACGAGCTTTAGACCAATAACTCCCAAACCAGACGGCCTTAGGGTATTAAGTGTAGAGACACTCCTAAGGGCTTAATCACTCGAGTGTCAAAGGCCACAAAAAAAAAAAACTAGGTCCTTATTCCCTTTACACTTGCATTAGCTTGAGCTTAGCTCAAGTTAGCATAATAGTATAGTATTCTAGGAATGGTGCTCTTTGCCCCCAGTATCTATTAAGCCTGACTTTTGCAGTCATACCAATGTTCAATCTCATTTATTATTATTAAGCATACAAATTTAACATTCTCAAATCATAACACATGTGAAAATTCTAAGTTGATATTTTCGGGATCAAGCCTTTAAGTGTTTCAAAATGGTTGTCCACTCGACTCCTCTACCGTCGACTTATGTGCATATGTGAATCATCTTAAGGACAATCTAGTCACGTTTAGGGTCCCACAAGCAAAGAAACGATGTGTATAGTCATAAAAGTCCAAATTCATAGAGAAAACATGCCATTGATTCAAATTAACCATTCTCAATGCATCGAGCGAAGGGTTAAAATTCTATCCAAAAATTTGTTATGCTTGAATTTTCACAAAAATTAGTACAAAGCACATGCAATAACAACGATTCCCCCAAACTTGAGCTAAAAGCAAGATCACATGACACATAAGATTAATAAGCGCTACTCATACCACCACCCCAAACTTAAACTCAACATTGCCCTCAATGTTGACTCAATCATACACACTCAAAAGGGGGTAAACGAGAGTACTTACAACAAGGATGCTAAAGAGCAAACCTTAATCACATGAAATCCACTCCAAGCTCAAATCCACAACGAAAGATCTCCAATGCAAAACTCGGCTATTACATGTTATGTACTCATAATACAAAACCATCAAGACTCAAAGAGAAGCATGCCAAAAGTGCATGCTTGAACATAACATAATGAAACAAACTAAACAAGACAGGAACGAAAGGAAAAGGAAAACAAAACCTACAAACTTGGGTTGCCTCCCAAGAAGCATTTGTTTATAGTCTTTAGCTTGACTTTGTGCTCTTTGATTGGCTTAAGGTGGTTTATGCATGAATGCCTTGTTCGTTCTCCAATTCACTCTCGGGTATCGCTTCAACTTATGGCCATTGGTAGTGAAGGTTGGCCCATCATTAGTGCTACATACCCTAGGTTGGGACCAAGCAATCATCCACTCGCGAATTTTTATATGGTCCCTCAACACCTCAATTACTCTTTCTTCCCCATATGTCAGGTGATGGAGCAGACTTTTCTCCAAGCTAGAGACAATATCATGTTTTTCTTCGCCCATCACTTTGACATATGCGGAGTCCACGATGTAAGGATGTAGAAGATTATTGGTTCGTTGTTCCTGAAAGTGGTCAACACTAAAAGGATCAAAAGCATCAATGTGTAAATACAAATCAAAATCAAGTGGATGCTCAAAAACCTCATAGCTATCAACATTAACCATGTCATCTTCTATATTCAATGACAATTTACCGTCATTGGTATCGAGTACCAATTTACTTGTGGTTAGGGGAGATGGTAAAGGAATGTCAACAACCTCAGAGAGGATAGGAGTCAAATGCTCATAGCTGGAGGAATCTGCTTTCGAATTTTCCAACTTTCTTTCATTCAACGTCACAATGTTGCATTCGTCCTTTTGATCAATCTCAGTGGTACTAAACAATGTCCACGGTCCTTTCTCAGACAAGTTGCTCGATAGCTGCTTGAATTGTTGACTCATCTCCTTCATTTCCAAAGATAATTCCTTCATCGTAAGGCGAAGCTCTCCAAGGGTGTTATCAAATTGTTCCTCCGGGGTAGGAATTCTTTCTTGGTAATGTTATGGAAAGAACCCTTGTGCATAACATGCTTCAATGACGCTTTGCAGACATAATTGATTCTCCGGAAGGTTCATATCCGGGAAATTGCAAGCCATTGTTAACTACTCCTGAAACGAAAAAAAACAAATAAAAAAAAATATTACGTAAAAACTAAAAACTTGCAAGAAAATAAAAAACGAGGATAAACAAGTCCCCGGCAACGGCGCCAAAAACATGAAACGCTAATAGCTAACGTGCTTGAATAGCAAGTGCACTAATCGTGATAGTAATAAAAATGGACTAAAAGTCCGGGTTGTCAAACCACAAGGACTTGAATTCTAGTTTATAATTTTCGATAAAAGAAAAGACAATTAAAGTAAAGGTAAATTGAAGGTAAAACGCGTAAGATAAGAACGAAGACACACGAAGGATTGAAGACCAATTATAAAGAGAGACTAAGGCTCATGCTAGGTCCAAATTGCTCAATTATACTTATAAAGGCTCTCGTTGAAGGATTACACTTATGTTCCTATGGTGAAAGCTCCTAGAGTAGAGAATAACCGATGTCTCGCGCTAAACCCCTATGCTTGAATGAAGGTTTCCTGAGTATATCTACTCAGAAATCTAATCACTAAACATGCATTAACGCACTAGAGCTCACTCGATTTGGATCGAACGACTTCACCCGGGAATCTTTACCTATGTCTAGGGCAATTCCTCATTGGTTGCAAGTTATGGTGTGAATTTCTTGCACCCTAAGTCAATTTTCTCTCGAAATATTCACCTAGGCATAGGATTCTAACATATGTTGATCAAGCATATGCAAGGCAAGCAAAAACACAAATTCACACCACCCAACAACATAAGAATAACTTCAACAATCCTCTATTATAAGCACAAATCACAATTTGGCCTTACATGGCCCTAGTCTTACAAGTTTAGCTCATAATTGATAGCATGGAAAACATAAATGAATTCATATACATATTCATGGACATAAATGAAAATGGAAAGCTAGTAAAACTCCCTAATTGGTGAACGATGATGGATCTTCAAGTTGAATCTCCAATCCCCAAGCTAATCTTCCTTCTTAATCCGTTCCAATTGATGATAAAGTGGCCCAGAAACCCAGAAAATTGCCTTGAATCCCCAGGAGTTCGAACCCCTTCTAATTGCTGAAATCTGGGTTCTCTAGTTTTCAAAAAACTGTTGCACCGGGGCACAAGCGTGAGCAAATCGGCGCCCAAGCGCTGTCCAGGTGACGTAATTGACTTGGAGAAGAAGTTGATGGGTGCCCAGGCGTGCATAACGGTACCTAGGCGCGGTTGGAGTGGCGCCTAGGCGCCGTATGAGGGGCGCTCAGGCGCCATAGTGCGAACTCAACCGTTTTCTTACTTTTCAGCGTAGCAATCTTGTTTCCTTCATCACTTTCTCCACGGACCTCCGATCTGAGTGATTTAAGTAGTCCCGTAAAGACAAGACATAGAAATACAACTTTGTAGAAGGAAATGTTCTCAAATTCGGTCTTGAAACATATAGAAATGCTGCTAAAACATGGAAGATATAGAAACATATTGTAATTGTGTTTTAGGCATTGGGTCGTTTTTGCAATTAAAATTAAAAGCGCAACCCTAATTTGTGATTTTATAAAATTAAGACCTTTTAATCTCAAATTAAAATTATTTTAAGTTTGTTCTAAATTTGGATATTTCAAAATTGAGGGTTTTATTTAATTTTGGAAATTAAAATAAGATGGAATTTTATTAATTTTCGAAATTAAATAAAATTAGGTTTTTGGATAATCATTTTAGATTAATTGAAAAGGTATGAATTTTTCATGTGAGTTTCTAAAATTGGTTTTTAGAAATTAAAGTCTTTGGATCCATTAATTAATTTGATTATCCTTAATTAAAGATGGTGAATATTAATTCGTATTTGCATGATAGCGTGTTTATGTGATGATCCGGGTCGAGACATAGACTAGTCGTTATTGTGATTTGAGACCTACATACCATGTTTTTCTCTTATTTTAATTGAGAGAGAAAGGTTTCTTTAAATGTATTTTTGAAGACGAAGATGGAGAAGTTCAAGCTCATGGAGATTTGAAGACCTTAGTATAGGGTCCGGGTCATTAGATTAGATTGATCAACATCTTGATGGATTAGAGTGTTTAAGAATTGGCTTGACTAAGATCACATTTACTGCTTTATGTATGATTGCTTATTTTCTTATGTTATGTATGTTGTGCATGTTTGCATAATCACCTAAGAAAGATAAGTAATTGAAAGTGTGAGACCTTGTTTTTACCCCTTTATCCATATTAAGTCCCTAAATGGATAAATCAGGGGCCCAGAAGCCCCTTGATTAAGTGCAGTGCCTTCCATCGTTAGATGTGAGAGGGAATAGCATAGCTTGTCATCATTGTCTCACGAGTCGTGGAATGGTGGCAAGTTAATTGTACTAATCTCACAATTAGGCTTTCTATATGATAGTTGGTCATACTAGAAGTGCACACGGCTCAGTTTCGCTAAGGAGTCACCCATGAGTCATGGGACTACCTGGCTACTGTTATGTTGTGAGAATTTGATGGGTCAGACTTAAACACAGACTAGCGTACGGTTGCATCGTGTTCTTGGGACGTACATGAAATGTGAGACAAACATCTCGAGCACCACCTAGATGTGGATGGGGCCATCGCGCCTGATCAAATGTCACCGCCCATTGTCTCACAAGTCATGGAACGAAGTTGGGACATTTGGCGCTCGAGCCCACTAGAAATGCTCGAGTTTCCCGTCTTCTGTCAATTGGGGTGACGAATTTTGAAAAGTTAGCGGAGCACACATGTATATTTAAAATTCCTTAATTGCATGTGAATATATGTTAGAACTGAATGCTAATGATCATTTTTCGCTTTTATCTCATTTACACAGTAATATCATGGAAATCATTTATACTTGTCTGTGGATTCTCAAACGCAACAAGTTTGATGGTTTGAAGTACACCTATTGGCATTTGGCTTTAGATGTATATCTCAGGGTTAAGGGTCTTGATTACATAATCAAAGGGGAAGACCCACCTAGGCCCAAGCCTGCAACTCGTGCTCGTACTTTGGAGTATTGGACAAAGCAAATCAATGATGAGGCTTATGTTCGATGTTTCTTATTGTCTATGATGTCTAAGCGCATGATTGAGACATATGGAAAGATCAAACTAGCCAAGGATATCATTGACGAGTTGGAGAGAACATTTGGAGACAAAACGCCAAAGGGTGATTGCACTCCTTGCCATGGGATGGAACACTTGACCAAGGATTCTCCTGCTGCCTTCAAAAGCCACAACGAAGTTGTGTTTATTGTTAAGGTTAATTTTTCAATTAACCATGCTTCTTGGGTGTTCGACACCGGCTGTGGTACTCACCTTTGCAATGATTTGCAGGTGCTTTCTAGAAGCAGAGAGCTGGATGACAGGGACATGGTCCTCAGAATGGCTAATGGAGCTTCTGTCATTGCGAAGGCTGTTGGAAATGTCATTTTCGTTCTTGAGGATGATAGTAGGTTTACTTTAAAGGATGTTTATTATGTTCCCAGATTGATTAAGAACCTAATTTTTGTTTCTGTGTTGGACAAACAAGGTTTTTCTTTTAATAAAAATAATGGTTTTTGTTCAATATTTTTGAGTTCTAAATTGATCTTTAGAGCATGTATGCATAACAACCTTTATGTTTACCCGCATACTAATTATCTTTCAATTCAACCAATAAACATAAGAAAGCATAAATCCAGTGATCCACCTAATGCACAAATCTAGCATGCTAGACTTGGTCATGCATCTAAAGATAGGATTCGCAAGTTGTCAAGTTTTCTTGATCTTGATGAAGAAGAGGAACTACCAACTTGTGAATCTTTTCTGAAAGGTAAAATGAAAAAGTCACCATTTGGAGGCCAAATGGAACGTGCTAAGGATTTGCTTGAGTTAATTCACACAGATGTGTGTAGACCGCTCAATGTCAATGCATTAGGGAACTATTCTTACTTCATAACTTTTACCGATGATTATTCTAGGTACGGTTATTTGTATCTCATAAGATATAAATTTGAGGCCTTTGATAAGTTCAAAGAATTTAGAAATGAAGTGGAGAAAGAAACTAGTAAAAGTATTAAAACTCTTTGATCTGATCGAGAAAGAGAATACTTATCCAGTGAGTTCTTGGATAATTTGAAAAGGAATAGGATTCTATCTCAGTAGACGCCTCCTGGAATGCCACAATTAAATGGCGTGTCTGAGCAAAGAAATCGCACGTTGATGGACATGGTCCGATCAATGATGATGTCCACTGATTTACCTACGTTCTTCTGGGGCTATACTCTGGAGACGGCGGCTTATCTATTAAATAGGTTATAGTCAAAAAGTGTTCCTAAAGTGCCATATAAGATGTGGCACGACACGACAAATCACCCTCATACAAATACCTAAGAGTATAGGGGTGTGCTGCTCATGTCAAGCAGCTAGTGGGAGATAAGTTAGATTCAAGATCTATTTTATGTTGGTTTGTGAGTTATCCTAAGGAATCCTATGGATACTATTTCTATCACACCTTGGAACAAAAGGTAATTGTTTCAAGGAATGTTGTATTCCTGGAGAAGCAACTCTTCAGTGGGAGCATAGATAGAGTGATAAAACTTGAGGAAACTCAAGAAACACAAACACCATTGGCAGTAAATGAAGGGCCAAATGAACCACAAACTGTAAGTACACATATTCCACCTCCAAGGAGATCCAAAAAGATCCCGAGATAGCCTGAGAGGTACTATGGTCTCTTGCTGAAAAGCAAAATAGAGAGCCTCTTATTGGATGAAGATCCAACATGCTATGATGAAGAATGTCCGACAAGGACTAGGGAAAATGATCTGAAGCCATGGAATCTGAAATTGAATCCATGTACTCCAACAAAGTTTGGACCTTGGTAGACCCACCACCGGGTATTAAGGCAATTGGTTGTAAGTGGGTATACAAATGCAAGTTAGGAGTAGATGGAAAGGTTACCAGCTTCAAGGCTCGCTTAGTGACAAAGGGTTATACTCAAAGGCAAGGAATTAACTATGAGGAGACTTTTTCGCCAGTCACGATGACCAAGTCAATTAGGATTCTATTGGCCATATCTGCCTATCTCGATTATGAGATTTCGCAGATGGATGTTAAAATGGCGTTCCTTGATGGAAACGTTGATGAGGAAATCAACATGGAACACTCGGAGGGTTTCACATCCAGTGGGAGCGAGCACAAGGTGTGCAAGCTGCAAAGATCCATTTATGGCTTGAAGCAAGCTTCTCGAAGCTAGAGTTTGAGGTTTGATGAAGCTGTAAAGGAATACGGCTACATCAAGAATGGTTATGAACCATGTGTGTACAAGAAAGTTAGTGGGAGAGCCATAAGCTTTTTGGTACTCTACGTTGATGACATTCTTCTCATTGGAAATGATATAGGAATGTTGCAATCAATGAAAGGTTGGTTTTCGACCCAATTTTCAATAAAATATATGGGAGAAGCATCCTACGTTCTTGGTGTGAAGATATGATAAGAGGTGTTTTTACGTGTTTTTAAGACCGTAATTCTTATGATTTGGATTCACTTATTGCTTAAATCATGTCACATTTGCATTTAATAGGTGTGTTAAGTGAATACAGGTAATAAATGAGAATACAAGAAGAAAAGGGAAGAAAAACGATGTACAAAATAAGTTCAAGCATGTTTTTCAACACCTAGGCGGTTAATGCATCTCCTACCACATTCGAGCGATAATTCCGTACATTTTGAGACCGACTTAGACAAAGTTTCCTTCTACAACATTTTAGATGTATGTCTTAGCTTCAAATGGGAACTTGAAACATCCAAATCGGAGGTCTATAGAGATAATTGTGAAGGAAATACGATTGCTGCGCCGAACAGAGAAGTACATGTGCGAAGATACGTCCCAACGCCCTCCTAGTCATGCCTAGGCATGGATAGTCCGAATGTTACTCCTTTTCAGCCTAAATTCCAGCATTATATGATGCGTAAGAATCACTTTTGGCCATAATTCAGCACATGTGTTGAGGGGTTGTCATAAGTGTGTTTCTTGGTAGATTTACTTTATGGGCGCCAAATCAGAAACAACCTCCATGTTGAAACGTAATTTAGGTATACTTAGAGACCGAATTGGACAAAATGTCCTTCTGGAAAGTTGTAGATGTATGTGTTATCTGAACATGGGGACTTGAAGCATCCAATTTGGAGATCTGTGGAGAAGTTTATGAGTAAAATACTAAGACTGCGCTGGAAAGCAAGAAAATGGCAGCATGCATGTGTTTTGTTGAAGTTTTCACATGGTTATGCTTGGTGGAATTCTTAAGGGCCGAAAGTTTAGCATTTTTTAGCTGGTTGGAATCTTAAAAGCCAAACTTTAAGCATCACCTTAGGTGGAATTCTCATTGGGGAACTATAATGGGAATTCTTAATGCATACTTTAGTGGAATTTTGGCTATAAAAGGAGGGGGAACCCATACTCTTCATCATTCACTATCAATTTCAGATTCTTAGAGGAGAGGGGGGCAGCCCCTAATCTGATTTCTCCACCATTCATCACCATTCTTTATCACTCTTGGAGGGGGAAACTAGAGGAAGGAAAAGAGCTTGGGGATTGAAGGCTCAACTTCAAGATCCATCATCATTCACCATTTGAGGGAGTTTTTATAGCTTTTCATTTCAATTATGTCTATGAACATGTGTATTAATTCATTTATGTTTTTCATATTATCCATTATGAACTAAATTCATAAGACTAGGGCCATGTAAGGCCAAATTGTGATATATGCTTATAATAGATGATTGTTGAGGTTGTTCTTATATTGTTATGTGATGTGAATTTGTGTTTTTGCCTATCTTGCATATACTTGATCACTATATGTTAGAATCTTATGCCTAGGTTAATATTTCGGGAGAAAATTGACTTAGGGTGCAAGAAATTCACATCATGACCCGTAACTAATGAGGAATTGCCCTAGACATAGGTAAAGATTCCCGGGTGAAGTTGTTCGATTCAAATCGAGTGAACTCTAGTACGTTAATGCATGTTTAGTGGTTAGATTTCTGGATAGGAATATTTGGGAAATCACGATCTAATCATAGAAGTTTATACGCGAGACATCGGTTATTCTCTACCCTCGGAGTTCTCACCATAACAATATAAGCGTAATCCTTCAACTAGAATCTTTATAAGTATAATTGATCAATTTGAACCTAGCATGTGCCTTAGTCTCCCTTTATACTTTGTGTAAAATCAATTGTGTAATCTTGTTCTTATTGTATGCATTTTACCTATAATTTATTTTAATTATATTTGTTCTTTTTTTCGTTAAAATCATAAACTAAAATTCAAGTCTCCGTGGTTCGACAATCCGGACTTTTAGTCCACTTATTACTACACACGACTAGTGCACTTGCTATCATAGCACGTTGGCTTTTAGCGTGTCAAGTTTTTGGCGCCGTTGCCGGGGACTTGTTCATTTTAGTTTTTGATTTTTCGTTTAAATTTTCATAATTCTTAGTTCTTCGTTTATTTCTAACCTTTCTTTTATTTTATTATTCTAATTTTGTTTTTTGTGTTTAATTGTTAGGTGTAATTTGTGGTGCATGACCCGCTCTTCTAACGAGCCTCTATACAATTTTGAGTCGGAGATAGAGCGTGTTCTTCGATCTAGTAGACGCACTCGAGAAATGGCCGACAATCTAAATCCAAATGGGAATTTTCCCGACATAAATCTCCCGGAAAATAGGGAATGGTTGCAAAATCTATTCCAAGCTATGCAACCGGCACCTCCTCAAAGACTTCCATCGGTCCGGGAAAGTCTACCTCCAAGGGTCCACACTATACCGGGGCCCGTAGTCTTTCCAAATTTCTTTGCACCAAATTATCACATTCCGTCACACATCTTTAGCATGGTGCAAATCGAACCCTTCTATGGAGAGCCCCATGAATCACCTCATGAGCATTTGGAGACTTTAGACGATACTCTCATTACTACCCAATTTCATCCAAGGGATCTCGATGCAATTCGTATAAGAGTCTTCCATTTCTCATTAAAAGAAAGGGCGACCATGTGGTACAAATCTCTACCACCCCAATCCATCACAACATGGGGACAATTGGTCGATGCCTTTTTGAGCAAATTCTTTCCACCCTCCAAAATCAATGAGCTAAGGAGCAACATTAAGGAGTTTAAGCAGGGGAATCATGAGTCCTTAGCCGAGGCATGGGCTAGATATAAAAACATGCTCCGAAAATGTCCGGATCACAACCTAAGATTGAGCGAGCAAGTATTACGATTCCATGATGGAGTCCGTTCGCGCATCCGAAATAGGCTCAATGCCGGCGCCGGTGGTGATCTCCTTGGGCTCGATTGCCAAAGTGTGTGGGACAAGATTGAGCAATTAGCCCGGGAAGATGAACTCTATCCCGATGATGAAGAAATCACACCCACTAAAAAGATTGCTTGTGTTCAAGAGTTGGGCGAAGAAGTTGCTTTGGAAACAATGGTTGGCAATGTAAACTATGTTGGAAATGCCAATCGACCTCAATTGAACTTCCATGTGCCCGAAAATTTTCCAAGGAGGCCCAATCCGGCACAAAATGCCCATCCCGGCGTCTATCAAGCACCAAGGCCCCCATTCAACAATAACCAAGCTCAAAGGCAAGGTAATCCTCATGTACAAAGGCAAGTTAGGCCTCCTACAACCGATGAACGTCTTGATGAGGAAATAAAGAAATCGGATTCAGCAATCAACGAACTCCGTACTATGATGAAGGATTTAATGATGGATATGAAGGATTTGAAGACACAAATGGGTCAAATGGAAAAGACAATCAGCGAGAGAGCCCCGGGAACTTTACCAAGTGACACGGAAAAGAACCCGAAAGAGCAATGCTATGGAATTACCTTGAGAAGTGGCGAACAGGTAAAAGGTGATAATGTTCGCACCGATGCGCCCGAGGGCCCATCCATCCACGCCCAGGCGCCCTTGTCGCTGCGCCAAGGCGCCGATTGTCACGCCCAAGCGCCACATTTTGTATCCTCCACAGCTAGCCCTTCAACTCCAACGCATCATCCCATCGAGGTTTGTCTTCCATTTCCAAATGCACAAAAAACGAAAAAGAAGGATATGGATCAGATTTTCCGTAGGATTGTGGCGACTCTTTGTGAGGACCCGGGGAGGCTCACCATTTCGTGCACCATTGGCCCTCTTACTTTTGAAAAGGTTATTTGCGATACGGGAGCAAGTATCAATTTCCTCCCGTATTCTCTCTTCAAGAAGTTGGGCCTTGGAAATCCCAAACCGACATCAATGAGCCTCCAACTCGCCGATGGATCAATTAAGAGACCAAAGGGGATAATAGAAGATGTTATTGTACAAGTTGACAAATTCTTTTTCCGGGTTGACTTTGTGGTCCTTGATATGGAGGAAGATGTTGAGATGCCCTTGATTCTAGGAAGACCTTTCCTAGTCACTAGCAATGCCAAGATCGACATGGGAAAAGGTAAGTTATCATTGAGGGTAGGAGATGTAAAAGTGATATTTGATGCTTCTAATAACAGGAAACCATCTATGGATGATCTTACTTGTTCCAATATCGATGTTATTAACCCTTCTCTTGATGAGAAATGTGCAAATGGCAAGGCTAAGGGCACACTCGAGTTGGAGGATGAGATTCCCTATGATAAACACAACAAAGAGGGAAAAGAAGATTTATGCATGAAATACATTCCACCCCATCGCCGTGCTCGTAAGATTGAAAAGACTCATCCAATACAAAGGGCTTATTGCAAAATCCCGCAATATGAGTGGAAACAAGTAGACCATGGAGCTAAAAGGAGGCATGACAAGGATTTGGTCATGTTAAATGGACCACCTATTTGAACCTCAAAGTCGAGCTACCGACTCTAAACTAGCGCTTCTTGAGAGGCAACCCATGTTTGTAAGTTTGTGTTTCTTTTTGATTTTGTTTTTGTTTTGTTTAGTTTGTTTCTTTATGTTGTGTTCAAACATGCACTTTTGGCATGTATGTTTTCTTATGCTTGATGGTTTGAAAAGTTGAAGTGTTAGATATGATGCAAATTTGGACCATGCTCATTTTACTCGAGAGGAGGAGAAGCTATAGGATTATGTATTGGAAGTTTAAGGATGTTTTTCAACATCCTTGGTTGTAAGTGTTCTTTTACTGTTGTGTATGCTTGTTGTAACAACATTGGGGACAATGTTGGATTTAAGTTTGGGGGTGTTTAGAAGAGTACTTATTTTGAACTTTGATGGTGCAATCCTAATTTTTAGCTTAATTTTAGGGAAAGTTTGTTTGATATCATGTTTATATGCTTCTTTGTTGAGAAAATCAAGCATGAAAATTTGTTAGTCCTTCCAATTGATGCATTGAAATTGATTGACTTGGAAAAATGGCATGAATTCTTGAAATAATTTGAATTTAATGGAATATATATCTTTGAAATTGCTCGTGGAGACCTTAGACTAGAATTGATTCTTTAGATGATTCACAATGCACTAAAATCGAAGGTAGAGGAGTTGAGAGGATAACCATCTTGAGACACTTAAGGAATTATTCCCGGAAATATTAACTTAGATTTCTCATAAAGTTATAAGTTGAGTAGTAATTTTATATGCTAACAATGAATTGAAAAGGTTGAATTTTGGTATGACCAAAAGTGGTGAGGCTAATACGTACCGGAGGTGAAAAGTTTCATACCTATATACTGTACTATTATGCTAATTTGAGCTATGCTCAAGCCAAAAGAAGTTAATTGTTTAAAAGATCTAGTTTTATTTCGTGACCTTTGATACTCGAGTGATTAAATCCTTAGGAGTGTCTCTACACTTAATGCCCCAAAACTATCTAGTTTGGGAGTCATTGATCTAAAACTTGTTACATGGGTGTCATAGAAAGCCTAATGGAATAAAACATTGCACATGATCTAGCCTTAATGAAGTTTAATGGAAATTCCATATGAATTGAATGTTGAATATTTGAGATAATGAAATTTAAATGGCTATGAGATTATCTATAATTATTGTGCCTTGTGTTTGATCAAAAGTTGATAGATATGGGATTAATGTCCAAAATTTGGTAAGGATGCCTCTCGACTATAATACCCTAGATTTATTTTTCACTACACCCTAAGGAGTCGTTTCAAGTATTGGTGTCACATGAGCAAAAGTAGTTGATATGTATATATATATTTGTGAACTTTAAAAGGTTGATTTTATGCCATTCATTCTTGTTGATCATATTGAGATGTGTTGATTCGGTTGGGATTGAAAATTTGCTAGATTTTGTGGGTATATCTTATGCAAACCCTCACGAGACTATAACTCGTCCTTTGAGGTAACTCAAACGTTTAAAGGCTTGTTGCACCCGCTAAGTGCAATCGTTTACTCCACGAAAGTGAGTTAGTTAGTTGTTTTGTTTTCTCCCATTGAATGATGTTGGTCTTGCCTTATAGCTCTTATTGCTCGAGGTCGAGCAATTGATAAGTTTGGGGGTGTTGATAAGAGATGTTTTTACGTGTTTTTAAGACCGTGATTCTTATGATTTGGATTCACTTATTGCTTAAATCATGTCACATTTGCATTTAATAGGTGTGTTAAGTGAATACAGGTAATAAATGAGAATACAAAAAGAAAAACGACGTACAAAATAAGTTCAAGCATGTTTTTCAACACCTAGGCGGTTAATGCATCTCCTACCACATTCGAGCGATAATTCCGTACATTTTGAGACCGACTTAGACAAAGTTTCCTTCTACAACGTTTTAGATGTATGTCTTAGCTTCAAATGGGAACTTGAAACATCCAAATCGGAGGTCTATAGAGATAATTGTGAAGGAAATACGATTGCTGCGCCGAACAGAGAAGTACATGTGCGAAGATACGTCCCAACGCCCTCCTAGTCATGCCTAGGCATGGATAGTCCGAATGTTACTCCTTTTCAGCCTAAATTCCAGCATTATATGATGCGTAAGAATCACTTTTGGCCATAATTCAGCACATGTGTTGAGGGGTTGTCATAAGTGTGTTTCTTGGTAGATTTACTTTATGGGCGCCAAATCAGAAACAACCTCCATGTTGAAACGTAATTTAGGTATACTTAGAGACCGAATTGGACAAAATGTCCTTCTGGAACGTTGTAGATCTATGTGTTATCTGAACATGGGGACTTGAATCATCCAATTTGGAGATCGTTGGAGAAGGTTATGAGTAAAATACTAAGACTGCGCTGGAAAGCAAGAAAATGACAGCATGCATGTGTTTTGTTGAAGTTTTCACATGGTTATGCTTGGTGGAATTCTTAAGGGCCGAAAGTTTAGCATTTTTTAGCTGGTTGGAATCTTAAAAGCCAAACTTTAAGCATCACCTTAGGTGGAATTCTCATTGGGGAACTTTAATGGGAATTCTTAATGCATACTTTAGTGGAATTTTGGCTATAAAAGGAGGGGGAACCCATACTCTTCATCATTCACTATCAATTTCAGATTCTTAGAGGAGAGGGGGGCAGCCCCTAATCTGATTTCTCCACCATTCATCACCATTCTTCATCACTCTTGGAGGGGGAAACTAGAGGAAGGAAAAGAGCTTGGGGATTGAAGGCTCAACTTCAAGATCCATCATCATTCACCATTTGAGGGAGTTTTTATAGCTTTTCATTTCAATTATGTCTATGAACATGTGTATTAATTCATTTATGTTTTTCATATTATCCATTATGAACTAAATTCATAAGACTAGGGCCATGTAAGGCCAAATTGTGATATATGCTTATAATAGATGATTGTTGAGGTTGTTCTTATATTGTTATGTGATGTGAATTTGTGTTTTTGCCTATCTTGCATATACTTGATCACTATATGTTAGAATCTTATGCCTAGGTTAATATTTCGGGAGAAAATTGACTTAGGGTGCAAGAAATTCACATCATGACCCGTAACTAATGAAGAATTGCCCTAGACATAGGTAAAGATTCCCGGGTGAAGTTGTTCGATTCAAATCGAGTGAACTCTAGTACGTTAATGCATGTTTAGTGGTTAGATTTCTGGATAGGAATATTTGGAAAATCACGATCTAATCATAGGAGTTTATACGCGAGACATCGGTTATTCTCTACCCTCGGAGTTCTCACCATAACAATATAAGCGTAATCCTTCAACTAGAATCTTTATAAGTATAATTGATCAATTTGAACCTAGCATGTGCCTTAGTCTCCCTTTATACTTTGTGTAAAATCAATTGTGTAATCTTGTTCTTATTGTATGCATTTTACCTATAATTTAGTTTAATTATATTTGTTCTTTTTTTCGTTAAAATCATAAACTAAAATTCAAGTCTCCGTGGTTCGACAATCCGGACTTTTAGTCCACTTATTACTACACACGACTAGTGCACTTGCTATCATAGCACGTTGGCTTTTAGCGTGTCAAGATTCACCGAGAAAGTGAAAGTAGATTGCTAGGACTCTCCCAATCTAAGTGCATAGAACAAATCTTAACTAGATTCAGTATGGAAGCTATGGGAGAAACATCCTACATTCTTGGTATGAAGATACACCGAGAAAGGGAAAGTAGATTGCTAGGACTCTCCCAATCTAAGTACATAGAACGAATCTTGCATAGATTCAGCATGGAATCTCTCTATCTCTAAATCTATGTCCCCAAGGACCCCCGAAGAAAGAGAGAATATGTCAATCATTTTCTATGCTTCGGCAATAGGAAGCATTATGTATGCTATTCTATGTACTAGACCGGATGTGGCTTATACACTTAGTAAAGCAAGCCAATTCCAGTCGAATCCAGGGGAACATAGCTAGACTGCAGTGAAAGCGATCCTAAAGTACTTAAGGTGTACTTAAGATCTCTTTCTGGTATACGACGGAGGAAAATTGGAATTAAAGTGCTACAAGGACTCTAGTTTTTAGTCAGACGTAGACGATCTTAAATCGATATCCGGTTATATGTTTATACTCAATGGAGGAGATATAAGCTGGAAGAGCTCCAAGCAGGAGACGATGACTGACTCCACCACGGAAGCTAAGTATATAGCTGCTGCTGAAGCAACAAAAGAAGCTGTTTGGATTAGGAACTCTTTGTGATAGTGTTAGGTGCCCGGCGAGCCATTTGTTTTGGGCTCTGCCATCTTAAATGTAAAACATTATGACAGTCCTATTTTAAATATATTGAATATTTCTTTATGGTATGCTTCTTTATTGTTATAACTAGTGTTAGTATAGATAACGATCCTATGGATTACATATGGTTAGGGAAGCGGTCGGGATACATATAGAATGCTCTCAAAGACCGTAATCCTAAATATTGTTCCAAGTCATAGAGGCTGTGAGATGTGGGATATCACTGGCCTCGGCAAGACTTGTTCATGCATGTAACTAGGGGTGTAAGGTGGCTCGATTAAAGCTCGGCTCGAGCTCAAAATGTCTCGAGTTCGAGCCGAGCTTCACGAGCTCGAGCTTCCATTTAGGTGTTCATAAGCTCGTGAGTGTGTGTGTGTGTGTGTGTGTTTACTTATTATATTCAAAATTATACATTATTTTTAATGAAAAATAACAATGAATAAAACACGTAACCTGCTAAGTGTGAAACTGCCAACTTTCATTTGTGTTATATTTATACTAATAGTATTGCAATAATAATAATTAAGAAATCACGAAATAATTAATATATTTTAAAAAATTATAAAAGTACTTTTCCATCTAAATGTTTCATTCTTAATTATAATATTTCATCCAATCCAACTATTGGATTTCACATTGTTCATCTGTCATATTTTCATAACGGAATTTATGCTCACATATTTTTGTAAAGAATTAACTTAACTTGAAGATAATTCAATATATGCATATCGAAATTTATGTAACCACTTTACATAAGCAAGATTTTATCCACTTCTTATTTTTTTTTCTGCACTATACTGAAGAGCTACTCAAATTGTGAAATTTAAGGCTTGTCAAATTATATCGAAATTATAATTTTCGTTACAATGATTAAGCAAAAAGGGAAAATAAATATAAGATAGAACCCTAAACCCTAAACCCTAAACTTAGAATTAGAACGTTATATAGAAATACAAAGACCTAGAATTAGAACTTTTCATTTATATGGTATATTTTTGTTAGGAATATGATAAAACATGTAAAGTTTTAAAATTGAAGTTATATCAGATGATTGATTACAATAAACTACTCTTCCATTAACAAGACATATGAGAATAATCTAAGTATAACGTCACCAATGGGAATATGAAGTTATGAACTATGAAGTGAAGGCCATTATTATTCACTCTAAAAAATATATAAAAATCTTCAATTTGACATATGTGAACAAAAATAAATTACAATTTTATTAAAAAAACAAAGAGATTTATTTTTTTAAAGATCCACAACTTATATATCCAAATCGTATTTTAGGAAAGAATAACATAATTATCTAAAAGTAGAAAAAATAAATAAATATTAGGAATCAAAATCTTGGTAGAAAAACAAAAAAGATCCACAATTTTTCTAAGAGAAAAAAAAAGATTCACATTTCTATACACAGGTGACTCTTGAACTCCTTTACAAAAATACCAAATGTCAATTTTTTTTGGGTGAATCAAACGACTTCAATTTTCCAGAAGAAAACTTTCTTCAGATTTGAAGTAAAAAAAAAACCTTTGAACTTTCTTCTTCCAAGTTGTCTTCCTTGCTGCCTAGCGGTTACTGTTGTATGCCGTCGTAAGTTTTGTTGACCAACCCGTATCAAGGATGCAAGGCACAAACTAGATTATATACATACATTTTTTGAAAGTGCAGATATTGATTTTACTATAATTAATTGAGAAAGATAGAGGAATATATATCTACACACATACATACACACTCATCTATCCTTAGTATTTCTGTTGTAAATCTGAATCTAATATAAAAGTTTACATAGAAATAGCAACAAACTATTCGAGCTTGCAAATGAGCCAAAATTTCTAGCTTGGCTCGAACTCGAACGAGCAAACGAGTCGAGCTCGAATGAGCCAACGAGCAGAGCTCGAGCTTTGCTCTTTTATCGCGAGCTCGGGCTCGAACTCTAAAAAATGGGCTTGCTGAGCTTCGAGCTCAAATTATTTGAGATGAGCTTGAGCTCGAGCCTATAAATTTTACAAGGCCCGGCTCGAGCATTGCTCGTTTACAGCCCTACATGTAACTCTCCCAAGAGGTCGACGCATTCCATTGTCGATGGCTTGTATGGCAATACATGTATGAAGATTCGTACTTTGATTATGGAATTGAACGGCCCCGCTGAAGGATTCCTGTTTGGTGCTGTCGAACATGGAGTCCTTCGGTTTCGTAGTGTGAGATTAATCCTTAGACCAAAGATGACATTTGGAAAGGGTACTATCCACTACGCTGTGATATGCACGTGCACTCCAGGAGAGTCATATAGCGTGTATATTTGGTATAGTCCGATAATGCAGCGAAACAAATGGCAGTCGGAGAGGGATTCATCCAAGGTCACGAGTACTCGGTATTTTCTATGTTGTTGCGAGATTCTAAATGATCATTGAAAGCCTTTGATCAAAGCGATTGTCTTCTGAGAAGGATTGGTGGTCCCGGATTAGAAGACTCGATCATTAGATGTCACAACACAGTCATAGTTTCTAAGGTTATTGGGATTCGACCTTCGCCATACCCTAGACCATAGGCGGGAAACTGATGAAGGGATTCTACTCACATAACAATTGTACCTCGGATATGTTTTCATTTCATTGTCGACATCTAAGAAGTCATGACGAGGTTGCGAGGCATTGAACCACGACCAATAAGTGCCTTGGATTAGTTTGGTGAAATTAATCCAAGGTCTAGTTAATTATTTAGAATAATTAATCTAGCCTGAGGGGACTTATTGCTAGCTTGTCAATGGGCCCGAAGGGTCATACACATAACTTAGTATAGTACCTATTGGCTAGTTAATTCAATGTGAATTAATGGAGGGATTAATTAATTGAATTTAATTAATCAAGGAAAAGGGATTAATTTAATGGGATTAATTAATGGTCCTATAATTTAATAATATAATATAAAATTGGGAAGGACTAATTAATTAACAAAGAGAAAGAAAATAAAATAATATATATATATATATATATACATGTGTGCTCGTGTGGCGTGTATATGTGTATGTGTGGATTTGGTGGAAAGATTTATCTTGCTCACCAAATTTGTATGGCGTGTATATGTGTATGTGTGGATTTGGTGGAAAGATTTATCTTGCTCACCAAATTTGTAAATATATATATATATATATATATATATATTAATATCCTATAAATATATTTAGTAGAATCTTTAATCGGTTAAAGTAACTAATTAACAAGGAAGGATCCTATTTGATATATGTTAGGATATTGAGAGATATGGTAATATCTAGTTAAAAGAGTCCAACCATTTAAGGAGAGAAAATAAAAGAAAAGGGAAAATACAATTTATATTTACATACATAATACACGCCTCTCCCTATTTTTTAGGGGAGAGAGGCGTGTATGTGTGTGTAGGGCTTTACCCTAGGTAGACTCTATATATGTGTTCCACCTCTTTTAAAAATGATGGATGAAGGATTTTGATAAAATTAATTCAAGTCACTTTTCTCTTATTCTCTCCCAATTTTCTTTCACATTATTTTTCTTCAAACTCATGTGTTGAGTGCGAAGAACACTAAAAGAATTCAAAACCCTTTTTCCAAAAAAGCCAAGATTCGATATTCTTATTGCTAGCATTCGTGGGGATAATTGAGGGTACGAGTTAGGGTGTGGATACATCTCAGAGGCGCAATTCTTGGGGCGCTAGGGCAAATCCAAATTCGAAGATTATAGCAGGGAGTAGCTTAAAAAGACGTTGCTGCTTTAAGGTCTACAAGAGTTAAACACGAGTAAACTTTCTCCTAGGATAGTTTTGAAACCGATGGTACCATGTCGACCTAGATCTAATTTCGGGGATGCCGCTTTGTTTTTTAAATTATATTTTTTCCGATCCCAACACTTTGTCCATGATTTGGAGGTAGTTCCCTCCATTATTAATCCGGTGCTTTTGTACTGTGATAATAATGGAGCTATAGCTCTGTCGAAAACATAGTTAGTAAAATACGGGATGGGAAAAGTTTGACATTTAATACGTACGTGTATATTATAAAATTTTATTGAAAGTTACGATGAAAAATTCGGCTAAAAAGTACAAGAGGGGAAATAAACGGATTCGTAGATGTACAATATAATACGGATATAAATTAATTATTCAGGAGTAAAAATAAGGATTAGTTCTATATAAATTTGTAAGATTTATTGCTTGTACTTGCTTTTAATTTATATAAATAATATTTTATAGGAGTCATTAATTGACAATAATTAATATTTTGATAAATTATTAATGTTCAGAGTTTTTAATTGTATAATACTCAATTAGTATTTGATAAGAGGCGTTCTTATGTGTTTTTAAGCCCGTGATTTGATGTTTTTTGGATTTATTTATTACCTAAATCATGCCACATTTGCATTTAATCGGGGTGCTAAGTGATTTCAGGTGATAAACGAGAGCACACGAAGAAAAGGGCGAAAAATGATGCACGACACAATTTCAAGTCTGTTGACCACGCCTAGGAGCCAGTATGACCACGCTCGGGCGCCGAGCAAGAAGCAGCAAGTTCAGCATCTTGTTGCCCACGCCTAGGCACCGCCTTACCCGCGCCTAGGCGCCGACTTGTCCGTGCCCGAGCGCCGTTATCACCACGCCTGGGCGCCGCCGGACTTATCCCCCAAGAAAGATACTCCACGTAGGCCGCGCCTAGGCGCCGGCGTAACCGTTTTTCAAGTGTATAAAAGCCAGATTTCAGCAATGAAGAGGGGTTCGGATTCTTGTGGATTGAAGGCATATTTCTGAGTTTTTGAACCAAAATTTCATCAATCTTTGAGGGAGAAGAAGGTGGATTAAGCTAGAGATTTAAGTTTCAAGCTAGGATTCATCATCAACCAAGCCTTAGGGAGTTTTACTTGCTTTCATTACATGTTTATGTTCATAATTATGTATATGATTGTTCTATATCTTCTTGAGCTATTGATGATGAGCTAATTTTGTAGAACTAAGGCCATGTGAAGGCCAAATTTATAAGTCAATATATATGAAGTGATTTTTGTATTAATTCTCTTATTGCTTTGTGTGTTAATTTTATGTTTTTATTCCAATCATGTGCTTGATCACCATATTCTTGCTATCTTACCTAATCTAGTCGTTCGAGAAAAGATAGGTTAGGGTTCAAGCGAATTAACACATCATCCGAAACAAATGATGAATTGCCCCTAGAGATAGGTAAAGATTTTCGGGTGCTGTTGGCCGGATTTATCTAGGGAAACTCTAGAACATTAATGCGTGGTTATTGATTAGATTCTCGGATAGACATATTTAGAGAACCGTCAATTAATCATAGGATTATTATGACCCGAGATATCGGGTAATAGTTAACTAAGGAGTTTCCACCAAATCAATAGGAGTCTAATTATTCGAGGAGTAACCCATATATATTGACGAGTAGATTCGGTTGTAGCATGTGCCTTAGTCATTTTATCATACTTGAGTTTTAATCTATAGCTCGTTTCCCCTTTTATCTTTCGTTTATTCAATCAATTCTTGCACGTTACTTTAATTGTCTTTCTTTTATTGTAAATCATAAACTAAAATACCTAGTCCTTGAGGTTCAACAACCCGAACTTTTAGTCCACTTATTACTACGCACAACTCGTATACTTTCTATCCAAGCACGTTAGGTATTAGCATGTCAAGTTTTTGGCGCCGTTGCTAGGGACTTGTTTATTTTTAGTTTTTGATTTTTGTTTACGCTTTCATAATTCTTAGTTTGTTGTTTATTTCTTTCTTTTCTTTTATTTTCGTATTAGTCTAATTTTTGTTTCTTGTGCTTAATTGAAAGATTTGACTTGTCGTGCATGACCCGCTCTTCCAATGAGCCCCTATTCGATTTTGAGCCCGAGATAGAACGTGTTCTTTGGGCTAGTAGACGAGTTCGAGAAATGGCCCACAATTTCAATCCTAATCCGAATGGGAACTTTCCCGATATGAATCTCCTGGAAAATAGGGAATGATTGCAAAACATACTCCAAGCTATGCAACCGGCACCTCCACCGCCTTCTCCATCGGTTCGTGGTAATCAACCACCCCGGTACACACTACATAGGGACCCGTTGTCTTCCCAGACTTTGCTACACCACATTTTCACATTCCTTCTCATATGTTCGGGATGGTTCAAGCGGACCCTTTTTATGGTGACTCGAGCGACTCACCTCATGACCACTTCGATCAGTTTGAGACTGTGATCTTGACTCTGCAATTGAACCCACGAGATCTTGATGCCATCCGCCTCCGATTATTTCATTCCTCTTTGAAGGATGGGGCGACTCTTTGGTACAAGTCGTTGCCCCCACAATTAATTGGAACGTGGGACGATCTAGTAGATGAGTTTCTCAACAAATTTTTCCCTCCATCAAAAATCAACGAGCTTAGAAGTGAGATCAAGGGGTTCAAACAAACACGGAACAAGTCCTTAGCATCCACATGGGCAAGGTACAATATTATGCTTCGAAAGTGCCCCGATAACAATTATACACGAGACGAGCAAGTGCAACACTTTTATAATGGAGTCTGATCTAGGATTCGACACCGACTCAATGTGGGAGCCGATGGTGACCTGTTGGGCCTTGATAGTAGGACCGTGTGGATTAAGCTTGAGCAAATGGCTAGGGAGGATGAACTTTACTCCGAAGATGATGATGAGCTTCCTCCACCAAATCGAAGGGTTGCTTGTGTGCAAGAATTATAAGAAGTTGTTGCCCCGAAATCGGAGGTTGTAGATGTAAATTTTGTTGGGAATCATAACCGGCACCAATTGAACTTTCACGTACCCGAAAACTTCCCAAAGAGGCCAAACCCCACACAAAATGCACATCTGGGCATTTATCAACCCCTGAGGCCTCCTTTCAACAACCAACAACCGAGGCCTCCTTTTAACAAACCACCTTTGAGGCAAGGCAATCTAAATGTGCAAGGGCAAGGGCAAGTAAGACCGCCCACGATCGACGAACTCCGTAATATGATGAAGGATATGTTCATGGAGATGAAGGATATGAGGACACAAATGGGTCAAATATCCTCCACGGTGAGTGGAAGAGCCACGGGTACTCTACCAAGTGACACGGAGAAGAACCCGAAAGAACAATGCCATGCCATTGCTTTGAGGAATGGAAAGCAGTTGGAAAATGATGCAACACTGTCTTCCACGCCTAGGCGCGAGTCAGGCAACGCTCAGGCGCCGTCCACAACAAGTCAGGAAAAGGTGTCACTGCAGACGACGCCTGAACGCCGTCATGACGACGCCCAGGTGCCGACCAAACTACGCCTAGGCGCCGACATCAGCGCCCAGGAGCCGCCTCCTGTTTCTTCCGGCCCTAGTTATTTGACTCCAACGCCTCATCCTCCCATTGAGATCTGTCTTCCCTTCCCAAATGCACAGAAGAAGAAAAAGAATGAGATGGATCCAAGTTTCTTCCGTATTTTGGCAATTCTTCGGGAGGTGAGAATCAATATTCCTTTCATTGATGCCATCCTACAAATGCCAAATTATGTTAAGTTTTTCAAAGATATTCTATCTAACAAGCAAAAGTGGGAGGAAAATGAAACTGTTTGTCTTACCGAGGAATGCTCTGCCATCTTACTCAACAAATTGCCAACAAAGCTTCAAGATCCCGGGAGTCTCACAATTCCGTGCACCCTTGGGCCCTTATCATTCAAGAAGGTTCTATGTGACTCGGGCGCTAGTATCAATCTCATCCCGTATTCTCTCTTTAAGAAGTTGGGGCTAGGCAATACCAAGCCGACATCAATGAGCCTCCAACTTGCTGATAGATCAATCAAGAGGCCGAAGGGGATCATAGAAGATGTTATTGTCCAAGTCGACAAATTCTATCTTCCGGTCGACTTCGTGGTCCTTGATATGGAAGAAGATGTTGAGGTGCCCTTGATCCTAGGAAGACTGTTCCTAGCCACCGGTAAGGCGGTAATTGACATTGCCAATGGTAAGTTAACCTTAAATGTGGGAGATGAAAAGGTAACGTTTGATGTTTATAAAGTTCTCAAGCATTCACCTGATTACGACTCTTGTTTACGTGTTGAGACCTTTGACTCTTTGATTAGTGGGACTTTTCAGGCACATATGGTAGATGACCCACTCGAGACGTGCCTTTTGCAATCCATGGGTGTTGATTCGGCAACTGAGGAGCAATTGGCAACCGTGCTTAGTTTAGAGCAGTCCCCTCCTTATCGTGTCATGAGGGTTGAAAAGCTAGAAAGATCACTCTTGGCTCCCCCTTGCCCTTCCATTGAAGAGGCCCCTACCCTTGAGCTCAAACCGTTACCTTTACATTTGAAATATGTGTTCTTAAACGATAATAAGACATTGCCCTTAATTGTCTCATCTTCTTTGACAGGGGAACAAGAGGAACAACTCATGGGGGTTTTGAAGGCCAACAAGGAAGCTTTTGGGTGGACAATTGCGGACATTAAAGGCATTAGCCCAGCTATATGCATGCACAAGATACTCATGGAGGACTCCTCCAAGCTTACACGTCAACCACAAAGGAGGTCTAACCCACAAATACAAGAGGTAGTCAAGAAAGAGGTTATTAAGTTACTCGACACAGGTATAATCTACCCTATCTCTGATAGTGCATGGATAAGCCCTACTCATGTAGTTCCAAAGAAAGGGGGCATAACTGTGATTAAAAATGCAAACGATGAACTAATTCCTACACGTATGCTTACCGGGTGGCGAGTGTGCATAGATTATCGTAAGTTAAATGACGCCACCCGTAAGGACCACTTTCCCCTTCCTTTTATTGACCAAATGCTAGAAAGGTTAGCCGAGCACGATTTTTATTATTTTCTAGATGGATACTCCGGCTATAATCAAATTGCCATAGACCCCGAGGACTAAGAGAAAACCAATTTCACTTGTCCCTATGGCACATTTGCTTATAGAAGGATGCCATTTGGATTGTGCAATGCCCCGGCCACCTTTCAAAAGTGCATGATGGCAATTTTCCATGACATGGTTGAGGAGTTCCTTGAGATTTTTATGGACAATTTTTCTATTTTTGGGACATCTTTTGATACATGTCTAGATCATTTGACTCATGTTTTAAAACGTTGTGAGGAAACCAATCTTGTTTTAAATTGGGAGAAGTGCCATTTCATGGTCCGGGAAGAGATTGTGCTTGGTCACAAAGTCTCTCATAGAGGGATTGAAGTGGACCAAGCCAAGATTGAGGTCATTGAGAAGCTTCCCCCTCCTACCTCGTTTAAAGCCGCTAGGAGTTTCCTTGGGCATGCCGGTTTCTATAGGCGGTTTATCTTGAATTTTTCTAAAATTGCGAAACCATTGTCTAACTTGCTTGTTAAAGATGCACCGTTTGATTTCGACTCTCCTTGTATGCAGGCATTCCTCATTTTGAAGGAATGGTTGATATCCGCTCCCATCATGGTACCTCTCAATTGGAGCTTGCCCTTCGAGTTGATGTGTGATGCAAGTGACACCGCGGTTGGTGCGGTACTTAGCCAACGAAAGGAAAAGGTATTTTAAACCATCTATTATGCTAGTAAGACTCTAAATGATGCACAAATGAATTATGCAACCACGGAAAAAGAGTTACTAGCTATAGTATTTGCGTTTGACAAATTCCATGCCTATCTCATTTTGAACAAAGTAATTGTGTACAGCGATCACTCCGCACTAAAGTACTTGCTTGCCAAAAAGGATGCTAAACCTAGACTTCTTAGGTGGATTCTACTACTTCAAGAATTTGACCTCGAAATCAAAGATAAGAAAGGAGTAGAGAATGTAGTCGCCGATCATTTGTCTAGGATAGAGGCCCCTCGTTCCGAACACTTGCATGATACACCAATTAGAGAAGAGTTTCTCGATGAACACTTATTTGCTATATGTGATGACCCAACTCCTTGGTATGCAAATTTTGCTAATTATCTTGTCAAGGGAGTTCTTCCCCCGGATATTACTTTCCATCAAAAGAAGAAATTCTTATTTGATGTGAAGCAATATTTGTGGGATGAACCATATCTATTTAAGATTTGTGCAGATGGCCTCATTCGAAGATGTGTTCCCGAGGAGGAAATAGCATCAGTTTTAGCTCATTGCCATGACATGTCGGTAGGTGGCCATTTTGGGCCTTCTAAAACAGTGGCTAAGGTGCTTCAATTAGGTTTCTTTTGGCCCACACTCTCTAAAGATGCATTTTTGTATGTCCGATCTTGTGATAGGTGTCAACAAACGGGTAATATCTCTAAAAGACATGAAATGCCCTTGAATAGCATGGTTGAGTGTGAATTATTTGGTGTTTGGGGTATTGATTTCATGGGACCTTTCCCAGTTCTTGTTCCAATAAGTATATTCTTATTGCGGTTGACTACGACTCAAAATGGGTTGAAGCCGAGGCTTTGCCCACTAACGATGCTCGGGTGGTTACTCGATTTTTATGAAAAAGAATTTTCACTCGTTTTTAGAACACCTAGAGCTATCGTTAGTGACGGGGGCACCCATTTTTGCAACAAGCAATTCGAACACTTATTGAACAAGTATGGGGTAAGGCATAAGATTTCAACTCCCTACCACCCTCAAACGAGTGGGCAAGTGGAGGTGTCTAATAGGGAGATTAAATGCATTCTTGAAAAAACGGTCAATGCATCTAGGAAAGATTGGTCTCTAAAGCTAGATGACGCCTTATGGGCTTATAGGACCGCGTTTAAAACCCCGATTGGCATGTCCCCGTATCGCCTCATTTTTGGTAAAGCATGTCACCTACCGGTTGAACTTGAGCATCTTGCCTTTTGGGCTATTAAATTTCTAAATTTTGACTCTACACTTGTAGGAACAAATCGATTGCTCCAATTGCATGAGCTCGAGGAATGGCGCCACCAAGCTTATGAGAATGCCAAACTTTACAAGGAACGAACTAAAACGTGGGACGACAAGAACATCATTCCCCGCGAGTTTCTTGAAGGAAAGAGAGTTCTACTCTACAACTCTCGACTTCGACTCTTTCCTAGGAAGCTTAAGTCACGGTGGTCGGGACCATTCTTGATTTTCCATGTCTATCCATCGGGTGCCATCGAGCTCACAACTGACAAAGGGCAAACGTTCATGACCAATTGACACGCTAATACCTAACGTGCTTAGATAGAAAGTATACTAGTCGTGCGTAGTAATAAGTGGACTAAAAGTCCGGGTTGTCGAACCTCAAGGACTAGGTATTTTAGTTTATGATTAACAATAAAAGAAAGACAATTAAAGTAATGTGCAAGAATTGATTGAATAAACGAAGGACCAAAGAGGAAACGAGCTATAAACTGAAACTCACGTATGATAAAATGACTAAGGCACATGCTACAACCAAATCTATTCGTCAATATATATGAGTTACTCCTCGAATTATTAGACTCCTATTGCTTTGGTGAAAACTCCTTAGTTAACTATTACCCGATGTCTCGGCTCATAATAATCTTATGATTAATTGACGGTTCTCTAAATATGTCTATCCGAGAATCTAATCAATAACCACGCATTAACGTTCTAGAGTTTCCCCGGATAAATCCGGCTAACCGCACTCGGGAATCTCTACCTATTTCTAGGGGCAATTCCTCATTTGTTTTGAATGATGTGTTAATTCCCTTGAACCCTAACCTATCTTCTCTCGAATGACTAGATTAGGCAAGCATATAGATCAAGCATATGATGATCAAGCATATGATTGGAATAAAAGCATAAAATTAACACACAAAGCAATAGGAGAATTAATAGGAAAAATCACTTCATATATATTGACTCATAAATTTGTCCTTCACATGGCCTTAGTTCAACAAAATTAGCTCATCATCAATAGCTCAAGAAGATCTAGAACAATCATATACATAATTATGAACATAAACAAGTAATGAAAGCAAATAAAACACCCTAAGACTTGGTTGATGATGAATCCTAGCTTGGAACTTCAATCTCTAGCTTAATCTCCCTTTTTCTCCCTCCAAGATTGATGAATTTGGGCTCAAAATCCCAGAAAAATGCCTTCCTTCCCCAGATTTTCGAATCCCCCCTTTTTCCTTTCATTTTTGGCCTTTATACCTTCAAAACCGCTGTATCGACGTCCAGGCATGACCCAAATGGCTCCTAGGCGTAGTCCAGGTGGCCTAAGTGGCTTGGGGAAGAAATTGATTGGCGCCTAGGCGCGGATAAGGTGGCGCCTAGGCGCCACAGTGCGAAGTCTTAACTGTTTTCTTATTTTTCAGTGCAGTAATCATGTTTTCTTCATACCTTTCTCCACGGACCTCAGATTTGGATGATTCAAGTTTCCACGTGAAGCCAAGACGGAGTTCTACAATGTTCTAGAATAAAACTTCCTCCAATTCGATTTCAAAATATACTGAAATACTGTGTTTTTGTGCACTTTACGTCAATTACAGTGATTTTCCACCTTTACTCAATAAGCACATAAATTATACGCATATGTGGCATATATCAAGCGATAAATGAATCTAAAACATAAACGTAAGGACGTAAAAACACGTAAAAACGACCTTATCAACCCCCCCACACTTATCAATTGCTCGACCTCGAGCAATAAGAATTCTAGGATATGGAAACATCCTCAAACAAGGGAGAAACGAAAAGAAAACTACTAACTAACTCGCTTTCGTGGAGTAACCGATTGCACTTAGCATGTGCAACAAACCTTTAAACCTTTGAGTTACCTCAAAGGACGAGTTATAGTCTCTTGAGGGTTTGCATACGATTTACCCACAAAATCGAAGGATGTTATGCTCAAACCAATCGAGACAACTTGAAATAAGAACTATGATGCAATGGCATGAATCAAGTGACAATAAAGCTCAACAATACATGCACAAATGAAGACAATGCTCATTCAACACCTAGAATTGAAGCAATTTCCAAAGGGTGTAGTGGGATAAGATCTAGGGCATTATGATCAAAAGGCATCCCTACCACGCTCGGAAACATTCCCCATATGTACCAACTTTCGATAGATCATAAAGCTCATCGAATCATAGGAAACTTTAAGGCTAAATTGTGCTCACTTCCATTCACTTTACATTGACATTTCACGCTTTGAACGATTTAATCTTATAACGACATAAGGCCTCGTGCAATGTTCTACCCCTTTAGATCTTCTTTGCCACTCATGTAACGGGCTTTGGGTCAACAACTCCCAAACCAGAGGGTTTTAGGGTGCTAAGTGTTAAGACACTCCTTAGAATTTAATCACCCGAGTGGCAAAGGCCACGAAATAGAACGAGGTCTTTTATTCAACTCATTCCTGATTGGCTTGAGCAAAGCTCAAATTAGCTCAACGAGTATAGTATATAGGCAATGGTGCTTTGGTGACCTCCAATACTCGTTGGCCTGACCGAATTTTCGAAGTCATACCAATCTCATCTCAATCATTCGTTCCATTAACATAATTATGAACCCCTAAGCAACTAATCATCTCAAAACAATATGAAAAATCTAGGTTAATATATCCGGGGGGTGCTCCTCACATGTCTCGGGATGGGAAACCCTTTTCAATCCCTCTACCTTCGACTTATGTGCAACGTGTATCATCTAAGGAAGATTGACTCTCAACTAAGGTTGAAATGAGCATAATCAAGATGTGTAATTTTTCATTTTAGACCATTAATAGAAATATACAAGATATCATGCCATTGTCTCGAGTTCTCAAGTCTAATTGCACCAATTGGCAAGCTAATATCCTAGAACAAAATTTGGTCATGCTTGATTTTCTCAAAAAATTAGAACAACATACATGCAATAGCACCGGTTCCCCCAAACTTGAGCTAAAAACAAGATCACACGACATATAGATACCCCCCACACTTAAGCTCAACATTGCCTTTAATGTTGACTCAATCATATGCACTCCAATGGGGGTAAACGAGAGTACTTACAACAAGGATGCTGAAAAGCAAACCTTAATCACGTGAAATCCGCTCAAAGCTCAAATCTGCAATGAAAACTTCTCCAAAGCAAAACTCGGCTACTACATGTCATGTACTCACAATACAAACCATCAAGACTCAAAGAGAAGCATACCAAAAGTGCATGCTTGAACATAACAAAAAGAAACAACAACAACACAAGACAAAAACGAAAGCAAAAAGAAAAGAAAAACTTACAAACTTGGATTGCCTCCCAAGAAGCGCTTGTTTATAGTCATTAGCTTGACTTTACCGAGTCGGGTCAAGGAGGATGACGTATGAATGCTTTGTTCACTCTCCAATCAAGAATGAAACTTGGCTCGGTGTTTGTGAGAAGTAGCTTGAGTAGGGACCAAGCAATCATCCACTCAAAAATTAGTTCAAAGTCCATCAACACCCTTATCATCCTTTCTTTCTCATTCGTGGGGTAATGATATGGACTATTCTCTAAGTGATGGACACTAGCTCTTTTTCCTTCACCCATTGAAATGACAAACTTGGAGTTCATGATGTAGGACTCGAGGAGATTATTGGTTCTTCTTTCCTGAAAAAGCTCAACACTAAAAGGATCAAAAACATCAATGAGTAAAGATAATGTAGAATCAATTGGATGCTGAAAAACCTCATAGTCATCACAAATAACCATGTCATCTCCTACACTAGAAGACAACTTACCATCATGCACATTAATTACCCCAATACCAGTGGAGAGGGGAGAAGGTAAGTTATATAGTAACCTTTCCAATGCCGCTACTATTTCATACGCTTGTATGTTAAACTCATCACGCTCGTGCATTGGAAAAAAAATGAGAAAATCAAAGCAAAACCAAATATGTACAATAAAATCAAAAACTAAAATATACAAGTCCCCGACAACGGCGCCAAAAACTTGACATGCTAATACCTAACGTGCTTGGATAGCAAGTATACTAGTCGTGCGTAGTAATAAGTGGACTAAAAGTCCGGGTTGTCGAACCTCAAGGACTAGGTATTTTAGCTTTAGATTTTCAATAAAAGAAAAGGCAAATAAAGTAAATTGCAAGAATTGATTGAATAAACGAAGGACAAAAGAGGAAACGAGCTATAGACTGAAACTCACGTATGATAGAATGACTAAGGCACATGCTACAACCAAATCTACTCGTCAATATATATGAGTTACTCCTCGAATTATTAGACTCCTATTGCTTTGGTGAAAACTCCTTAGTTAATTATTACCCGATGTCTCGGCTCATAATAATCCTATGATTAATTGACGGTTCTCTAAATATGTCTATCCGAGAATCTAATCAATAATCACGCATTAACGTTCTAGAATTTCCCCGGATAAATCCGGCTAACCGCACCCGGGAATCTCTACCTATTTCTAGGGGCAATTCCTCATTTGTTTCGGATGATGTGTTAATTCCCTTGAACCCTAACCTATCTTCTCTCGAATGACTAGATTAGGCAAGATAGCAAGCATATGATTGGAATAAAAGCATAAAATTAACACACAAAACAATAAGAGAATTAAGAGGAAAAATCAATTCATATATATTGACTCATAATTTTGGCCTTCACATGGCCTTAGTTCTACAAAATTAGCTCATCATCAATAGCTCAAGAAGACCTAGAACAATCATATACATAATTATGAACATATACATGTAATGAAAGCAAATAAAATTCCCTAAGACTTGGTTGATGATGAAGCCTAGCTTGGAACTTCAATCTCTAGCTTAATCCCCCTTCTTCTCCCTCCAAGATTGATGAATTTGGGCTCAAAATCCCAGAAAAATGCCTTCCTTCCCCAGATTTTCCAACCTCCCACCCTTTTTTCCTTTCATTTTTGGCCTTTATACCTTCAAAACCGCTGTATCGACGCCCAGGCATGACCCCAATGGCGCCTAGGCACAGTCCAGGTGGCCTAAGTGGCTTGGGGAAGAAGTTGACTGGCGCCTAGGCACAGATAAGGTGGTGCCTAGGCGCCACAGTGCGAAGTCTTAACCGTTTTCTTGTTTTTCAGCGCAATAATCGTGTTTTCTTCATAACATTCTCCAAGAACCTCAGATTTGGATGATTCAAGTTGCCACGTAAAACCAAGACGGAGATCTACAACTTTCTAGAAGAAAACTTCCTCAAATTCGATTTCAAAATATACTGAAATACTGTGTTTTTTGTGCACTTTACGTCGATTGCAGTGATTTTCCACCTTTACTCAATAAGCACATAGATTATACGCATATGTGGCATAAATCAAGCGATAAATGAATCTAAAACATAAACGTAAGGGCTTAAAAACACATAAAAATGACTCTTATGACCAATGCTCAACGATTGAAACCGTATATCGGGACTGATGGACCAAGGGACAAAGTGTCCCTCCTCCTCCGAGATCCTCCATAATTCTTCATCACGAGTCTAGCTAACGACTATAAACTAGCTCTTCTTGGGAGGCAACCCAAGGTCTCTTTCCTTTCCCGTCTTTTTCTTTGCGTTTTTAGTTTAGTTTGCTTTGTCTTCTTTTGTTTTGTTTGTGTTAGTTTGTGTTAAGCCTTTTCTTTCTTTTTTTTTTCCCAGGAAATGGACTTCAAACAGTCTGATGACCACCCTTAGGCATTGTAAGGTCCACGCCTAGGCGCCGATTTCCCAGTTTTCAACATTCTCCGCTGTATCCCACTCCCAAGCGCGGTCTCGTCCCCGCCTAGGCGCCGCCCTACCTGCACCCGAGAGCTGCATATTCCACGCCCAGGTGTGGACTGAATTCAGAAGGTTAAATTTTCATTCCAGCTTACGGCGCCTAGGCGCCGCTCAGGAATAAATTTCTTTTCAGTCAGATTTAGGTCAGAAAAATCATCATCTCTCTGTCTACACTCATTTCTGACGCCTCCCACCACCGTTCCATAGTAAAACTGCCGGTTTCGACCAATTTTCGTCGAATATAATCACCACTTCGGCGCCATTGACAGTCACGGTCGATTCTCTTGCGGTTTGGGGCTCCATTTCCGTTGGCTTACAAGATTTTTCCTCACAAAGGTGAGTGAATAGCTTGGCCCTCCTATCATTTCCGCATATTTCAGCCGTGTGGGGCTATATTTTGGTTGTGGTATTCGCGATTTGTGTTGCTTTGTGGCTGGATTTTGTTGATTTGTGGCCGGATTTTAATGATTTGATGTCAGAGTTGAGAGTGTTGGGATTGAACATTACAGATTTGGGCTTCTTGTTGTTTTTGTGAAAAATTTTAGGTGATTTCAGTGGGCCATTGTTGTATTTGGTTGTGGTTGTGGATTGGTTGTGGTAATTCGGGATTGGTTGAGGATTTGGTGCTCAATTTACGCCGTTACACTGCCGATTTGTTGTCAAATTTGCTTGTTTCACTATGACTAAGACTGTTAAATCAAAGGAGAAGAAGAAGGTAGGGGAAGGGTCTTCTCACGCTTCCGAGCCCACTGTCGAAGCACCTCCACTTGCCGACCGATTCTTACACCCGGATGTGGAAAAGATTTATCATGCCATTCAAGGTCGGGTTCTAATGAAAGAGAAGCCATTTGATATTCGAGGACGGGCTTCGATACAAGCTCTCATTGATTTCCACCATCTAGTATATTTCCGTGGACCACTTAAGCCTATTCGAGTCGCTTGGGTTCAAGAGTTCTACAGTGTCGGGGCCTTTTCGAGTATTGAGACTAAGGTGGGCAACTCTATTGTTACGGTTTACTTTCGAAATGTGACAGTAGATTTTGATGCTTGGGATATCAGCGTGTGCCTCGAGATACCCATCCCTCAGAAGTGCGAGTTTTGGGCTGCTCACAAACCCAACGGGACTTTCACCGTGCCCCTGGAAGAGATTCTTGAGGTGATTGCGATACCCGGCACAACATGGCCAATCCGGGATGCCCACTTGCCCCGTCGAGTTTTACTACCCAAGGATGCTTTCTGGCTTGAATTTATCAGATCCAATCTCATTCCGAGTGGTAACCGTTCTGAGGCGAACAGAGAGAGGTGTTTGCCCATTTATTCCATTATGACTCGGAAGAAGATTGATTTTGCAGGGCTGATTCGCCGGACACTACTTGGGCACATTAGGAAGTTGGGCATCGAGTTGACTTCTTTGATCTACCCTACAGAGCAAAAGAGAAAGCGTGAGGATTCTACTATCACAAAGAAGAACCATATGATGTTTCCCTCGCTGATTACATCCCTCTGCTCGACCGCAAAGGTTGAGGTCTTCTCGACCGAAGGTACAGAGTGGGCCGACACGCATTTCTCATTTTTCGAGGCCGTCACCTCTGCTCCCCCGACTTCCTCCACTAGGCCTGGCCTTCAGTCTTCGTCTACTCGGAAGACCGGATCGAGTCATACCTCCGCGCTTGAGATAGACGCTTTGAGGGGCGCGATGGATCAGATGCGTGTACATTTTGATCAACGGATGAGCCAATTCGAGGACATGATCCGTGCCAGCTGTGAGTACACCCGTCAGGTTGCCATGACTCAGGATGCTTATGTGGGACGTGGCCCATTTGTGTATTCCGACCCTCCGGATTTTCCTCCCTACTCCGACCCTGCCCTCGATGATATGATAGATGTGGATGATTTAGTGGGGCGAGCAGATGATGAGCCCGCACCTGGCGGTGGGGGTTATGGTGGTGAGGGTGATGATGATTTGGATGCCTTGTTTGGCGATTAGACTTGTTTTGTATCTATTTCCTATCTTTATTGTTAGATATTTGTTTTTGGTTTGTTATTTGTGGATGTTGTTTTAAACAGTTAGTCTTTTATATATTCGATGCATGTTTGGTCTATTGTTGCTCTATATTGTGTTGCATGTTGCGTTTATCTAATATATGTGATGCTTACCCATTTAGTATGGCTAGCACATTTTCTTTTGTAGTGGATACCCACTTGTGAGGCTCTCTCTCTTCCGAGTAGTTGTTGCCAAACTTTGGACCAACTCTAATTGGACAAAGCGGATTTACTGTTCAGCATTCCATTATGGTGACGTGTACTCTCCTCTTTTATTTTCGAACATTGGGGACAATGTTCGTTCCAAGTTTGGGGGGGGTATAATCGATCCATTATTATCATGATTATTTATGCTCTATATTCTGTCCAAGTTTGGGGGGGAGACGGTTGTACCTTTACATGTGATAATGTGCACATTTTTAAGCATCTTTAAAAAAAAAAAAAAATTGGTAGGATTGTAAACCCTTGAATTAATGCATTGAGATTGATTAAGTTAAATCAATGGCATGTTTTCTCTATCAATTTGGACTTAAATGAACTATACACATTGTTTCCTTGCTCAAGGGACCCTAAACAAGATTAGATTGTCCTTAAGATGATTTACATGCGAACATAAGTCAAGGATAGAGGAGTTGAGTGGACAACCATTTTGAAACATTTAAAGGCTTGATCCCGGAAATATCAACTTAGATGTGTCGCATGTGTTATGAGTTGAGAATGTCTTTGTATGCTTAAAAAGAATAAAAGAGGTTGAACATTGGTAGGACTGCAAAAGTCAGGCTTAATAGATACTTGGGGTGAAGAGCACCATGCCTAGAATACTGTACTATTAAGCTAATATGAGCTAAGCTCAAGCCAATGAAAGTGTAAAGGGAATAAGGACCTAGTTTGGTTTTGTGGCCTTTGGCACTCGAGTGATTAAGCCCTTAGGAGTGTCTCTACACTTAATACCCTTATACCGTCCGGTTTGGGAGTTATTGGCTCGAAGCTCGTTACAAGGGTGTCATAGAAAGCCTAAGAGAACCGAACATTGCACATGGTCTAGCCTCTAATGTTTTGAGTTGCAAGTTGCATAGGTTAAAGCCCAAAGTGGATAAATGGATGAAATTTTAAGTGGCTATGAAGTTTTCTTCAATTTTCATGCCGTGTGACTAATCGAAAGTCGATAAGATATGGGATTAATGCTTGAAAAGTGGTAAGAATGCCACTCGATTATAATACCTTAGATTTATCACACTACACCCTTAGGATGGTCTTTTCAAGGTTAAGGCGTAACATCAGCAAGTATGTGACGTGTATATATATGTAATTTTGAGCTTAAACAGATGAATTCATGCCATATTATTAATCATATTGATTTGCGTTGTTTGAGTGTGGTTGAAAATCCTTTAATTTTGTGGGTATATCGTATGCAAACCCTGACGAGATTATAACTCGTCCTTTGAGGTAACTCAAGGGTTCAAAGGCTTGTTGCATTAGCTAAATGCAACTGTGTACTCCACGAAAGTGAGTTCGGTAGTTCTTCTTTTTGTTTCTCCCGTGTTTGATGATGTTTTTCCTACCCTATAGTTTATTGCTCGAGGTCGAACAATTGATAAGTTTGGGGGGGGTTGATAAGAGGCGTTCTTATGTGTTTTTAAGCCCATGATTTGATGTTTTTTGGATTTATTTATTGCCTAAATCATGCCACATTTGTGTTTAATCGGGGTGTTAAGTGATTTCAGGTGATAAACGAGAGCACACGAAGAAAAGGGCGAAAAATGATGCACGGCACAATTTCAAGCCTGTTGACCACGCCCAAGCGCCGTTATCACAATGCCTGGGCACCAGCGAACTTATCCCCCAAGAAAGATACTCCACGTAGGCCGTGCTTAGGCGCCGTACAGCCCCCGCCTAGGCACCGACGTAACTGTTTTTCAAGTGTATAAAAGCCAGATTTCAGCAATGAAGAGGGGTTCGAATTCTTGGGGATTGAAGGCATATTTTTTAGTTTTTGAACCAAAATTTCATCAATCTTTGAGGGAGAAGAAGGGGGATTAAGCTAGAGTTTGAAGTTTCAAGCTAGGATTCATCATCAACCAAGCCTTAGGGAGTTTTACTTGCTTTCATTACATGTTTATGTTCATAATTATGTATATGATTGTTCTAGATCTTCTTGAGCTATTGATGATGAGCTAATTTTGTAGAACTAAGGCCATGTGAAGGCCAAATTTATGAGTCAATATATATAAAGTGATTTTTGTATTAATTCTCCTATTGCTTTGTGTGTTAATTTTATGGTTTTATTCAAATCATGTGCTTGATCACCATATGCTTGCTATCTTGCCGAAGATAGTCGTTTGAGAGAAGATAGGTTAGGGTTCAAGGGAATTAACACATCATCCGAAACAAATGAGGAATTGCCCCTAGAGATAGGTAAAGATTTTCGGGTGCTGTTAGCCAGATTTATCCAAGGAAACTCTAGAACGTTAATGTGTGGTTATTGATTAGATTCTCGGATAGACATATTTAGAGAACCGTCAATTAATCATAGGATTATTATGAGCCGAGACATCGGGTAATAGTTAACTAAGGAGTTTCCACCAAAGCAATAGGAGTCTAGTAATTCGAGGAGTGGCCCATATGTATTGATGAGTAGATTCGGTTGTAACATGTGCCTTAGTCATTTTATCATACGTGAGTTTTAATCTATAGCTCGTTTCCTCTTTTATCCTTCGTTTATTCAATCAATTCTTGTACGTTACTTTAATTGTCTTTCTTTTATTATTAATCATAAACTAAAATACCTAGTCCTTGAGGTTTGACAACCCAGACTTTTAGTCCACTTATTACTACGCACGACTAGTATACTTGCTATCCAAGCACGTTAGGTATTAGCGTGTCAGTATTTATAAAAAATTATTATTATTTTTTAAGTTTTTAATTAAAAGAATATTATTTCCCCAGAATAAGAGTATTATTCGTCGAGTATTATACGAGATATGTAAAGTACGTGTGCTAAATGGTTCAACTCAAAAGTACAAGTATTATTCATTACGTTCAGAATGCATACGAGAAACGAAATTATTTTTCAATTATATGTACATACGTGTACTATACGGGTATATTACGAGTTTTTGCTAACAGAGGCTGAAAGAACCTTGGTCTCGCCAAAGATCCAAACATATTCTTAGACGATATCATCTCATCAGAGAAATAGTGGAAAGAGGCGACATTCGAGAAGAACAAGTCGATTCGGCAAAAAACGTAGCAGACCCCTCACCAAAGCTCTGAGTCAAAGTGTATTTGAAAAACCTCTGGAAATGATGGGTCTAAAGTACAAGGGCAATTGGCTCTAGATCAAGTGGGAGATTGATAGTGTTACGTGACCGGCGAACCATTTGTTTTGGGCTCTGCCATCTTAAATATAAAACACTATGACAGTCTTGTTTTAAATATATTGAATATTTCTTTATGGTATGCTTCTTTATTGTTATAACTATTATTCGTATAGATAAAGATCCAATGGATTACATATGGTTAAGGGAGCGGTCGGGAAACCTATAAAATGCGCTCAAAGACCCCAATCCTAAATAATGCTCCAAGTCATAGAGGCAGTGAGATATAGGATATCACTGGCTTCGTCAAGACTTGTTCATGCATGTAACTCTCGCAAGAGGTCGACGTGTTCCATTATCGATGGATTGTTTGGAAATACATGTATGAAGATTCATACTTTGGTTATGGAATTGAATGGCCCCGCTAAAGGACTCCTAGTTGGTGCTATCAAACATGGAGTCCTTGGGTTTCGTAGTGTGAGATTAGTCCTTAGACCTGAGATACATTGGAAAGGGTACTATCCACTATGCTTTGATATACACGTGCACTCTAGGAGAGTCATACAGTGTGTATGTTAGGTATAGTCTGATAGTACAGCGGAACAAATGATAGTTGTCGAAGGATTCATCCAGGGTCACAAATACCCGGTATTTCCTATGTAGTTGCGAGAATCTAAATGATCGTTAAAAGCCTTTGATCAAAGGGATTGTCTTCTAAGAAGGATTGGTGGTCCTGGATTAAAAGACTGGATCATTAGATGTCACAATACAGTCATAGTTTCTAAGATTATTAGGGTTCGACCATCGCCATAGCCTAGACCATAAACAGGAAACTGATGAACGGATTCTACTCACTTGACGATCGTAACTCGGATAGGTTTGCTTTTCATCGTGGACATCTAGGAAGTCGTGGCGACGTTAATAGACATCGAACCACGATCAATAGGTGTCTTGGGTTAATTTGGTGAAATTAATCCAAGGTCTAGTTAATTATTAAGAATAATTAATCTAGCCTAAAGGAGGACTTATTGCTAGCTTGTCAATGAGCCTGAGGGGTCACACACATAACTTAGTGTAGTGCCTATTGGTTAGTGGAGGGATTAATTAATCAAGAAAAGGAATTAATTTAATGGTCCTATAATTTAATATTGAAATATTAAATGGGGAGGACTAATTAATTAATAAAAGAAAGAAATAAAATAATCTATATATATATATATCTGCACGTGTGCGTGCGTGTATGTGTATGTGTGGATTTGGTGGAAACATTTATCTTGCTCACCAAGTTTGTAAATATATATATAATGTTAATATCTTATAACTATATTTATAAGATCTTTTAGTCAGTTAAGTTAACTAATTAAAAGGAAAGATCTTATAAGATATATGTTAAGATATTAATAGAATTTGGTAATATCTAATTAATTGGAAAGGAGTTCAACTAATTGAGGAAAGAGAATAAAAGAAAAGAAAAATGCAATATATATATATATATACACGCACGCGTCCCTATTTTTTAGGGAGAGAGCCATCTCTGTGTGTGTGTGTGTGTATGTTATTCCACCTTGGTAGACTATATGTGTGTGTGTGTGTGTGTTCCACCTGTTTTAAAATTAATGAAGGATTGATAAAAATTTATACAAGTCCATTTCATTTATTCTCTCCCTTTTTCTTTCTCAAGAATTCTTCAAACTCATGTGTTGAGTGCGAAGAATACTAAAATTAATTCCTAACCCTTTTTCCTCAAAAACCCAAAATTCGATATTCACTTCGCTAGCACTGGTGGAGATAATCGAGGGTACGAGCTAAGGTGTGGATACATCTCAGAAGCACAACACTTGGGGAGCTAGGGCAAATCCAATTCGAAGACTGTAGCAGGGAGTAGCATAAAAAGACGTTGTTGCTTAAGTTTTTCAAGAGGTAAACATGAGTAAACTTTCTTCTGGGATAGTTTTGAATCCGACGATACCATGTCGACCTAGCTCTAATTTTGGGGATGCCGCTTTAATTTTTTAAATTATATGTCTTCCGCTGCGCCGGCATCCCTGAGGGTTGTACCAATCCTAACAAGAACTGAATGCTAATAATCATTTTTCGCTTTATCGCATATACACAGTAACATCATGAATATCATTTATACGTGTCTATGGATTCTCAATCGCAACAAGTTTAACGGCTCGAACTATACCTATTAGCGTTTGGCTCTAGATGTATGTCTTAGGATCGAGGATTTTGATTACATTATCAAAAGGGAAGTCCCACCTTGGCCTAAACCAGCAACTCGTGCTTATACTTTAGAGTATTGGACAAAGCAAATCGATGATGAGGCTTATGTTCAACGTTTCATATTGTCTATGATGTCTGAGCGCATGGTTGAGACAAATGGAAAGGTCAAACTAGCCAAGGATCTCGTCGATGAGTTGAAGAGAAAATTTGGAGACAAGACTCCAAATAGTGATTGCCCTCATTGCCATGGGATGGAAGACTTGAGCAAGTATTGTCCTGCTGCCTTCAAAAGCCACAAATAAGGTGTGTTTATTATTGAGGTTAATTTGTCAATTAACCATACTTCTTGGTTGTTTGACACCAGCTGTGGTACTCACCTTTGTAATGATTTATAGGTGTTGTCTAGAAGCAGAGAGCTTAATGACGGGGACATGGTCCTAAGAATGGCTAATGGAGCATCTGTCGCTGCAAAGGCTGTTGGAAACTTCGTTTTAGTTCTTGAGGATAGCAGTAGTTTTATTTTAAAGGATCTTTATTATGTTCCCGGATTGATTAAGAACCTCATTTCTGTTTTTGTTTTGGACAAAGAAGGTTTTTCTTTTAAAATTAATAATGGATTTTGTTCAATGTTTTTGGGTTCTAAATTGACCCTCAGAGCATTTATGTATAACAACCTTTATGTTTACCCGAATACTAATTCTCTTGCAATTCAACTAATAAACAAAGGTAAGAGTAAATCTGATAATCCACCTAATGCACAAATCTGGCATGCTAGACTTGGTCATGCATCTAAGGATAGGATTCGTAAGTTGTCAAGTTTCCTCGAGCTTGATGAAGAAGAGGAACTACCAACTTGTGAATCTTGTCTAAAGGGCAAAATTACAAAGTCACCATTTGAAGGCCAAATGGAATGCACTAAGGATTTCCTTGAGTTAGTTCACACCGACGTTTGTGGACCACTCAGTGTCAGTGAATTAGGAAAATATTCTTACTTCATAACCTTTGCCGATGATTACTTTAGGTATGGTTATTTATATCTATGAGATATAAATCTGAAGCTTTTGATAAGTTTAGAGAATTTAGAAATGAAGTAGAGAAACAAACTGGTAAAAGTATTATGGCTCTTTGATCTGATCAAAGAGGAGAATACATGTCCACTGAGTTTTTGGATTGTTTGAAAAAGAAATGGATTCTCTCTCAATGGACGCCGCTTGGAATGCCACAATTAAATGGTGTGTCTGATCAAAGAAATTGCACGATGATAGACATGGTCCGATCAATGATGATGTCCACCTATTTTCCTACGTTCTTTTGGGGCTATGCCCTGGAGACGGTGGCTTATCTATTAAATAGACTATTGTCAAAAAGTGTTCCTAAAGTGCCGCATAAGATGTGGCACGGTAAATCACCCTTATACAAGTACCTTAGAATATAGAGGTGTGTTGCTCATGTCAAGCAGCTAGCGGGAGATAAGTTAGATTTGAGATCTATCTTATGTAGGTTTGTGGGTTACCCTAGGAGTCCTATGGGTACTATTTCTATCACACCTTGGAACAAAAGGTAATTGTTTCAAGGAATGTTGTTTTCCTGGAGAAGCAACTCTTTAGTGAAAACATGGATAGAGTGATAGAACTTGAGGAAACTCAAGAAACACAAACTCCATTGTCAATGGATGTGAGGCAAAATGAATCACAAACTGTAAGTACGCAAATTCCACCTCCGAGGAGATCTGAAAGGATCCCAAGACAACCTGAGAGGTATTATGGTCTCTTGCTAAAAAGTAAAGAGGAGGGCCTCCCATTGGATAAAGATCCAAGATCCTATGATGAGACAATGTCCGACAAGGACTCGGGAACATGGTCTGAAGCCATAGAATCTGAAATTGAATCCATGTACTCCAAAAAGGTTTGGACCTTGGTAGACCCTCCATCGGGCATTAAGGTAATTAGTTGTAAGTGGGTATACAAACACAAGTTAGGAGTAGATGGAAAGGTTACCACCTTCAAAGCTCGCTTGGTGGCGAAGGGTTATACTCAAAGGCAATGAAATGACTATGAGGAGACTTTTTCGCCCAAGTCAATTAGAATTCTGTTGGCCATATCTATCTATCTTGATTATGAGATTTGGCAGATGGATGTGAAAGTGGCTTTCCTCAATGGGAACATTGATGAGAAAATCAACATGGAACAGCCAGAGGGTTTCATATCCAATGGGAGCGAGTACAAGGCGTGCAACCTACAAAGATCCATTTGTGGCTTGAAACAAGCTTGCCGAAGCTGGAATTTCAGATTTGATGAAGCTGTAAAGGAATACAGCTACATCAAGAATGGTTAAAAACCATGTGTGTACAAGAAAGTTAGTGGGAGAGCCATAAGCTTTTTAGTACTCTATGTTGATGACATTCTTCTCATTGGATATGATGCAGGAATGTTACCATCAACGAAGGGTTGGTTGTCGACCCAATTTTCAATGAAAGATATGGGAGAAGCATCCTATGTTCTTGGTATGAAGATACACCGAGAAAGGGAAAGTAGGTTGCTAGGACTCTCCCAATCTAAGTACATAGAACGAATCTTGAATAGATTCAAAATGGAAGATTCTAAGAAAGGATTTCTTCCGATGAGATATGGAATCTCTCTTTCCAAGTCCATGTCCCCTAGGACACCCGAGGAAAGAGAGAATATGTCAATCGTTCCCTATGCTTCAGCAATAGAAAGCATTATGTATGCTATGCTATGTACTAGACCGGACATGGCTTATGCACTTAGTGTGACAAGCCAATTCCAGTCGAATCTAGGAGAAGTCCACTGGACTGCCGTGAAAATGATCCTAAAGTTCTTGAGACGTACTCAAGATCTTTTTCTGGTATACAACGGAGGAAAATTGGAATTAGAGTGCTATTCAGACTCTAGTTTTAAGTCGGACGTAGATGATCTCAAATAGATATCCGGATATGTGTTTATACTCAATGGAGGAGCTGTAAGCTGGAAGAGCTCCAAGCAGGAGATGACGGCGGACTCCACCACTGAAGCTGAGTATATAGCTGCAGCAGAAGTTGCAAAGGAAGCTGTTTGGATGAAGAACTTTGTCCATGAGTTGGAGGTAGTTCCATCCATTACTAATCTGGTACTTCTGTATTGTGATAATAATAGAGCCATAGCTCTGTCAAAAGAGCCTAGGTCTCACCAAAGATCCAGGCACATTCTTAGGCGATATAATCTCATTAGGGAGATAGTGGTTAGAGGCGACATTCGAGTAGAACGAGTCAACTCGGCGGAAAATGTAGCGGACCCCTTCACCAAAGCTCTGAGTCAAAGTGTATTTAAAAACATCTGGAAATGATGGGACTAAAGTACAAGGAAAACTGGCTCTAGAGCAAGTGGGAGATTGATAGTGTTAGGTGCCCGACAAGCCATTTGTTTTGGGCTCTGCCATCTTGAATGTAAAACACTATGATAGTCTTGTTTTAAATATATTGAATCTTTCTATTTGGTATGCTTCTTTATTGTTATCACTTGTGTTAGTATAGATAAAGATCTCATGGATAACATATGGTTAGGGGAGCATTCGCGATACCTATGGAAAGCTCTCAAAGACCGTAATCTTAAATAATATTCTAAGTTATAGAGACTATGAGATGTGGGATATCACTGGCCTCGTCAAGACTTGTTCATGCATGTAACTCTCCCAAGAGGTCGACGTGTTCTATTGTCGATGTCTTCTATGGCAATACATGTATGAAGATTCATACTTAAGGATTCCTAGTTGGTGCTGCCGAACATGGAGTCCTTGGGTTTCGTAGTGTGAGATTAGTCTATAGACCTGAGATGTCATTGGAAAGAATATTACCCTCTATACTTTGATATGCACGTGCACTCCAGGAAATTCATACGACATGTATGTTCTGTATAGTCTGGTAATACAGCGGAACAAGTGGTAGTCGTCGAAGGATTCATCCAGGGTCACGAGTACCCGGTATTTCCTATGCTGTTGTGACAACCTAAATGATCGATAAAAGCCTTTGATCAAAGCATTTGTCTTCTAAGAGGGATTGGTGGTCCTGACTTAGAATACTGGATCATTAAATGTCACAATACAGTCATAGTTTCTAAGGTTATTAGGGTTTGATTGTCGCCATACCCTAGACCATGGACGAAAAACTGATGAACGGATTCTATTAACATGACGATCGTAACTCCGATAGGTTTGCTTTTCATCGTTAACATCTAGGAAGTCGTGGCGACATTGCTAGACATTAATATATGGTATTAATTAATGTTCCTATAATTTAATACTGGAATATTAAATTGGGAAGGACTAATTAATTAATAAAAGAAAGAAAAATAATATATATATATATACACATTTATGTGCGCGTGTGCGTGTCTATGTATGTGTGGAATTTTGGTGGAAAGATTTGTCTTGTTCACCAAGTTTATATATATATATATATATATATTAATATCTTATAAATATATTTGGTAAGATCTTTTAGTTGGTTAAGATAACTAATTAAAAGAAAAGATCTTATATGATATATATATATATAAGGATATTGAATAGATATGGAAATATCTAATTAGTTGGAAAGGAGTCCAACTAATTGAGGAAAGAGAATAAAAAAAATGGAAAATAGAATATATATATATATATATTACACACGCACGCCCTTATTTTTTAGGGAAGGAGGCGTGCATGTATGTGTGTATTTCACGCCTCCTTCCCTAAGAAATAGGGGTGTGCATGTGTAATATATATATATATATATATATATATATATATATCACTCTTTTTAAAATAATGAAGGATCAATTGAAAAATCGTACAAGTCCTTTTTTATTATTCTCTCCTCTTTTTCTCTCACAACCAACTCATATGTTGAGTACGAAGAATACTAAATAAATTCTTAACCCTTTTTCCTCAAAAGCCAAAATGCAATATTCTCTTGGCTAGCACTAGATAATCGATGGTACAAGCTAGGGTGAGGATAAACTCAGAGGCGCAACACTTGGGGCGTTAGGGCAAATCCAATTCAGAGAGATGTAGCAGGGAGTAGCTTAAAGAGACATTGATGCTTTAAGTTCTTCGAGGAAAACACGAGAAAACCTTCTTTTTGGATAGTTTTGAATCCTATGGTACCATGTCTGTCTAGCCCTAATTTGGGGATGTCATTTTATTTTTTAAATCTGTATTTTTCGCTGCACCAGCATCTCCGGGGTTGTACTGATCCCAACACTAAGTACCTACTTGATTGGGTTATGTGAATACTTTGTGATATTTTGTGTTTATGAATTCTTAGTTTTCGGATTAATTGCATTCTTGTTACATGTTTGATTTTTATGCTTAGTGCTTGCATATGCTCAATCACCATATGTTTGATATGATGCTTTGTCTTGAAATCGAGAAGAGATAGATGAAGATAGATTCATTTTGCATTGTATCGATTTTTGTGAAAAGATGGTCCGATTGAATGTACGATCTTCGTAGACAAGGAATCCCTTTGATCCTTAATGCATGTCAGTTAATTAGATCTTCACTATAGAGATATAGGAAGTTGTTAACTAGTATAGGCTTGTTATTTTAAGAGATTGAGTAATGAGTACCTTAGGAAATTTCGCCATAACAACAGCGTTCTAATAATCCGGATAACTTAGAGTGTATGAGCACAAGATAGAGCATAGTAGGATCATTGCCCAATCATCTCTCTCCATTTGATATTTAGCTTGTTTTCGCATCGTTGTCCTTAGTTTATTTTCTTTATTTTTGATAATTAGTTAAATCATCCATATAACGAAAGACCTAGCTTAGAAATGGATAATATAGTAATCTCGGTACTTAGGTTATAGAGGTCCCTATGGAAATGATAAAACCACGGACTTAACATCTACTCTACTACTTATGCGACCTAGTTCTCTTGCTAGGATTTTGGCCTGTCACACAACATCGAGTCCTATGAGTTTGACACAAACCATGACTCTCACTCGATTGGGATGTTACAGTGAAGGGCTTGTACTCATAGGGTGTCAGTGACCTAAAGGTTCGTATTGATCTAATATATTTATCTCAATTGGGTTTCGGTGTGAGTCCACGAGACTAACTAGGTGACACTCACATTCTTGGTTTCCTCCCAATGCCAATTGAGACGAACCATAAGAGTCACGCTTTAAAGGATTTGAGCGAAGAAAATTCTTTCGTTGTCAAATAAATAAATTAGGTAATTTGTTATTTGATGAACAAATTAATTTATTTGATTAATTAGATTAATCGAAATATCCTAAATTAATTATTGGATTATTTAATTTAGAAGATTATTAATTAATATTATATTTTTATTAGATTAAAATATTTTGGGCTTAATTAATAATTGGACTAAGTTGAAGTCAACTTAGCCCACATATGGATGATGGTAGGAGTGTGATATAGGAGTTTGATGGGCTCATGGAATTAATTAATTTCAAACCCATCACTCCTTATATATACCCAACTACCTAGTTGAAAAATCTAAGACTGTTACAAGTGACTTGACAGCAAAGAAAGAAGAGAAAAAACTCTCTCTCCCCCCTAGTAGCAGTCGGCCTCTAGGAATCCAATGGAGGTGGATTTTTCTTTAAACTTTTTTCGGCGTGATATCTAGAGGTAGGAGTTATTCAATTACTATTATCCGGTAGATCAAGAATTTGATTCTTCACAAAGGTAAGTAATTTGATGAAATTAGATTTCATCTTTTGTGAAAATCATTAAAACCCAAAAGTGATCCGATTGTCAATCCGGATATATATTCGTTTCCGCTGCACATGATGAACTAGGATTCACAACACGCACAATGTCCAACAAGTGATGAAGATAAACAAAAGGTGAAGAAGATACCATACGCTTCTGCAGTTTGCAGTTTGATGTGTGCTATGATATGTACTAGACCTGATATTGCCCATACAGTTGGTGTAGTTAGCCACTATCTGTCTAACCCTGGAAAGGATCACGGGGAAGCAGTGAAATGGATCTTGTGGTACTTGATAGGCACTTCGAAACTATGTCTGAGGTTTGGTGATGGCCAAACTATGTTAGATGGGTACACAGATGCAAACATCGCTAATGGTACTGATTCCAGGAAGTCCACGTCCGAATACTTTATTACCTTTGCAGGGGGAGCTATTTCTTCCCAGTCAAAACTTCAAAAATGTGTGGCATTGTCCACAACAGAGGCCGAGTATATTGTTGTGACTGAAGCCTGTAAAGAGGTGTTGTGGTTAAAGAAAATTCTAGAGTAGTTGGACTTGAAGCAGGAAAATTACACGCTTCTATTGTGACAGTCAGAGCGCGATCTACTTGAGTAAAAATTGGACTTTCCACTCAAGTTCCAGACACATGGATGAGAGATACCATTGGATTTGAGATTTCTTGATGAAAAGCTGATGCAGCTAGATAAAGTGCATGCTGATGATAATAACACAGATATGCTAACGAAAGTTTTGCTAAGAGAGAAGTTTGAATTATGTAGAAGCAAAGCAGGCTTGGTTGTATCCCCCACATGAGTTGGAGGGGAGAATTTTTGGGTGGTTCCCCTCACGTGGGGCCCACACATATGTTATATTTTAAAAAAAGTAAAAAAAGTTTGAACCACTTGCATGGCCCCTTGTTTTGGATGGCAAGTTGCATGGCAATTTACTCAAATGCCATGCAAACTTGCCTATAAATAGAGGCCCTCCCCCAATTCGTTCTCACACACCAAACACTATCTCAACCGAGAGGTAAGAGAGAGTTAGAGAGAAAGAGTTGGAGAGAAAAAAATAAGAGGGAAAAATTGGGAGAAGAAAAATAAGATTAAGTGTTTATTTTATTTTTCTTCTACAATTCCAAGTTTTTAAAACTTGATGTATTTGTAATCCAAGCCATATTCTTTTGAGAAATTGGTGTATCCCCTATATAGTTTAGGGAGAAATTGTGTAACCCCATTATTGACATATTGGAGGTTTTCTACTTTGGTCCTATGGTTTTTTCCCGACTTGGGTTTTCCACCTAAAAACTCTTGTCTCGTTTTATTCTCTCTCTTCTATCCAAATATCATTAGTGTGGTCTCATGTTTATCCAATTAGTAGGAAAAGATTTATATCGCTGCCGTTGGGCTGGGGCCAGTGTCATTTTATTACTGGCACTCTCTTCCAACATATCGATGCCTGCATTGATGGCAACTCTTGATCTCAACGGGGTTGGAAGTGCTTTATCCATCTTCGCCATACCCATTAACAAAGAGAGTCCAAACAGCCTTAGAGTCACCCAACAACTTCTCATGTTCCTCTGTGTATATTTCAGGCTTTTCACGTTCTGGTATATGGATTTCCACCTTTTTCGCTAACTTCTCCTCCTTCGGAGCCCTCTTCTACCTTTTGTTTTGTCTATAGTAAGAGTACTCTTCAAAATTCACATATCTTTGATCTTTTGAGATAAGAAAATTCATGTAAAAAATATTCAAAATTTAGCAAAAACAACTCAAAATTTTCTTCTCTAGACAGCATATCATCATGCCATTATTATTAAATTAACAAATATTTGGCCTTTCGTATTGTCAAGTAAAATCACAATCCAACTTTATCTCAAGCATATGAGTATTAAATTTGTTGGGTACCAGTATATATTTTGTGGTAATGGATCGGAAAGTATTTTAACTATATGAGAGAAAATGAGTGTTTGTGTGTGGGAGAAAATATGCAAGAGTACTTAGAAGAATATAGAGAGATTGGAGGATAATGTGAATATTTGTTCACTTGTTGCATTTCAATACATAAACTTGCATGCCTATTTATAGGCAAAATTACTAGACAAAATTCATCTACCATAATTAATATTTTACTATCTTCCAAGTATGAAAGCTTCAAAGTTTGAAAGCCTCCAATTTTGAAAGCCTCAAGTTTTGAATATCTTTAGTGATCTTAAATTCAAACTTTTCATGCTTGAAAAATCTACCTATCTAATACTAGATATGCTAGAATTAGAAATTATCTATTTTTGACACCCCTCCTTAATTTATAATGCGGAGATTACTTTTGGATTGCTCCAATTTATCTGATGTGACTGCTTTAGTGAGAGGATCTACACATTGCTCTTCAGTGTTGACATATTGCAACTGAATTTCTCCATCATTGACAAGATTTCTGATAAAGTGATGATGGAGTTCTATATGCTTCATCCTTGAATGAAATACTGGATTTTTTGTCATTGCAATCACAGACATGTTGTCACAAAACACTGTTGTTGGACCATTTTGCTTTTGTTGGATATTTTCAAGAATTCTTCGAAGCCAAATTGCTTCACATGCCGCGTCAGTGGCAGAAATATATTCTGCTTCTACAGAGGAAATTGCAATTGTCTTTTGCTTTTTGGAAGACCAAGAAATTGGCTTTGTGCCCAAACAGAATACATATCCAGAAGTACTTTTTCTATCATCAATCGATCCTGCCCAATCACTATCGGTGTAGCCAATAAGATTATTTTCATTCTCTTTGGCATATTTGATGCCAACACTTTTGGTTCCTTGCAAACACCTTAGTATTCGATTCGCAGCGGAAAAATGATTTTGACTAGGCTCAGTCATGAATCTAGAAATAATACTGACAAAATGGACAATATCTGGCCTGGTGTTAGTGAGGTACATTAAAGAACCCACTAAACTGCGATAAATTGTGGCATTAGCTTTTTCGGCTCCATCATTTTGTTGCATCTTTTCATTTTGCACCATTGGGGTTGACACAGGTTTACATTGAGACATGTTGAATTTTTTCAACAAGTCGTCAGCATATTTTTCTTGGGAAATAAAGATTTCTCCTTTTTTCTGTCGCACTTGGATGCCAAGAAAATATTTCATAAGGCCTAAGTCAGTCATCTCATATTCATTCATCATGGCCTTTTTGAATTCTTCTAGCATCACAAAGTTAGTGCCAGTATATATCAAATCATCAACATAAAGGCACACAATTAAAAGATCATTTTTACCTCCCTTTTTCACATAGAGAGATGGCTCGCTTGGATTTCGATTGAAACCACTTTGAATGAAATAGCTATCAATTTTTCTATTCCATGCACGAGGTGCTTGCTTTAAGCCATAGAGAGCCTTTTGGAGGCGATACATAATATTTTCTTTGCCTTTCACTATGTAGCCTTGTGGTTGTTCCACGTAGACTTCTTCTTGTAGCTCGCCATTTAGAAAAGCGGATTTGACATCAAGTTGATAAACTGGCAACTCTTCTTGTGCAGCAACGGCAAGTACAGTACGAATTGTTTCCATTAGCACAACAGATGCAAATGTTTCATTGAAATCAATCCCAGGTTGTTGTGAGTAGCCTTAGCTACAAGAAGGGCTTTATGTTTTTGGACTGTCCCATCTTCATTGAATTTGATCTTGTAGACCTATTTCAATCCGACAACATCTTTGTCTTGGGGGAGATTGACAAGTTCCCAAGTATTGTTTTTTATAATTGTCGTCATTTCCTCATCCATGGCTTTTTTCCAATCTTCTTTTTTCACCGCTTCTTCGAAGTTCTGTGGTTCACAAGAGAAATATGCAATATTTGAAGATTCATAAACTTCTCTTAATGAACGCACCTTTCTTGCAGGAGATTCAGAATCAGAGTCTGAGTTGAAGTTGGATCCACTAAAGAACTTGGTTTCTCAACGGATTTGATCGACACTTTCTCACTCTTATTTTCCCAATCCCAAGAATTCATTTTTTCAAAGTGCACATCTCTTGAGATGACCAATTTATTGTTTTTGGGGTCAAAGAGACGATATGCTTTTGACTAGTCACTATAGCCAATAAAAATGTATTTTTCTCCCTTTTCATCAAATTTCTCTCGATGCTGGGAAGGAATAAGAGAATAAGTGACGCATCCAAAAACTCTGAAAAAACTAACATTAGGTTTGCGTCTGTGCCAAGCTTCATAAGGAGTTTTGTTTGGATTAGCCTTTGTAGGCGACTTGTTGAGGATATCTACTGCGGTATTGACAGCTTCAGCCCAAAAGGTGTTGGGAAGACCTTTTGCTTTGAGCATGCTTCTAGCCATTTCAACAATGGTCCGATTCTTTCTTTCAGCTACGCCATTTTGTTGAGGTGTGTAGCGTGTTGTCAGTGCCTTTTGATTCCTTCTTGACTGCAATAATCTGAGAATTCTTTTGATAAGAACTCTCCACCACGATCAGTTCTTAGCATCTTAAGTTGGTGGCCACTTTGTCTTTCTGCCATCTTCTTGAACCGGACGAATGCTAAAAATGCTTCCGATTTTTGGTCAAGAATGTAGACCCACATAAACCTGCTAAAATCATCAACAAAAAGAAGAAAATATTTTTTGTTCTGAAATGATGGTGTTGCTACTGGTCCACAAATGTTGGCATGTACCAGTTCAAGTGGACTGTTTGTTCTCCAAGCAGTCTTAGGAAATGGCAATCAGTGCATTTTGCCAAAAATACATCCTTCACAAGTTTTGTCAGTAGTCTCAATTTCAGGAAGTCCAATCACCATATTTTTCTGTTTCAATAATCTCAGTCCTTGGTAGTTCAAATGTCCATATCTCAAATGCCACAATAAGGATTCTTCAATTTTTTCAACTTTTAAAGAAATACTTTTGTGCAGTGGCATAGTTAAGGGAAATACTTTATTTGATGCCATTTTTATTTTAGCAATCAAGTAATTATTTTTGTCCCTTATTTCACATTCATCTTTTTCAAAATTAACTGAGTATCCATTTTGAATTAATTACCCAACACTCAGTAAATTTGAAGTAAGACCTGGAACATATAGAACACTTTGAATATATCTTGTGTTACCTTCCTTGGACTAAACTGCTACTGTTCCTTTTCCTTTAACTGGTTGGAATTTTCCATCTCCTAATTTAACTTCAGATGAGAAGTTATCGTCAAATTTGACAAAGCACTCCTTTTTTCCTGTCATATGATTACTACAGCCACTATCCAAATACCACAGATTTAATGAATCATTTTGTATGCTCATGCAAGAGTAGAACATTATTTTTTGATCATTTTCCTCTGTGAAATTTACTTCGTTTTATTCATTTTGTTCACGATGCCAACAATCTTTATGTGAGTGGTTTGGAATTTTGCATCTTTTGCATTTATCCCAACAATCTTTTGATTCATGGCCAAATTTTTGTAAACATAACACGTAGGGTTAGAATTTGCATTACCAACTTCTCTCGAATTGTTGTTGTTGAATCTTCATCTGCCTCGACCTCGTCCTCGGCCTCGGCCTCGACCATGAGATCTGTAAGCATTGTTCCCACTTCTTTGTTGAGATTGATGGAATGAGTTGTTTTCCCAATCTCCTGAACTCTTTCTCTCTGACACATCGAGTTTTGACTCAAAAGCTTGCTCAATAGAAGGACCTGCAAATTTGCTCATTCTTTTTTCATGGGCTTCCAAAGAACCCATGAGCTCCACAAGTGTGAGTTGTGATAAATTTTTTGATTCTTCTATTGCAGCAACAATATGTTCAAATTTTTGTGGCAAGCTTCTTAAAACTTTTTCAACAATTTTTTTCCTTCAATGGTATCTCCATAACTTTTAATTTGATTTGTTATTTCAGCAACTCGTGAAATAAAGTTGTGAATATTCTCACTATCCTTCATGGCTAAATTATCAAAATCTCACCATAGTGATTGAAGTTTAATGGAGATACCTTTTCGGACCCTTGAAATTCCAGTTATAATATATCCCACGCTTCTTAGGAATGTTTAGAACCCATAATTCTAGGAAATATGGATCGGCTTACGCCTTGTTGGATGAACAATAAGGCTTTTGCATCTCTCCTTATGTTCTCCTTACGCTCTTTTTGCTTTGCTTGAGTCAGATTTGCCAAGGCTTCGGCATCCCCGATGTCCTGAAAACCTTGTTCTACAATTTCCCAAAGATCTTGAGAAATGAAGAAAGTTCTCATATGGACTTTCCAAAATTCATAACTTTCCCCATCAAATGTGGAAATGGGTGTAGTAAAATTTGAATCCTTTGACATAATCAATGGAGGGATTCTTTGTTTTATTTTTTTAACAAAGGAGTGTAATTTTATATGGGGTGTGGCTCTGATACCACAACTTTGTTGGGTACCAGTAGTATGTTTTGTAGTAATGGATCCGAAAGTATTTTAATTATATGAGAGAAAATGAGTGTTTGTATGTGGGAGAAAATATGCAAGAGTACTTAGAAGAATATAGAGAGATTGGAGGATAATGTGAATATTTCTTCACTTGTTGCATTTCAATACATAAACTTGCATGCCTATTTATAGGCAAAATTACTAGACAAATTCATCTACCATAATTAATATTTTACTATCTTCCAAGTATGAAAGCCTCAAAGTTTGAAAGCCTCCAATTTTGAATATCTTTAGTGATCTTAAATTCAAATTTTTCATGCTTGAAAAATCTACCTATCTTTTTTTTTGGTTACGAAAAATCTACCTATCTAATACTAGATATGCTAGCATTAGAAATTATCTATTTTTGACAAAATTGGGTATTGTCTTTCCTCTACTATATGGTATAAAGTCACGTATCTTCATCATCTCATTTTGTAAGTTTAGAAACACATTTTCTATCATGCAAACTTTATATGCAATCGTACAATTTTAGGACTTTTTTAAAAAATAATACTATTTTAAATAAATTTTATATAAATAATACACAAATAAAAGAAGCTCTGGAAATGGCACAATCCGCCATTAGTAATGGCGGAGCCTGACAAAATTTGTCAGGATTCGCCATTACTAATGGCGGATCCTCACTATTTTTTTCTATTTGATGATCCGCCATTAGTAATGGCGGATCCTCACCCAATCCGATTTACCTCCTTCTTTTTTCTCCTTCTCTTCCTCTTTCTCTCTTCTTCTTTCTTCTTCTTTCTCTCTCTTCTTCTTCTCCCTCATTCTCTCCATTCTGCTCCATCCCTCCGATTTAGCATTTTATCCCTAAGGTAATTTTTTTATTCTATGTTAGTATTTCATTAACTACATTTTTGAGTTAGTTAATTATTTTAATTTAGAGTTTATGGTTTAAATATTTATAATTTGTGTGAATTTAAACCCTAGTTTTCAATTTTAATTTTGAATCAAATTATGACCTAAATTAGTTTAAATGTTAGTCTTTAAGTTTATGGTTATATTGTTATTGTATTCTAATAGTAGGTATAATCATTTTGAGTATAATATCGAATTTAGTGTTTATGTTATGAATTTTGATTTAATGTTATAGTTTTTATTTTGTACTTAGATTTTGATTTTTTGTATAATTTTGGACCCCAATTTCAAATGTAGGGTTTGAACTTTGATATAATATTTTAGGTACAATTTATAATTTTTAGGTATGATGCTGAAAGTGTAATATCAAATTTAGTGTTTATGAATGATATTTTTAGGCTTTTTAAATGTGTCTGAATATATTTTGTGTTTTAAAAGATTGAATTGATAATTTATATTTTGCAGAAATGTCGAGGCAAAATTTAGTTGATGTTTGTATATTTTTGGATGGACAAATAATTGAAGATTCCAACTATATGCTGAGTTATAGCATTCCAGCAACAACTTACATGAGAATACCCCGGTCGATCAAATTTATTGAATTGTTGAATAAGATATATGCGAGTACAGGAATTAATCCGAATCAATTCTCGTTGAAAGTATCTTCGAAGTACTCATTTGAAGGTAGAAATTTGCTTAGACAGAGAGCAATGGAGGTCAAAAATGACGATGATTTAATTTTTTTCTTGGATCCTTATACTGGTGTTAGTACAATGGATCTTTATATTGAAAAAGAGTCAATACAATCTCAGGGTCGATTCACATCGCTATTAACACAAGTGACGTCGTATCAGCCAAACCAATCCTTATCATTTTGTACACAACCAATATTACCGGATTTAAATATTGGTAGTTATCCGAATCAAGACGTGTATGCAGGTAATTTTATTTTTATATTTACTTTGTATCATCATATTTTTGAATAAATGTTATAATTGTGTAAATTTTTGATAAGAAATTTTATTTGTATCCTTTTCTTATAGTTTGTTTATTATGATTGCCTTTTTAGGATCTTCTACATCGGGTAATGCGTTTGGAGGTGTTGAAAGTGTACCAAATTTCCATTTGGCGACTCATGGTTTAGGGCGTTATTCAAATCCGGATGTAGATGAAGGTAATAATGAATGGTCTACACGTTTGCATAATTTTAGTATCCTATTTTATCGTATTCTTTATCATTGCATTCTATCAACATGTATTATGACAAATCTTAATGACACCCTTAATTTTTGTACATGTAGGTCTGTCTACACACACTCATCATGAGTTTGGGCATTTTGAGGAAGCCAACTATAGCACTCATTTTTCTCATCACGAAGGGGCGAGTAGTTCGATAGCACCTCAGAACGATCAGTTTGATGATGACAATGACAGTGCTTGTCGAAATTCGCTTGATGGGCATTCAGACGCGGACTTCAATGAAGAACTCCACAACGAACCGACTTATGAGGAAGATGTTCCTCGAATAGGGAATCAACCACGACTTCATCATGTGCTCCCATTCTACTCCACATCTTATGAAGAATTACAAGGAGACTCATTAGATCGACCAAATGAAGCAAGTGATATGACTTATGATTATCGGATAGGTAATCTTGGTTTGGGATTGACATTTGATAACAAAGAAAGCTTGCAAAGAGCGGTGAAAGACTACCACATAACACATCAAAAACGAGAATTTACGGTGGTAATCAGTAACCCGACAACTTATGCTGTTGTATGCAAACACAAAGCCGAACATGTAGGGTGCAATTTTAGACTTCGAGCTCATTTTAGCAAGAAAACACATTTTTGGGAGATATCAAAGTATAGAGGGCCACATTCATGTCTGTTCGAAACTGTGGCACCAAACCACCATAATTTGGACATGAATCTAATTGCCAATGAACTTCTTGGACAAGTTCAAATTGATCCCTCAATTAAGATTGCACGAATAGTTCAAATGGTAGCTGATAAATGGGCGTGCAATATTTCGTATGGCAAGGCTTGGCACAGCTTAGAACGTGCAAATGAGATTGTATACGGGACTTGGGAGAACTCCGTTCCATTGTTACCTAAGTTCTTAGGAGCTATCCAAAAGTGGAATCCAGGCACAGTTGTTGAATGGAAACACAAAAGCATCTATGGAAATCCAAATATTTTCATGTATGTGTTTTGGGCGTTCAAGCCATGTATAGATGGATTCCAACATTGTCGGAGAGTTATTTGCGTTGATGGGACACATCTATATGCACGCTACAAAGCTAAGTTGTTGATCGCAACGACTCTTGATGGAAATAATCAGATTTTGCCTCTTGCATTTGCAATTGTTGATAATGAGTCGAATGACTCGTGGTTGTGGTTTCTGCAGTTGGTGAGCAAACATTTTCTTCGAATGAATGAAGGTGTGTGCCTTATTTCTGATCGTCACAACGGCATACGTCATGCGTCTGAGCTTGTACCCGCCTTTTGCCGTCCTCATGGAGCTCATCGATATTGCCTACGACATGTGTCTTCAAACTTTAATAATCGTTTCAAAAATAAAGTTATGAAGACTCTATGTTATCAGGCAGGTATGACACATAGTATTTCGAAGTTCGATAAAATCATGGCGGATATCCGACAAAAGGATGAAGATGCTTTCATTTATCTGAGCAGAATTCCATGTGAAAAGTGGACACCTGCACATGATGGAGGGATGCGGGAAGGCATTATGACAACAAATATGGGAGAGAGCTTAAATGGTGTGTTGAAAGGTGTTCGCCATCTTCCGCCCACCGCTATTGTGGAATGCACTTTTCATCGTTGTGTTGATTACTTTTATAAACGACACGAAGATGCCTTGAGAATGGGGGGAAACTCGGGGTTGACAGAGCATGCTTACAAAATGTACTCGGAATCGGCGAAAGCATCCGAAACACACACTGTCAGGCACTTTAATTATCTTGACCAAAGTGGCCAAGTTAACACCAAAGCCCAGCTCGGATATCGTAGTCTGAAGTTTGCTGTTCACATCAATGCAAAATATTGTTCTTGTGGAAGATGGAGCACATTCAAAATTCCGTGTTCACATGCAATTGCGTTATGCAAAGATTTGCAAAGGAGGTCGATCTCGTTAGTTGAAAAATATTATAGCGCCAGTGAGTATTTACAAACATATCAAGGGACATTTCATCCTTTACATGATGCTCATTTTTGGGATACACCTGATTTTGAGCTGGTCCATGACCCTCATTTGAGGATACAATGACGTGTAGGCAGAAATGTGAGTACTCGAATTCCTAATGAGATGGATTGGTAGTTATATGTGTTGTAATTGGGTGTTGATGTTGTGTATTTGTTGGACATATTGACGCATTAATAATATATTTTTTATTAGTTTTTGGCTCGTATTTGGCCTATTTCTGTACATTTTTTGCCCGTGACTTGAACACAAAAATTGTAGGTGATGTTACGAACTTTGTAAAACTATAAGATTTGGCTCATTCTGACACCCGAGTGAAGAAATATGGCCACGAGAAAATTCATAACTCATTGTAGAAAGCTCGGATTCATGAACCGTTTTCTTCCCATGAAACTAGACACGTAGGGCTATCCACACATATATCGCACATAATCTGGAGATGTCCATAACAAAGCAGTTTTCTATTCAAAGTTAACACAAAATCTGTCGGCTGTGCAGACAGCTGTGCGCGTCTTCACGAGAAAATTCATAACTCATTGTAGAAAGCTCGGATTCATGAACCTTTTTCTTCCCATGAAACTAGACACGTAGGGCTATCCACACATATATCACACATAATCTGGAGATGTCCAGAACAAAGCAGTTTTCTATTCAAAGTTAGCACAAAATCTGTCGGCTGTGCAGACAGCTGTGCGTATCTTCACGAGAAAATTCATAACTCATTGTAGAAAGCTCGGATTCATGAACCGTTTTCTTCCCATGAAACTAGACACGTAGGGCTATCCACACATATATCGCACATAATCTGGAGATGTCCAGAACAAAGCAGTTTTCTATTCAAATTTAGCACAAAATCTGTCGGCTGTGCAGACAGCTGCCCCGCTTGGGATTTTTATGCCAAAAAAAAAAACAGTTTTTTTTTGTTTTCTGGCTCGTATTTGGCCCATTTCTGTACATTTTTTGCCCGTGACTTGAACACAAAAAATGCAGGTGATGTTATGAAATTTGTAAAACCATAAGATTTGGCTCATTCCAACACACGAGTGAAGAGATATAGACGCGCAAAGCTGCCCCGCTTGGGATTTTTATGCCAAAAAAAAACAGTTTTTTTGTTTTTGTTTTCTGGCTCGTATTTGGCCTATTTCTGTACATTTTTTGCCCGTGACTTGAACACAAAAATTGTAGTTTCGTATTTTTTTCGCCTTCAATTGAACAAGCACGTCAATAATATAAATATCAATATGGGGAAATATTACAAATTCAAAAAAAAAACAATAAATACAAATTACAAATTAAAAAGTCTATCTATGTTGACGCCGACCGCGATGCCCCCCCGTGCCACAGTTTGGAGCACGCCCCCTCCTTGTTGACCGTCTAGGTCCCTGCATTTCTTCTTCCATTCTGAACGGAACTGCAGATGTGTCGAAATGTAACGAGACTGGAGGTGGATTCCTAGTTACGGGAGGTGGATAATTCGAGTGGTCCAGACTCAGACCCGTGTGAGTCCCTATATATTGAGCCCACAAATTATCGGGCGTTGCCCACGCTGATGATGAAGGCCCCTCATCTTGGAATGTATAAGGCAACTGAGGCTCGGGTGTTGGATCAACCATCTGAGGAAAGTAATCGCTGGTAGCATAAGGATCTGCTACAGTCGAAGACGATGGTCCGAAAGTGGGGGTGCGAGGAACTTGACTCGAAGTCCCAGGTTGGCCCACACACGGACGTGAGTGATGCCGTACAAGTTCTTCTTCGTCCTCTGAATCCTGTACATCATCGACGTCTCTTTCGACACTACTTCTCCTCTGTGGACGCATGTCTTCTCTGCCTATCTGAGCAAAATGAACACCCGTTGCTGCATCAGAACGACAGCTACATGACACCATCCGGGACAGCTGTGTAAGACCCGATCTCAAAGTCCCTAACATCCCCTCAACCCTTTGCCTCGAGTCAGGGGTATCTTGGACAACCCTTTGCAATTCTTGAATCTGTCTATTCTGTAAAAGATAAACAAAAATATAAGACAAAGTAAAACCAAATGAAGCAATGTAATGTTAACCTAACACAATTATATATACTAACCACATCATGTAATAGAGGTGCCGACCCTGTTTGGAAGCCGACATTCAATCTATCCAACTCCTTTGAAATATACCGACGTGTGATCCTATCATACCAGTCGGAGTAATCCTCTATTGTGCCTCCACCGAAGTCCCCTACCACAACATGATGTAACCGTTCATTCCATTGATCGATGAAGATCCTATTGAAAATGGACCAATCCTCGTTATCCCTCCCAGCACGGTCAATCCTTTCGAATCGTGGGTGTGATATCGGATGTCGTGGAATTCCTTGTCGAAATCCAAACTGTTGAAGAACTCGCTCAGGACGATGATACTCTACAATGTTGAGGAATACCATTGGAACTGATGGTCTCCACACACCAGGGGCAAAACACTCAGGTGGCAACTCGGCAATGTCGGGATCATCAAAGTTGTATAAGTCCCAAACAAACTGAAATAACAAAATTGAACAACAATATTTTTAATAGGAGAGCATTATAGAACTTCGATGATATAATGACCTGGAGATACACTTTTACTCACATGATGATAGGTCATCTGATCTAATACTTCTCTAGCTGCCAATAAACAGCCTGTCGTTGTGCGAGGATTACTCACGGGTCGATACCACCTACAACATCAATAACGCAAATAATTAAAAAAAAATAGTTGTTTCTAAATAAAAAATTCTAGTTAGATAAATTACCGTTTCCCATAAGGAGCTCGTGCAATGTTACTAACATCAATTTCTGCCATTAAATGTGGAACCGTAGATGGCCTCACAACCATTATTCGTGACCATGCCCATAACTGTTAAACATAAATACATTAATTTATTGAACATTGAATATCTTAGAGAAAGATATAACAACAAAAAAATAATACATTATACCTGTAACAATGTCATTGGACCACACACTTCTTTGTGAGTCCTTAGGGATCCATGATGTAGCTGACGGTACAAAAACGCCAACACACCACTCCCCCAACTATAGGAGCTTACCTCATCAATATTTTCAAAAAAATTTAACCACAAAATCGAAACCACTTCCCCGCTGTTGTCGGGTAACATGACGCCAAGCAATGCAAAAGCCCAACATCGTGCTATTTGATCAACCATATGCTCGGGGGACTCGTCTGTGATTATTGCCTCGGTCGATTTTAGGTATTCACATAATTTTTTCATTTTTAGTCCCATACCCGTTGCTTTAAAATCATTCTGTCCAATTTCAAAACCTAAAAGACGATGAACCAGGGCTGCATAATCCCTAAACCCATTAAACACGTGATGAATAACTACTGCCCTACCGTCGACTGGTACACCCCATAGTATAGCAACGTCTTTGAGGGAAACAGTAGCCTCTCCACTTCTGAGGTGAAACGTGTTTGTCTCCGGGTGCCACCTCTCAATCAATGCAGTCACAAGTCCCATATCACATCTAAGTTGCCCACACATGGTTAACAAATAAAAACGATAAAACCCCATTTGATGGAGTTTTTGCAATACTCGACGATGTGGTGCAATAAAATCAGCGGATTTTACCATTTTAAAATAATGACCATCTGCTCGTCTGGTTCGCATTGTTGTATCACCCCCCTAAAAATACTAACTCGGACCTGTGGCTTGTCTGATCCGTCAACACACTAGGATCTACAGGCCCATATACATCACGATCGTATAAATTAGTCATCCTGCATTTATAAAGTATAGCAAGTACAATTAGAATATAATGCATTAATTAGATTATTATCCATTATTCTAAACACTAAAAACTCAAATTTATACCTAAATTATTTCGTATCAAAGTTCAATAATTAACACTAAAATTTGACTAAATTAATCAACACTTAACAAATTAAACATAAAAATTTAGCCTGTTAGCTAAATGTTATACCAAAAAATTGAAGCAATACTTACAAATTTGTCTAAAATTATATCAAAGTTCAATCATTAAAACTAAATATCTAAATATAATGTTTAGATATTAATCCGATTTTTAGTATTTTTACATACCTAAATACCTAAACATATAATGTCTACATATATATGTAGGTTCAAAAATTAACACTAAATACTAATTTATATTGTATACACATAACAACAGTTTAAATACCTAAAAATGTTTACATATAATATTTACAAAAATTTCTAAAATACCTAAATTCTACTACAAAAATGCGAAAATAATACCTTCAAATTTAAAATTCTACCATAAAATCCGAAATTCTACCCTAAAATTGAAACATAAACCCTATAATTGAAACATAAAGGCTAAAATTGGACATTCTATACTACAATTAACCAATAATCCCTAAAATCCTAACTTCTCCCCTAAACCCTAAATTACTAAATTATATCTAAAAAATTCGAAAATACTAAATCATAACTTTAGAGATAATTACTAAATTAAATAACAATCACAAATTCTCAACAACAAACAAAAAAATTATATCTAAAAAATTATAAGCATAAAACTATAAATTAAATTAAAATAGATATTTACCTTTAATTAGAAAAAAGAGGAGAGATCAGTAGGTGAGGGAGGAGATGGGATGAGAGTTGATGAAGAAGAATGCAGTAAGAGTGTGTGGGTGTTTTTTGGTTGTGTGGAAGAAGAAGAAGAGAGAAGAGGGGAAAAGAAGAGAAGAGAGAGAGAGAGAGAAGAGAGGAAAGAGAGGGGAAAGAGAGAGAGGGAAAAAGAGATTTTCGGCAGAGGAAATTTTTTTTTTTTTAATATGAGTGGCGGATCCTCACACACAAAAAAAAATTGAAATTCTTTTTTTTTTTAATGTGAGTGAGGATTCGCCATTACTAATGGCGGATCCTCAACACAAAAAAATATTGTCAGGATCCGCCATTACTAATGGCGGATCCTGACCGAGCTAACAAAATTTGTCAGGCTCCGTCATTATTAATGGCGGATCTGTAGTGTGTCATTTCCGGATCTCGTTTTATTTGTGTATTATTTATATATATTTTATTTAAAAGAGTATTATTTTTTAAAACTTCCACAATTTTATGATTTAATAAACAAAGATTGTCATTTGTAACAATTTCAAGTTTATGTTGATAAACATGGTGGTTAACTAAGTATAGTGCTAGACTCCATCAAGTTTCTATGTTTACATAATTCATATACATATATCCATACATATACATCTCCGCCGCCGTCAGCTGCTTGTTAGGCACCAAATGATGACTGTAGTTCAACATATAGACATTTCCTCCGTCGGAGAAGATCGCGACGTCAACCAGTGTGAAAATCTCCACCGCCTTCAGATTCAAGAGTTTGATGTACTTCACGCGCAGCGCAAGTGAGACGATGTTGTAGCCGATGGTGCGGAGTCGGATGATAGCGTCCTTCAACATCATGTGCATGATAGAGAGCGACGGATGCGGCGCTGAGGTGGAGGAGAGAGAAGGCAGAGGAAAGGACACTGACGTCATGTCCTCGGTGTTGTTGCATGAGAGAGGTGAGAGGTGCGAGACGAATCCTTGGAGACTGTGCACGATGACGGGTCCATTGTTGAAGATCTCAGGTCACGTGATCTTGACGCCATTGATGTACACCTTATTCTCGGTGTTGGATTGGCTTAGTCGCGGGTGCCTTGCTGGATTGACTGGTGCGCGTGTTAGAGCACCAGCGGGGAGACCGAGTAATACTTCCAAATAGCTGTGTTGTGTAGGCTCCATCGCCTCAGGTGGCGTACATATGTCTCAGACCAGTGTGGAAAATATGATGACTTTTGGTTGGTGTCATCATGAGTTTGGACCTGCTCGTCATCATGAATTTGGACGGGCGCTTCTTGGTTGTTTTCTTTCTCCAAATTCGTGAAGGAGTTTGAAAGAGTCATAGGTGGATGTCTTGTATTTGTGTACGTCAATTCGGTGTTTACCGAGGATGAAGGTAGTGAGGAGGAGGAGGAGGATGAAGCTCCATCCATGGTGGCGGAGATGAAGAGTGAAAGGACGAGAAGGACAACTAGTAGTTAAGATGCATATCATAAAGTTACCAAAAGTTTAATTGTATATATATACATATATATCTATATATAGTGAGTGAAGTATATATATATATATATTAATGTAAAAAATGCATAATTATGATAAGTAAAATTACCGTAAGTTTAATTGTAAATTTCCAAATATTTTATAATGGTTTTTTTAAAATAGAAATCGAATTCGAATTCGATCATCCTCGAATTATTCGCGAATTTACTATTCCTTTATCTATAACGAAACTAAAATTTAAGACCTTGATAATAACATAGAAGTAGATAATTACCTTCAAATTTTTAGGGAGAAAGGAGAAGAAATTGGGGAGAAGGAGAGGGAAAAACTTGGAGTGGGAAGAAGAAGCTGCTCACGCCTTGCACTAGGGGTATTCATCGGTTCGGTTCGGTCCAAAATTGAATCGAAATTTCGGTTCTCCAAATTCCAAACCGAAAACCGAATCGAAAAAAATCGGTTCGGTTCGGTTCGGTTAAACCGAATTTCCGAAAAAAAAATAAAAAAAAAATAAAAATAAAAAAATTTGGTCACTTTCTCTCTTTTTCCTATAAGTTGTTATTAGAAAATACACTTTTTATAATTTTCTATCTATATTATACTATATATAAATAAAATAAAAAATAAAAAAATTAATAATAAAAAAAATTCGGTTTTTGGTTAACCGAACCGAACTTCAAAATCGAAAATCGAATTTTTGTAAAAGAAAAGATCGAAAACCGAACCGAATTTTTTGGTTCGGTTTCAGTTCGAACCGAATTTTCGATTTTCGATTCGGTTTGGCCGGTTAATCAAATTTTCGGTTTTCATGAACACCCCTCCCTTGCACACAGGCGTGAACAGCTCCCTATAAACTTGAACACGCCTTTCTTTACGGCGTGTTCAGCCCACAGTAACATTAATATTACCGTTGACTAGGATATGCCCCCAAGTAAATACTTTAAAAAAATTGAATTAAATGGGGCACCCAGCTAACACACCTTTTCTCAAGGCGTGTTATGCTAGATTTTTTTTTTTTAATACAAAGAGAAGGGGGGAACCCTAACGATCTATCCCGACAGACCCGGGTTTATAGTTGTTTGTCTAAGCCAAGTAAGGCCTCGCAGATCTTGTTCCAAAGTATTACACAAATCCAAACTCGGGGATTGCATGACACCAAGTGTTCTTTCAAAACCCTTCTTGGCCGATCTGTCTGCCACACGATTGACTTCTCGCCAGATGTTACGTATTTCAACGTGCCATGCCAGCTTCATCTTGCATCTGATTCGATCAATAAGCTCCCAGTGGTGGTGCGAGGGCGTACCCTCTTGAATACCCCAGATAGCCTCCCTACTATCAGATTCAACAATCACGTCACAGAGGTGCATGTCCCAAGCCAAATTTAGGCCATACAAAATAGCTGTCAACTCAGCTCCAAGCGGCGTGGAAGTGCCTATACCACCACTAAACCCCCAAATCCAGTGACCATGATGGTCACGAATAACTCCTCCGATGCTAGCCCAACCAGCATGTAGTTCATCCCCCCGACGTACTGCGCCGTCAACATTAAGTTTCCAAGTACCAAGAACAGGTGGTTTCCAATGAACAGAAATAGAATGGTCAACCTCAGTGGTGTCACTTTGTTGAACTCGCAATGTCTCAGCCACGCGACTACGGACTATGTCCACATCCGCATTAGGGTTCATGTCTTCTTTTCCATGCACACGTTATGCTAGACTTTGATACACATCAAAATATGTGTATTATTATTTTTTTTCCGAATTTGTATTATTTAAAAAAAAAAAACCTGAATTGAGTGGTCTTTGTGTGATTTTTTTCTTTTTTTTGGTAAAAGCAGTGGCCTTTGTGTGATTAAAGTGAAACATGAGTGACTCTTATTAGAGGCCCATATACTCTGCAAAAAATGCAAATCACACCCCAACATTAGGGGCAAACCTCACAATGCCACCACCACCACCACCACCACAAGCCGCACCGCCGGCTCTGACCAAACCCTACTTCTTCTACGGCCACCGCAAGCCTACCCAGAACCGCCCCACCGTTCGCGGCGGCTTCTTCTCCAACCACCGTACTGTAAACCCTAACAAGTCCAGCCACCCCCCCTCCGCCGCACAACAGCCCTTTGACCTGCAAAAGTGGGACCCAGATCAGAAAATCAACCGAAATGCACCTTATGCAAAAGACCCTTCAGAAAAATTCTTCTCCTTGGCGAAAAATCTATCTCCAATTGCTAGATACATAGTGGACGCGTTCAGAAAGCATAAGCAGTGGACCCCGCCGCTCGTGGCGGAGCTTAATCGGCTCCGCCGTGTGACGCCGAAGCTGGTGGCGGAGATTCTGAAGTTCCCGGACGTTGATCCTAGGCTCTCCACCAAGTTCTTTCATTGGGCTGGTATGCAAATAACAATTTCTTTCTTAAGTGCTAAAAATATGAGATTTTGCGTTTCTATAGAGTGGATGTAGTTTTATTTATTTGATCGAGTAAATGTAATAGTTTGATAGTGCTTCCTGTGCAAAAATGTATTATGTGCAGCTTAGCTTATAATAATAGATTTTTTAGCTAAGAAGCATGTGTCATTTTTATGTGTGTATGATTGCATGCATATCGTTTGGTTTATGGATGACTCAGATATTTAAGTATGATGGAAAATGCATTTATGCTGCGCAATTTACTAACATTTTGGCAAGTATATAGCATGTGTGAATGGCTTGTATAGACTGCAAGTGTAAGTAAATATACACAGGGACGTTAGAATTCTTAACTGATGAAGCGTGGGCTGTGTTGTCATGTTTGTGTATGTTTATGGGTGCGGGGGAAGCATAATAGGCAGGAAATACATTGTCTGCAGTGCAGTGCACAAGTATTTTAAGCTACTGTAGCATTGCAAATGGATAATATTGCCTACACTGCCAGTCTAAATAAATATAATAAAGGGGATCTACGTTTCTAAAACACATTTAGTTTTGCTGAATATAGGATGTTATTCTATCTTTGCGGGGATGCTTGAAATTTCTCTTGTGAATCTGTTGCTGTGATGTGAAGAACTTAAAGAATGGTATTGTCTTCTGTGATTTTCCTGTTTGTTAGGTTCTCTTATGGAATTTACTGACTATTATTAAAATAAACTTACAAATATGGTGTATTTCCTTGCCTTCAACTCACGAGCATTACATTGAGGAAAAGAATTAATCAATTATTTTCCTTTTCTTCTTTGTCTCAGCATTTCTCGTGGTTGCATGGTACCATACAGTTAAGTCGAAATGGTAGTTTCGTGTTAACTTCAAGCATATAAAGTTCTTTGTTTTGCTCTTGAAAGTCCGTTGTGTGTAATGATTTATGGAGCACGGTGCCTGCAAATATGCTGTTGAAAGTTGTAAACACAATTTTGTGTTTTTTTGATTAAACTACTAAGCAGAAGGTTTCTAGGCATTATTTTGCTTGCTCTGATGCCTTTTGCCTTCTTTTTTTTTAAAAATTATTATATTCTGTTGCATAGTTGCTTCCTGTTTTACTTATGGAAGCATAGCGGTACCATATTTTATCAGGTGTTGTAAATGCATTTGCTCATGTATTGATTGGACAGGCAAGCAGAAGGGTTGAACATGACTTTGCTTGTCAATGCCTTGCCTTTTTTAAATCGGGTAAATCACTTCCGGGATGCTGATCAGGTGCCCGAGTTGATGCATTTGCAAGGGAGCTACCTACTGAAATGCAGTTTGCAATCTTGATCAGGATGCATGCTGATGCGACCAGGGGTCTGAGGGTACACTATGTGTATGAGAAAATGAAGAAATTTGGGGTGAAACCAAGAGTCTTTCTGTATAACAGGATAATGGATGCATTAGTTAAGACTGGTCATTTAGATTTGGCCATATCAGTATATGATGATTTCGTTGATGGTTGGTCGAAGAAAATGTCACTTATATGATTCTGATTAAGGGTTTGTGTAAAGCAGGACGGATGGATAAAGTGTTCGACCTTTTGGATCAGATGAGGAAGAATCTATGCAACCAGATGTGTTTGCGTACACGGCAATGGTAAAGGTTTTAGTTTCGGAGGGAAATTGGATGGTTGTTTGAGTGTGTGGGAGGAAATGCAAAAGGATGGTGTCAAGCCAGATGTCATGCTTATTCAACTTTAATCATGGCACTTTGTAAATGGGACCGTGTTGATGAGGGTTATGAATTATTTAAGGATATGAAGAGAGAAATATCTGATATACAGGGCTATTTATGGTCTTTGATCGAAGCATATGTGCGGATGGGAGGGTGGGTTCAGCTTGTGGTTTGCTCAAAGACTTGATGGATTCGGGATATAGAGCTGATTTGGCAATATATAACTCCCTTATTGAAGGCTTGTGCAATTCAAACTGGTTGACAGAGCTATAAAACTTTTCCAAGTAACATTCGAGAGGATCTCCACCCGACTTTAGTACTGTCCATCCAGTCTTGGTTCTTATATGCAGAGTTTGAAAAGATGGAAGAATTTTGTAAATTGCTCGGCCAAATGCAGAAAATGGGGTTTTCTGTCATTGATGATTTAGTCAAATCTTTTTTTCTGTGTTGTGGAGAAAAAAATGGAGTCATGATGGCTTTGGAAGTGTTTGATTACTTGAAAAAACGCGAAAAACTATCTCAGTGTTCCAGTTTACAATATACTTATGGAGGGCCCTTCTCAAGAACGGTGAGGACAAGAAAGCATTGTCACTATTCCATGAATTGAATGATTTAGACTTGATACCGGACTCATCAACTTACAGTAATGTGATTTTATGTTATGTTGAAATTGGAGATATAAAGGAGGCATGCACTTGTTACACAATAATAGAAAGTCTTTAGTTCCTTCAGTTGCTGCCTACTATTCTCTTGTTGAGGGCCTTTCTAAAATAGGAGAGATAGATGCGGCTATGATGCTTGTTCGTGATTGCTTTGGCTAATGTGTCAAGCGGCCCATGGAATTTAAGTATACCTTACTATTATCCATGTTTGCAAGCAAAATAATGCTGAAAAGATCATTGAAGTTGTAAATGAAATGGTGGAACAAGATTTTTCTAGGAACATGTTTATATGCTGCTATAATATATGGTATGTGCAAGCATGGAACATTTGAGAGGCGAGGAAGTCTTCTCAATCATGAGAGAGTCTAAGTTTCTTAGTGAAGCTGATGTCATAGCATACGATGAGATGCTTATTGACCACATGAAAAAGACAACTGCAGATTTGGTGTTGTCTGGGCTAAATTCTTTTGGCCTCGAGTCAAATTAAAGGCAAAAGGGTGTACACTCTTGCCAAGTTGAACACATTAAAAGGGGATAAATTGAGTTCGGCTATGCATAGGCCCGAAATTTCATCCTGAGCAAAATTAGAGTACCAGAGTGGGTTTAAAAACTGTTGGATATGTCATAATGTTGACATCACAGTTTGTAATCTATGACTCAGACCTCACTCTCATAGCATCCAGTGTAGCATCTCATGACTGATCTAATATTCTTGCTGGTCTCGAGACGTTCAGTCATAAGTTGAACCTTTGAGCCAGAACCTAATTCAGTGGATGAAGTTACTTCAGGATTGCTGTTTTGCTAACTTATTTCATGATGAATTTAGCCCGGTATGTCCTAGAGCTTTAACTTGCTGTTTAATATGAAGAAATAATGTAATCCCTTGCTGTACGTTGACCTAGTATTTCACTTCTTGTTCTCCTTATTGAAATCTTTTTTGAGAGAATTACAGCTTGCAGATGAATTCTTATTGTAGGTTGGCTAGTGAAAAATGTCTCTTTAGCCTAGACATCTAATATACGAATTGAATCATTGTGTGCAGTCCTGGCGAATCAGAAGTATAGCGTGACCAATTGACACAACAATCAGATGAATTTTTAAGAGAATGAGACTTTTAATCACTTAAAGATACCTTTTGGACTGAGAACGAAAGAATACGGGAAATGCATGCTTGTCGTGTGACAATGTCTCCTTTAATGTATGTCGAAGGCTTTTGAGGCTCGTAATATTAAAAATTTAGAGCTTCTATTTTGGTCATAAGTTATTAAGTTTGCTTTTGTGCATGCAAATGCAACTGTTACAGCTTAAGTACAGTGAGAGGCTGACAAACTCTTGAATGTGAAGCTAGGCTGCTGTTCGGATGTTTAAGGCCTTGTTTGGTTATATTTCATACATTTTCTATTTCCATATTTTTCAGATGTTAAAATATTATATAAGTTTTTTTATGAAAATGAAAATGTGTTTGGATTAAGGGTAGAAAGCCTTCACCTTATAGTATTAAAAACAATATTTTTGTAAATGAGTGATAACTTATGGCCCCTACATCGGAAAATTTTGAGGTGGATCAGGAGTATTGGTCCCTGTCCATTTTTCACCACACATTTGAAATAATTGGTGTGGTTTTCACACTCACCTACCCTGTGTAAATCACCTCACTCTAAGTGTTTGTGTGGTGAAAAATGGATCAGGAGCAACAATCCCGTAATTAACCCCCCCCCCCCCCCCCCCCCCCCCGACTTTCTTCGTGTCACATCAGTCAAATAACAGCTTTGGAGATGAGAAATTGTTATTTAATTTGTTACGGTTCCCATTAGTTTCTTTATGTCACATCAGTTAAATTATGTTGGAATGGGAGTAAAAGTTTTTTTTTAATGTCTCGTGTCCTTACCTTGTGAGGATAGGAAGAAATATTATTATTAACTATTGAAGAGATTATATTTTGTTTAAAGTAGTAAAACATCATACAACTATAAGTGATTACGTTAATAACATAGTTGTCTTAGGTGTGAAAATGACCTCTATAGACATGAAAACAAAATATGTGGTGTTTTTTGTTGAAAAAAGTGTTAAACAAACACATCTTTAGTGTTCAAATAGTATAAAATGCAAAGTTGAGTTGAAACATAAACGAAACCAAATAAATTTATCTGTTATGACGTTTAGATACAGGAAATGATCTTAGAGAATTGCAAGTGCATGGTGTTACATATGATTTGTGTACGATATTCGATAACATTAGTTGAAGTATCATGCATCGACTTTACCACGTCGAAGGTGCATTCAATTTATTGAAAAAAGACCACAGCAGTGTGGCGTCGTGTATGTTGAAGAAACCATATCTAAAGAGGAGTGCAAGTTTTATTGAGAATATGTATCATCCTGCTATGTTTACTGAAATATCTTCATGCATATATATTTATTCACTTTGCTTGGCCAAAGGGCATCTCAAAGTACCCGGAAAATAAATGTAATTATTAATATTTATAATAGAATGGTTTTAACATGATTTTGTCTAGTTTATATGTTTTGATTGGGTTTTGTTTATGAGTTTCCTGAGATATCCAATCATGCTCTTTTTAATGTTTCTGTAACAGGTATCCCCCAGGCTTGGCGCGGTAAGGTCTACCCAACTCGAGTAGGTGGGTTCGTTTTGGCTACAACGTGCACCGATACTTGACCAATGACCAAAAGAAATCTATCCTTTACACAGATTATTCTATGCCCTTGATAGAGTTTATATGTTAGTGGTGTTACATTACAAGCATGTTGAGGAATATTTATTCGCAAGTTTTGTAAATCACATCCTACTACTGCTTTTTGACTAGATATATTACTTAGTACTAGAGACTTCAATTTGTAATAATGAGTTGAGTAGAAAATTTTGCATGTAATCTTCCCCATCATTTATTATTCAAGATATGGATTTGGGACACAAAAATTATATTATGTAATGGATCTTTATTGTGGAATTTCTCAAAAATGAAATGAGAAATTTACATACAATACAAAACACCAAATTGAGAATCGATCCAAAGTACTGTAACATATGATATAGACTCTCATCTCTATTCACCGCCTCACTGCTTTATATAATCTGTGAATTCTTCTTTCAGTGTACACCATTCTTCTTAATCGACGGAAACAACAGGATAAATGTATCGATAGAATAAAGACTAAG